>VZRQ01006437.1:25790-151015 GCA_013397975.1 Machaerirhynchus nigripectus | reverse complement strand
CCTCCCCCCCCATTTGAACATATTTCCAGTTTAGGATTTTGAAATGTTTTAAGGAAATCAAGTCTTAGTCGTTTTATTAATGCAGAGACTTGAAGCAAGGCTGGAACTACAAGGTGGCACATTCCTAGGATCTGATATTAACAGGACATGTAAGACTCCTGAATTTTTAATAAATAATTTTATTTTTCATTTAAAATTGGCTGAAGTTATTAGGAGAGTCACATGAACACTCCCTTGTATCTCAGATTGTGTGCCAATATTTTCAACACAATGGAATATATGTTTATTTTGCAACATGAGGAAAAGAAGGTAAACTCATTTTATTTCACTGCCAGAAAACCAGGTTTCAGAGGCCATAGGTTCAAATTTTGTGTCCAGACAATGAGGTCATGAACCCTCTGAAGAAAAATTTTATTGTGTGTTCACTAAAGTTAGTGAAATGAGCAGTATTTCCTGAGGTATAGCTAAATCTCTACTGATGTTTTCCTGTCTTCATAACTAGAATGCTAAGTCTTTTTGAAAGGAGGTTATCATTTGGAAAACTCTTACGTTCCCAGAAAACTTCGGGTACTTTGCCACAGGATGGCAGTGTAACAGCACATGTCGTTAAGTTCAAGTTTTCTGAAGTGTTCTGAACTGGATATTGGAGATCGAATTTGTCTGTAACTAAGTGCAGCAGTGTTGCTTTTTAACTTTTCAAAATACCATTTGTCCCCTTGTATGGTTAGTTCATCTTTGCGTATGTTTTAATTAAATTGTTTTCCGTTTGTGCTGTCTATTAGCTATACAATAAGCTTTAATAAAGAGTAATGAATCTCCTGAATATCCCTATTGTGTCCTATGATTAGTAGTATTTTATTTGTAGACTACTTCCCACTATCTTTTTTTTTTTCAGAAAAGTAATTTATAATTTAAAATGTACTTGTTTTGTTTCAAAATGAAATTACTGATGTGGTTCATCTGGTATCTTTTCTTTTTTTAAAGGATTGGGGTTTTTTATGAAATCCGTTTGGAGACTTTAGTTTGTAGTCCTTTGGTAGATTCTCATAACTCTTTTTTTCAGCTTCAAGACTATTTTTTTAAAC
This sequence comes from Machaerirhynchus nigripectus, assembly GCA_013397975.1. NCBI lineage: Eukaryota > Metazoa > Chordata > Aves > Passeriformes > Dicruridae > Machaerirhynchus > Machaerirhynchus nigripectus. Next base: position 149,930 of record VZRQ01006437.1, on the reverse strand, counting down.
ATTATTGTTTATATCTTGGGGATATTTTATTCTTCAATATTTCATTGATGTTCAGTTCTTTCCGTGCTTCTACTGCTTTCTTGAGTAAGAATCACTATTGTCAGCAAAAGAGTGGCCATTTTTTAACTTGGGAAATGCTTTAATCGTTCTATAGCAAATATGGTGTTGTGAATCCTTGCTGTTACCTGTTTCTAATCAATCTGTTGTGGAGTCTTGCTAGACGTTCAATGAAGATATCTGAGAGGTAAGTGAACCAGTGTAAATTTTCTTGCCTTCATGACAAATTTTCAAGCCTTATTTATCAAAAACATTACTGTTTTGTGCAATTTATGTTCTTCTAGCAAAGCCATTAAAGTTTTTCATCCTTTTGTGATTAGCCAAGGGTAACACAATTTTGGACTTGTACTGAAATCCAAGTCCTTTGTAGGTGGACTCAAGGTGATCCACTTGAATGTGTTGCATTTGGCCAATGCATAAGATGGGGCTGGTTTTTGTGGAGAGCACTTTGTGCTTGAGCATGTCTAAATAGCGGTCAAAGGAAAGATAGCTTGTAGTAATTTTTAAAATTTATTCAATCTCCAAGAAAGATGGAATAAATTTTGACTGGGGCCAAATAACATGAAAAATCTCATCTTGGTTTTGTACTGAAATTCTGCATTCAACCTAACATGCGGTTTATTTCTGCAGTGAGTTATGTGGTAATTCTGCCTCTGCTAGGTTGATGTGCTGGTACTGTGCTATAGTCAGTTTTGATATCTGCTCAGCAAAAATGAAAGCTTCAGCTTTAATTTGTCTTACTGAAATGTACTGTTCTGTCAAAGTTACATATGAGGTTTAGAAAGATGCTTTAGAAGTCAGTGTGTCAACTAAGCTGACATTCAGATTAATTTCTGAGTAATATGAACTCAAAATGAAACTTAGTGAATTACTAATTAAACATCTAAATGGTTTGATGATTGAAAGCAAAATGAACAGAATACCATTTTTTTATACTGTGCACAGCAAGAACACAAATTGCTTGTTAAGATGCTTGTAGTTTTTAAAAAATCCTGCAATTCAGATACGCAACGTAGACAACATGTAAGTCTTTGTTCTGCCTGTTCTGTTGAGCAAGAGATGAGGAATTGACTGAAGATACTGTTCTACTGTTCAGTTTTCAGTGCTGACTAACCTTACAACCTTCTATTGCTATCTCTAGAGATCTTTAAGGATCCCATCTTGTCAGGGGTTTTTAATATATCTTTACCCTGTCACGATTCATAATGAGTATCTATTTTAGCTATTGTTTCTATGTACATTTTATCAATTCTACATTTTCTAACTCCTACTTACATGCCTGTCTTGATTCTGTTACCCTCTGAGTACAGGCATGACTTCATTTATAAAAAAGTATTGGCAAAAAGTTTCTCTTTTCTCGGTTTCTCATTTTTTTGTACATTTATTAACTTAGTTGTTTTATTTCTGAAACCAGAAATCCAGGAATTGTCCTTGATCCTTTTTTTCTTTCCGTGGGATGTTTCTGTCAGGCTTTCTCTGTCTACTCTTGGAACACAAACAGAATTTGTACTTAACATAGTAGTGCCTCTTTTTTCTGTGTTTGTAACATTTTTTCTTTCCTGATAACAACTTCTTCTTATAGCCTTTCTATATCTTCTTGCTGTTTAGCTAGGTAATCTAAAGGCAGCTACTCCTTCTTGTTGCTGCAAGAGAGTAGAGATAAGTTTTTCACTTCAGGATGCAGAATTTAATTCCCATGTGTTTTGCTACTGGTTTCTTTTCACTGCAAAAAGGCTTTTTAAAGCAAGGGCATAGCAACCTGACTACATCAGGGACAAAGATCTCAGATGCAGGTGCATAAATCACTCAAATGGAAAACCTATCACGTAATACCAATATATTGGAAAATAGCAGGATCGAGGTTAATTGATTTACTCCTGAAATATTTACTAGATATTTTTACTTATCTATTTGGTATTTTGATCAGCAAGGTTCCTTGCTAGGTGGTTTTATGATTTTGCAGACTGTTTCATGGCTAAGGTCATATTAGTAGCAGTCTTTTCCTAAGATCATAGGTAGTCTGGCTCTATCTATCAAATACAGCAATTTTCTATCATTCTCCATTTCAGCTCTTCGTTCAATTATTCTACTTTTACATGGTAGATCTCTGGTCTCTTGTTCATTTCTCTTACTTGGGCCCACAGATCCTCAAAGAATTAAAGATTATTTTTTTATAACCCCAACTCTCTCAAGCTTTTATGTATAGCTTATTGAATCACCTTCTCTAAATGGTTTTGGTTTTCTATTTCCCCACTGCAGCTCACTTCTCTGCGTTATTGGATAAAGCTGAAGTACACTTGAATCCTCATTCTTATATACATATATAAGTCCAGTTTCTAGTAAATGGTTATGAAATTACTTGAAGTTCTCACTATTCTTTTTACTGTACTTTGCATTATTATGTAATTTTGATGTTTCATAGCTCTCATCTTTTGTTTGCACTACCCAAACCTATTTCTATTTTAATAAGCTGGTAGAGCCTGCCTTTCTCAGCCTAGCTCATTGTATTAATTCTAGTTACCACTTGTAGTAGTTGCAGCAATTGGTACTAATCAAATGAGCTGTGGAGAGAAAAGTCTATTTGATATGCTTGCCCCAGGATCAAAGAACATAGGACTCTGAAGTGACCTGCAGTTTCTTTGGCCTCTCTAAGGCAAGGAAAATCATACATATATTATCACAGACTGTTCTTAAAAATCTTCCAGAGCTGGAGTTTACACAGCCTCTTCACCCACTGTTTCCAGCTGTGCTTTTACTTGTCATCTGAAGAAGTTCATAGAACAACATGTGTTGGAAAAGACCTCAAAAGATAACCTGTCCAACTTTTCATGGGAAAGGGAGCCTACCTAGATGGGCATATCTAGCACCCTGTCCAGTCACGTCTTGAAAACCTCCAGTGATGGGGCCTCTACCATGTCCCTGGGGAGGCTGTTCCAATGATTGACTGCTTTCACAATTTCTGTTTCATATAGAGGTGAAACCTCTCCCAGTGCAATCTGTACCAATTACCCTTTGTCTTTCCCATGTGGCTCTTTGTGAAGAGAGAGCCTCTGGCCTCCTTGTAGACACCCTTTAAGTACTGTGATAATGTGATGAGGTCCCTCCGAGCCCTCTTTTCTCCAGGGTGAAAAGACCTAACTCCTTCAGTGTTTGATCATCTTTGTGGCCCTTCTTTGGACCCTCTCTGGGCTGTCTGCATCTTTTTTTGGTTGGGACCAGAACTGTACTGCCTGTCAAGAGCTGAGTAGAGTGGGACAATTGCATCTCTGTCTCAGCTAATAATGCCATTTTTTGCTGCCATGTGCATGCATATTACTCTTATTACCTGCAAAGAGAGTAGATTATTGCCTTCCTCTGTGCATCAGTCAGGAGGAGCATTCTTCAGAATTTGAACACTGAAAGGATTTTTCCCCTTGGTCTCTTCTTCAGCCTGAACAATCTCAGTGCTTTTGGCCTATCCTCAGATATGATGTGTTAGAGACTCCAGCCGTGCCTGTTGCTTTTTGTTAGACTCTGAAATTTGTCCAAATCTCTCTTAAAATGTACCTGAATTAAGCACAGTCTTGCAGGTAAGTCCTTAGAGTTGAAAAAGGTAAAATCACAACTTTATCAATCTCCTGCATTATAGTAACGTGTGCTTTTTACCAATGGCGTTGATACTGTTGACTCATTAACAGCGTGTCAATCCTGTAGCTTCAGATCATTTTCAGCACAGCTGCCAGCTAAACATTCCCCAACTTGTATGTATGCTTGTTGCTCTGCATCTACATCTTGCACATGTCCTTACTGAATTGCAGTCTCCATTTTCAGATTTATTTCCTGTTTGTCAAGATCACTTTGAATTACAGCCCTCCTGCCCCAAACACTTGCAGTTCCTCACAGGCTGGTGTAACTGCCAGTTTAAAAAGCTTCCTCTTTACAACCCACTTCAAGAACTCATGCATCAAACGGTACCAGCCCCAGGGCAGACTCCTGCAAATGTCACATTGGTAGTGAATTAATGATAGCTACTTGTAAATAGGTTTTCCACCAGTTTTATACCTTCAGTGTTCATATTTCCTCTAGAGTAGGTAATATTTGCACAAGCAAACTAGGGATATGTGAAAAAGTGTCAAAAACTCTACAAAAGATGGATTTATGGCATCTGTTGTCTCTTCCTTATGCACAAAGTGTTACCCTCTCAAATCATGTTACTGTTTGCACAGAAAGAAACTATGATCTGGCCCAATTTATTTTAAACACAGCTATGGTGAGTGCTACTTCAGTCATGCAGTGGTTTGATTATTCATTCCATGATTTGGTTCTCTTTTTTAATAGGAGCTGCTGCTAAACTGATGGTTGGGTAATTTCCAAACAACACTTTTAATCTTTCCCCTATGCTTTTATATTTGCCCTTGCTCAGCCTTGAAGTTCCTCAAGATGGTTCAAAGGAGGATCACAAAAGCAGAACTGCAGAAGAGTTACAAGGTAGGACTAATTCTCTTTATTAGAAATAAAGTTGTGCTGAGGTGCTTGTGCTGAGGTACTTTCAAGGCTGAGATGCTTACTAGGCTCATACTAATACTTTCAGAACTGGGAAAGAGTTTTGTCTCTGGGTAGACAAGAACTCTTGCTTCCTTCAGCACTTTACCAGTATGGTTTGCCTGCTGATATCATTCATCTCGGCTTAGTTAGAGTCTATCACTACTGAGAGCCAAACCCTTGCCTATGCTTAGACATACACTTTAATAATCTGAGAAAGGAAATATTTTATGAACAGATTTATGTACAGGTACCTGGGTAAAATGTAATGGCCCCTTACCTCCGTAGGTAAGATCAAATTAGATGATTTAATGCTGATTTAATAACTTTCAGCTACTAAATATTATGAAGTTTAAGAGTAATATATCTAAGAAATTTTCTTCAGATTTTCTGTTTTGTTTCATTTTCTGGCACTAGTAAGTATACCCCTTTTGATTATTTTACTCCAAGTTTATATTAATGGGCAGTTCTGAGTTTTGTGGGAGACATCCATATTTCACAGAATAAAAACAAACATTTCATTGCAACCTCTGATACGAAGCCACATACTGGCAAATTATAGTTGTGGGTTGCTGATTTGGAAATTCTTTTCATACACTTCAGCGACACAAGATCCATGTTAGAGGCAAATAATAATTTGGGTCAAATTCTGCTGGTTCAAGTAAACTGAGAGTCTTGCTTGTTTTACAGAATTAGTCTTTCACATGTTAACTTCTCAAAACCATCGATTTTTACATAAAGTTGAATCACAGTTATAGTCTTAAATTAATTGTAATATTAAACATTAATCTTTCTCTTACGGAAAAAACGGTCTGAATGCTCAGATATTTTCAAGGTGGCTGAGTACTATTCTCATTTTTACTAATTCATAGACAGTCTAAAATATTCTGGGAAAAGAAGTCCAAAGGTATAATTTGCCTTCTTGTAACCACTGCACTGCAGCTACACGAAGCCCTTTTTGTGGAGTAAGAGAGTTGTCCTCGTCTCTTAGAGGCACCTTGAAAAGGAAATATTGTCAGATTGCTTACATAAAAATGGAAAAATGTATTGAATTTTGTATGGGTTTTTGTGAATTAGCATATTTCTTAGAGGAGTACTAAATTGCCCCCTAATATGTGCCATTGTTCCAGTGACCCAAACATGCTGTGGAACTTAATAATCCTTTAAGTGTTTTGCAACTGACAACATTTGATTGCTTCAGACTTAAGATTCTCCCTGATAAAAATAGTCTATTAGATAAAAACAGATTTTTAAAATAAATGCACTGCTTATTGTCTTTTTAGTAACACAGAGATGTAAAATTATATTAGAAATGGGGGGGGGGAATTGTTCACTGAAAAAACCTTGTTCTTTTAAACTTTGTTTCAGTTGTATCTTTACATATTTATCTCTTTTCAGTTAAAAGACTAAAGAATTTCTCATTTTCTTATGTTTTTCTACTCTGTCCTACTCAGCTGTGATATAAGGCAACTTGAGTGACAGAGGCATTGATGTCTTGAGCCCTTGTGTCAGACTGGTTTTATTGGTAATATTCTCACATTTCGTCAGACATTTCGTCGGCTTTGTGCTCAATCATACAAACCCCATGCTGGTCCAAGACCAGAGAGGGACAGGAGTTTAACCTGTTGTTATCTGCACTGCTGACTCTCACAATGTTTTAATGAATTACTGGTGTATCAGTATCAGCTGAAACTGTGGTGCCTGTTCCAATATCTTCCCAAGCTACTTGAAAGAGCATCCTTAGCCCTCGGCCAGGCTTATTGTGGTCATCTCTGTGGTGCTTGCAGTGTCTCAGGAGACAAGCCATGCTCACTCCTTACCACTTCAGGAGCTTGTATTGATCTCAAAGCCAGAAAGGGAGAAGTAAAAGAGCCCAGATGCCTGAGGGAGTTGTTTTTTTCTTAGCCTGTGACTGACAGAATTATTTTCTTCATCTTTCTTTTTTTGTCCTGGTATAGAAGATGAAATGCTCTACATGGTAGCTTAGAGAAAGTAGAGGTGAGACAGAGAAGACAAACTTGGGGGCAAGTTTGGTTTGGGGTCCATATACTTGACAACTACAGAATAACAAATTCTTGTACAAAAACTAAAACTGTCTTTTTTGCCAAGGTCATGTTTAGAATAAGACTAGCTGTGATTAAGATACAGATAATAAAGGTATACCTTACCTCCATAATTTTCTCCTTCTCAGACTATTTCCTGGTCACATGTAGTTGTTAGAAAGAACCAACAGAAATACTATGCAATTATTATAAAATAGCTCAAGTAGCTTAAATAGCTCAAATGTATACAACTCAGAAAAATTATGCAGTGAAATGAGCTTGTGTGAGCAAATTCTAAAAAATTACCTGTCATGCTCAGTTTACACAGAGAAGCCAGTATAACCATGTGTTTCTTTGTTCATAACTGAAGTATTAAACCTCTCTAGAAAAACCCCACAACAGGCTGCTTTTTAGGGAACAAACTGTATTTCATTAGCAGAGAAGTTGAACTTTCTGTCTATTAAAATAGCTACCAAGATTAAAGATTACAGGAAACATGCAAGGGTGTATTCGGGTGGGTTTTCCTACTATTTCTTCAATTAGAGGTTCTTTACTCAAGAAAGCTGTGACTGGGAGTACAGCTCTTTCAAGGTCACAGGTCACAATTTCTATCATGGCAAATGTTTTCCACTAGTTTCAGGTCTTGGTTCTGCCAACTAACCAGAGAAGAGACATTCCAAACAGAGCATCCAAAGGGAATTACGTGTATTTTTGTCATTTCTCTTTATGTTTTCCTCCAAATGTAGTAATGTATTCTTCAAAATGTAATCTTTGTAATGTACTGAAATAAATTTATTTTTACTTTTCTCTCACATCTTTTCTGGTCCCTGGTTTGATTGCTTGGTGAGAAATAGTAGAGGTTGGATTCTCCCAAGGGTGGGAAGATTAGCAAGTCCTGACTCCTCATAGAGCATCATGCCATTACAGGGGTTGGGAAGTCATAAAGAATCTGGTGGGAACATCTCAACTGAACTGAAATGGCTTTGTTACTACTGGCAACTTGGGTGCCAGATTTGGAGAAACAAGCTTCTTAATGAGTATGGGTATATGTTTATCTCTAGAGAGAGAGGATATTATATTCTGGGATTGTTTTAGATTGTTCTGTTCATACTCTGCATAAGACTGACAAGTTAATGAGCACACATTTTTCAGAGAAAAGAAGCTGAGGAAAAGTGAATTAAAAAAAAGATTTTTTTTTCTCTTGTAGTGTTGGACCACTTCTACTGTCCATAAATATTCAGACATGTTCTCTCATTTTTCTTTGTGAAGAATGGCATTGTGGAGACAGGAGAACACAAGTTTTCTTCAGGAAAGAGAAAAGAAGTGATTGTTTTCTGAAAGGAGAAATCAGAGTATTCATGTGGGTTTCTCTGAGGCTAGAAAAGGTCTAGAAGTGAGCCAGGTGGGTGTTTTATCTACGTGAAAATTGCTTATGAGAACCTCAGGACCTCCCTGAGGAGTGAAAAGATCCAAGAATGGACTAACAGGAGGAAGAGTAATTTGCAGTTGGTCCTGATTTTGATGTTCACGTGGCACTGGGGAGATGAAGGGAGGTCTAACTTGGACCCTTGTAACATACCCTTAGTAAAGATATCCTTCAGAGCAGTGAGAGAATATTTTGGTGGTTGTAGTTCACTCTCACTCCCCCTATGAGGATCACACAAAAGCTTTTAACTCTGTCCCTTTCAGCAGTTTTGCAGTAGCCTTGCGTTTCACATTTGGCACGTAATACACACACGGGGATGTAAACTGAGTTCACAAAAATCCATAAGGAACCAAGTTTCCTTTTGAGCAAGGAGAATGCTAAGCCAGCATTTCTTATGCGGTTTCTGTTCAAAATTGCTAGAGTTTTTAACAGAAACTGAATACAATATGCCTAAATTTACCATTTGTAGAGTGTTGTTGTCATCTTGGATTCTCTACGCATTCCTTTTCTCAAGGGAATGAGATCAGGATTTTTTTTTACTTTATGACAATTTTGTACAGCTCTATTCAGTACTGAAATGGATGATGGAAAAAACCAGACCAACCAACCAACCAAAAACAACAAAAAAACCCCTCTACAAACCCCCCAAACAAACAACAAACCTCCGCCCCCCAAAAAAAATCCAAACCCAAAAGCAAGCTCATACTTCTTTTAGAACAAATAAATTTTATCTGAATGTTATATTCTGAATGGAAGCTAAAAATCATTAAAGTAATGATCCTTTCCAAAAGAAGTAGGAAATGGTCTAAGTTAAGAAAACAATATTGCTGTTCTTGTGTACCTAGAGTTCTGTAGGAGCAGTAATTAAAAAAGACAATGTCTTTTTGTTTAAAGAAGCCATTTATTTCTGACTTCTATATGTGGCAGTCAAGCAAAAAGGATTGTCACCTCTTTACAAATTTAAAACATTGTTTCATATGCATCCAGCTTTTGTTTAAATGCCAACCCTTCTCCTGAAGTACTGCATTATTTTCTGAACAAAAGTGTGTTGATCAAGTTCCTGAATAAATTTGTGCCGTTTCCTTGTGATTAACATATTAATTTCCACTTATTACTTTCAAAATACACTAAATGGAAAAGTTGAATAAAATTTTAAAATAAACTTTGTTATTTTATAGTGTCTTATGACAGACATCTATACTGTACTGTAGAGAGAAATTAGCAGATATTCTATAAGGTGATGAAAGTTGATTTTCCTGATTTTTTCTCTGGCTTCAGTTTTGTTTTAAGTTGGCTTTTTTTACCCCTCCTTTATTGTTCTGGGGCAAACCAAGGAAAACTATCACCTTGGGGAAAATGTTGCAGATTTAATGAAGAGATGAAATATTTTCAGCTTAAAAATAGTCATAAAGATTTTTTTTCTGCACATTCTGAGTATGCAGTGGGACTGGGTCTTCATTGATACTGAAGACTAATGAGCAGTGGTGAATCAATCCAATACTAACATTCTTGCTACAGTTATTTGTTAAATTTTTCATATCCGTTTTTTCACCTCAAGCTTTTTTTTTTAAATGGGTTACAGGTGTAAATTCATCCATTGTTTGATTTTGCAAAAGCTTCAAAAAGCAGGTTTATGACACTTCTTACTTATCTGTTTCCTAACGTGCAGTAGTGATGTATTTGCTCCTGTGATCTTCATACAGTCCTACTGGGTGAAAGAAAAAGACCAGCTGTCAAGTATTTTATTAAAAGGAAATGGGAAAACTGCTACAGAGACTTAAACCTTGCACAGTGAAATAAAGCAAACTCTTACAGCTCTTCTGCCCTAAATCCTATGCCTAACACTCATTTTAGCTGTCTACAGCCTGAGGACCACCAGATACCAAATAATCTACCATGAATCTTTCATTACTGCTGCTTGTACCAGCACCAGGTTCCTTGCAGTTTCCAGGATAAACACAGGTCTTCAGTCCTTACTGTCATTAGTTCAAAACCTGACACAATCAGACTTGAATCTGGGCTTTAACTGCAGGCCCACAACCCATACACTGTGCCAGATGAACTGTAAGCCAAAGCCCGTTTGCCAGCTCCAGCCTCCTGTTCAGCCTTCCATGCTCTAGCAGAAAACCTATCTTTTCAGTCCCGTGCTTCACTGGTAACAATGCCTCCAGCTACATCCTATATCTGACTTTCAGAGAAAGTTTCATGTAGTGTTTGGGATTCTCGAGGAACTGTATACTGGTTTTGGTGAGCGAAGTTAGACTAACTCCCCACATTTCCATAATGCAATAAAACTCTCATTTCGAATAGTGCCAGTAAAGCAGAATTATTTCCTACCACCCTAGGTTAACTGGAGTATATTTGTACTAACTGAACTCCAGTGTTGCCCATTTAAAGTAAACAGAAACAGCAGAGGATACATGCCGTTAATACTTGCCCCATATTTTGTTAAGTTAACAAGCTGCAAAATTTCATTCTCAAATTTGACAAGCAGGTGCTAAATTTTAGCTATGTACACCTAGAACTAGGTTTTTTAGCTTGAAGCTATATAGCTCATGGGAAAAATAACTGGTGCAGCAGAAAAATTGAAGGTCATCCTTTATGCCCACTGGTACTTGCGAATGGTTAGAGAACCACAAGATTAGTCATGTCTTTCTATCTGTAGTGGTTATACAATTGCACCTAGGAACTGAAAAATAACCAGGCACAATAGTACTTGAATTGTGATTTTTCAGTTATTAGTACTTATTGTCAATGATTTTGGGGAGGAAATTGAAAGCATCAAGTATTTAGCTTCGTATTTTTTCTTCTGCAAATAAGCTGTTTTTCTCCATTTTCACATTCTCAGGAAAAGTAACTTTAAAACTATTTACTAAGGTTGCTTTTTAAAAAAAAATTTTTGTCATCTTCTAAGTAGTGCTATGTGCAGTAACAGTTTCACTAGGTGAAAGGAAAAGGTGGTCATTAATATTTTGAAATGTGCTTTAGTAACCATATACAGTAGCAATATCAAATGATGTTTTATAGGACTGATGCTAATACTCTGACTTACTAAGAAACTGAGTTCATGAGCCCACAAACGAAGAAAATATGACAGATTTTACTGAAATCTCATGGTGCTGCTATTCAATTAATGTTGCTCTTAACCTACTGACCTTTATCAGCACAAATATATCAATATACACATAAGTTGCTTCTTGACAAAATCATCCTAAACGGCTCATAGTGTGATCAGTTACAAGACTTCCATTTTCAAGTTTTACAGTGAATTCTTTCAGGTGTATCCAAAATACAGGGTGACTGTGTGGCTAAAAACACCTGCCATCTGACAGGTCCAGGCAGGGAGGAGCATCAGCCAGAGCTAGTCCAGATCACCTGGCAGCTTAGATGGGGCTCCTGAGCCAATGGACAGAGGATGTGCGAGAAGTCCCCAGGTGAGGCCAATCATGGCTATTAGGCCCTCCTAGAGCACTTGGGGTGTTGGCAAAGGCATCATCTCATTCTCCTGAGCCAAAGCTGTGTGTTAGCATGTGAGCTTGGCCCCGGTGTGCTGCAGAAGACAGAAAGTGTATAACTGCTGCAGTGCTCACAGATTAACAGCCAATTAACAGCCACAGATTATGCAGTGGCTAAATACAGATGTTTCCAACAGTTCAGTTGTGTGCAGCTTTGCCCCAAGAATCTCCTTAAACTCAACAAGCAGCTCAGCTTCCATAGATAAATAACCTTTACCCACTCAGAGTTTGAGAAACCTCAAAGATTATATCACTTCATACGATGGTGGCTCTGGAGATGTAAGATGGGCCTTCACAGAGCTTCTTCCTTCCTTCCACTGTGCAATGAACCCACAACAGGAGTGATTCCGAGCACTGCATCCCAATGCACTTCTGAGCTCAGTACGTGCAAACAGTGTCCAGGCCTCTTGGGCTCACTCCCTGGGACTACGGAAATATTTGTTTGTTGTTAAAAACAACAGTTGAAGTTTACTTTAGCCCTTTGTGTTCTAAAATATGTGTTCTTGTCCCTACTTACATCAAATAGTTGTATTTTCTTTTGAAACAGATTTTTGTGCTAACTAGTGCAAGCTGGAAAACTTAATTTCAGTTCCATGAAAAATTTCAAGATTTGGAAATATTTTTCATCCCACATTGGGACAAAATTTCTAGATGGTACTCATGTGTGAAGAATTAAAACCCCACTAAAATCCCCAAATATTTTGCTTTGGAGTATGTCAGCATAGTATATTCAAAAGTGTTGGATGTTTAAATTCAAGTTTTTAAATCTTTAGTCGCCACAAGTAGATAGCAGATCCTCACTGCTTCTGTTGTCTGGGATAACCCCCCTGTTTTAAGAAAGTAGGTTTTTTGTAAATTGAAGCTTCAGTTTATTCTGAAACTAATTCTGGGTTCTGAATTCTGAAATTAAATCTGAGAGGATGCTGTGGCAATGGTTTCATCTGTCATGAGCAATTCATGACTCCAGATGTGCCTCCTGATGGTAGGCAAAGAATATGAGTTCAGTCTCATCACACAGATTTTTAGTCAAGAATATGAGTTCAGTCTCATCACACAAATTTTTAGTCCCATGTAAACTAGATAAGGCAATGCCTACCTGTGAAGTCAGAGGGCTGAAGGTATGATAATGGTGAATCATTGCTCCTCATTTTTCTGGAGCTTTTCTCATTATTTATGAATTCTGCTGTATACAATGAACCAATTGTCTCTGATATATGTACAAATTCTATCAATAGCAATGAGAACTGCACATGCCCCTGTCAAACACTCTTTCACAGTCTTTTCATAACCCTTCACATGGCATAATTTAGCTAATCTTAGGCCTTTATTTTTAAATGTTCAGTTTATTATTCAGCTTCATTTAAAACCAGATTCTTCTTGTATTTGAAGTCTTTTTACCTTCTTATAATATGTGAGAGTCTATTTGGCATTCTGGGTTAGAAATATTTTTCTTACAATATTTCCTCCATCTCACAGTAGTTTGTTACAATCTGGGAGTTTTGGCATTTATTTTATTTTATGAGCAGAGCTTTAAAATGTTGAGTTTTATTTTGTTTTGACCCTTTTGCCCAGAGAATTACGTGAGCACTGTAAAAAGATACAAGAAAAATATTTGGTCACATTTTTACCCTATCACTTCTGACGATATCTGTCTTAGTCTAAACAGGGTGTCAGTCTTTTAAGCCAAGGTCTACCCATCAGTGTGCAGGCAAACTTTTCATTGCAGTGGTTGTAGTATATGCATATTGAAAGAACATGTCATGACCTTATGTATATAAACTTACCTTCTTTTATAACATAGTTTCTTGTTTGGGTGGCTGAGATAATTTTTAAGTCCAGAGAAAGGAAAAGTGATATTTGAAGAAACTTACTGTCTTTAAGGAACTTTTCTTTTGAGTAACATAATAATTATTAAAGATTAGCAATATCTAGATCCTTACACTCTCCACCAAAAGCATCTTAGGAATTTAAGAATGACACACCTGAGGTGCTCACAATACTATATAGGCTCTTTAAAACCAACTGCTGCTGCAAAGTAGAAAGTATGAATCTGTCATAAACATCAAGTGATGACTTCTAGAGAAATCCTATCTGGTTTTGGATGTTACAAGGGCAGCTGCAGCCATGAGATAAGTGAGACCTGCTCAGAGGGTGTTCAAGCAGTTTCATGGTCTCATTAGCAGAGACTCTTGGTGGGGGACCTTGCTGAAGTGCAGAAGATTTCTTCACCGACAGGGCTGTCCAGCACTGGAGCAGGCTGCCCAGGGAAGTGGTTGGTTGATTCTCCATCCCCAGAGGTATTTAAGAGACCTGTAGCTGAGGTGCTTAAGGACATAGTGGTGGAATTGGTAGTGCTGGGTTAATGGTTGGACTCAATGCTCTTAGAGGTCCTTTCCAAACTAAGGATTCTATGGTTCTATGCCTGTGGCGGGTTGCTGTGGATGTGACGTGGGTGTGTGGTGCTGGCCTCCACAACTGACCAATGCTTTGGAGGTGCTTTGCCAGGCTAGCTTTGCAAGAAGGGACACAACCAATGAGGGTGATGGAACAGTTTCATCGTGGAGAGACAGTTGCCTGTGCTTGGCTTCCAGCTGCTGTGAGGACAGTGCAGATGGGGGGCATTGAGTTCATGAGCACACAGCTGTCAGGACTGGTTCAAGTGGACTTCTAGCCTCGTGAGAAGGTACCCCACACTGGAGCCAGGCTAATTCTGTAACAGCAAGGTTCTTCTGGGAACACAGTAACTAGGAGCTGCAAAGAGGGACTTGGCATTCAGAGTGGCAATTCATGGGACTGGGAACATGCCTTGGAGCTGGGGTAATTCTTGGGCTCTTCCAGTGCTTGCAGCTTGGTGAGTTGCTTTGGACTTTGCTTCTAGATCTTCTGGGATGCTTTTTCCGGTGTCCTCAGGTCCAGACTCTACTGCTGGGAAAGAATGATCCTGGTTAGAGATTCAAGTATCCATTCAGCTCATGTTAGCAGTCCCAGAGCACAGGTCCCAAGGCACAGCTCTCAGAAGCAGCAGTTTACTCAGAAAGGCACATGGAAGGGGGCCAGAAATCTGCAGAAGGCCATGTGGGACTCATCAGCAGCAGTGTTGCACCACAGGGCACAGTTCCCAGCACCAAATAGAGTAACTACCCCTGGCACAGTAGAAGCCTCTATTCAAGTCATAGCTCCAGTGGGAGGATAAAGCTTTTCAGAGCAGCAGAGCACAGCTGGTGTGTCTCCCCAAGGTTGGAGCAGGAGAAAAGTGTCCTTGCCTGCACAAGGTGTGCAGTAAGTGGGGAAATATCTTGCCAAGACAGGGAGCTGCAGGAGCAAGGGCACAAACTGCACAGCAGCAGGGAGAATAAATGGCATCTTCACAGGCGTCCTGCAGATGCAAAAGCCTGAACCTGTAACTCTTGCTGCCAGAGACCACAGTCAGTTGTGGGAGTCAAGTGGAAAGCCCCAGCCTGGGAAAGACTTGTGACTCCTAGTGAGGGGAGGATGGCAGACCTGCAGTTGCAGAACTGGCTCAGTGTGCTGGTAGCAGGCAAGGTAGAGACAGCCATCCCTGGGGAAGAAATACAGCCTGCTGGTGAGCCATGCATTAGCACCAAGTGGAAGCCATGACTGACAGTAGCATAGGACTTACCTACAGAAAGCTCAATATGCTTATCCAACTTGCTGTCTAAGAAGTCTGGTGCTTGCTGGGAGCTCAGATCCAACATGCTGCAAAGAAACTGCCAAGGCTTGTCCGACCCGTGTGCTGTTTCTCTTGCTGCTTAAGTACATTGGCAGCACCAATACATCTGAAGCAGGAACCTTGAACATATCAGGAGTGACTGGACAGCTGTGGGAATGAGGGCCTAAGTTATGGAGACCTAGGTGATGTTATGTCAAGTCTTTGCAGTGCAGTGGAAAGGCTTGGAGAAGAACAGATGGATTCCATGGGTCAATGTCTGGTTGCACAGCTAATGTCATTGACAGGAATTTGGATTTTATGAACATAAGACCTGCTTTGGACAGTAGGAACTACTAGACAGAGATGGTAAAAGGGCTCTGCAAAAAAGGCCATGGGAGTATTGTCAGACAGCAAGCTGCACATGAGCCAGCAGCATGCCCTGGCAGTGAAGAAAAACAACAGCTTCTTGAGCTATGCTAACAGGATCAAGAAAAGTAACTAGCCTTCTTTGCTCAGCACTCATGAGATCTCTAGTCATGAAATGAAATCTGGAACACTATGTCCATTTTCAGGCCCCTCTGTTTTAGGAAAGACATAATAAACTTGAGCAAGTTCAGCAGAAAGCAACCCAGGTGGTCAAGAGGCTGAAGCACTTGCCTTGCAGAGAGGCTGAAGGAACTGAAGATCACTTGGCACAGGATTATCTGAGCCACAGACCTGTGTTCTGTTAAACTGTAAGGAGAAAGCATATTGAATCTTTGACCTGAAGTGGTACCGAGACAGTAGTTGGATATTTTAATGTATTAAATTGTGTTTTTATTCAGTGATACTGGCACCAGTTAAATATGGAAGTTGAGCAATAACTGCATTACAGCATTTGACACTTAAAATGAGTTATCCATTCATCTGATGAGTGTCATACTGACCTGTTTACATGTTTCTCACAAAATTATTGTCTCTGATTTACAACAGATTAAAACCATGAAATTTTGGACAAATACCCCGAAGGATGCCAAGTCTTTGACAGGCTGTTTAGCGAAACTGTATTTTCCTTCATATTCTCACTTGCTCATCTACGTTCATATTGTCCCTGTACATATGGCTAGACATTTCCCATGGGAGAATTTTTTGTTTGATATGGCATGTCCACAAGCTCTTCCCCACTTTCCACTCTTTGGAATGAAGGAGGGGATACTCCATCATTTTTACTCTTCTTGGCCTTTTTAAATCCTGACATTTAAATCTGTGAAACTCATTGTTTTGGGTGAAAATTTTATTAGTTCCTTTTGAGGTTATCTGATTCTCTTTGTAGTGTTATTCTCAGGAGTCTCTTCTGAACATTATCTAATATTCCTTTTTATGGACAGTCCATGTACCTGCAACCACAGGTGGCTTTCACCTGCCATCAGAGCAGCTTTCACTGGTGACAAGCAGTGACTTTCTTGGGCCAAGAACGAGTTTCCCCTACACTGCTGTAGCTATGTCTGTCATGGTATAGTAAAGCTCCACAGCAGCTTATCTATAACATTATATAACTGTACTAACTCTGCCTCACCCCTTCTTACCAGGTCAGTTACATAAAATTAGGAGTGTGAAAAACTAAGTGGTAAGACTCAAACAACATTATTTACACTGCAATTTGCAGTTACTTATTTCAAAAGTAGTTACTTGTCTACAAAAAAAAAAAAAAAGCAAAACATATACACCTTTTCCTTACAATAATTATTTCCCAATGCTGAAATGTCTGAAGAAATAAAGTGTAAATATTATGACCAAATTTTAATTTTCTTCTGCTCTCAACTAGAGAGGATTGTTGGACTAAAGGACTGACTTCTTATTTTCCAACTTTGCTACATCAAAGTAAGTGACTAACAGCCAGAATTGACAAAAAGCAGTTAGTCAAACCTCTGAACTAAACAGGATTAGTTTAAGCTGCCAGTAGAGCACCAGAGAGTACACATCTTTCTGTGGATCTTATTCAATTAGTAAACACTTAAACAAATTGGAAAAAATTATTGTAAAGCTATAAAGACAATAAAGGCTTTGACTTTTGACATAATTTTTCAGCTGTCATTACAGGCAGGGCATGTTGATTTTCTATTTAATTGTGGGTTCAGCTAGAAGCTTTGGTTTCAGATTTCCCCCTTGGTCACTTAGTTCAATTCCTATGAAGACCAGCAGAAGTGTGTTCACATAGTAAATATTTACTGTCTTAATGGCACACTCTGGGGCCCTTCTGCTATTTTTAAGGAGGCCTGAAAGGATGGACTTTGGGAACCATGAAAACTCGCTGGGATGGCTGAATCAAAAGACCCCTTAGAACACGGGGAAGGCAAAACTCCTGACTTATTGTAGTGGTGGAGAGCAGCGTGGCCCTCAAAGTAAGTAGCTCCCATGTGGATGAGGTGATGGTGTTCTTTGGTGCAAAAATCCACTGGAGACCACCGCTCATCTCTCTTGTGTTCTTCTTCCCATCCTCCCTGTGCTGGAGTTGAGCATCCAGGGAGTTCTGCTATCTTCAGCACAGTCTTCATACACCAAACCATGGCCAAATTGCTCCTTATTGTTCCTCATTGTTCTTCCCTCCTATGCTGGAGCCAGCAGGACCAGAATTCCTTAAAGCCCAAAGTCTGTGGCACAGCCCTGAAACCACAGACCTATTCCGGCTAAATTTCTGGCTCATTCCTACTCACCAGATCCTCAGTGTGCTTCTTCCAGCTGGTGTAGCAGATTCCACCAGCTTTGTTAACACTTCACAATGTTTCTGGAAGCCCCCAGTTCCAGAACAGAGGAGTGCTGATATAGAGAAAGATAAAGAAATATTTATAAAAGCTGTTGAATGAAATCAAAACTCCTTTGCTACTCTCAACTGTTTTAACAGAGATTACTAATAAAGACTCAATGAAAACTGTCTCTAGTGTTTGCTGCTTTATTATACTTCTGAAAGAGTAAATCATAACAATTCTGTACAGAGTCTGCTATTTACTTCAAAATCCAGGTCAAACTCAGCAAACCAAGCTGTCAAGTGATAAATTTCTCTCTGACACCTTATGTTTCAGCTTCTCTTGAAAAAAGTATCTATTGAAAGTGATGACTGTTAGTGAATACCTTGTCAGTCAGGATGCAATATGGTGCTTTGTGTTATCACATAGGACAGGGGGAGAAGGGGGAAGTTCCTCAGGATGAGAATGGGCATTGTGTGCTTGGACAGATAGGGAAGTCAGCTTTTTCACTTTATAGGGGCAATACTGCACATCCCTTCAGGAAATTATACTCACTACTCAAGGAGTTACTCCTGCATTGTAGAATATTTTGGGAAGTGTAGAGCTGCTGTAGCATCTCTTGTGATATTCACTTGCATTTTCTGTGCAGGCAGCAGCACCGTTTCTGTTACCACATTCTGGTGTAATGAACCATACACTTATGAAAAATAGCTCTAGACTATACAGACCAGGATGTGCTTTTCCCTGGATTGTTCCTGGACCCATTGTTTAAAAATTGGTTTATTGTTCTTTGCAAGTTTTTTTACTTTGGTGGGTGTTCCTGGATTCATCTAGAATGGCAGGTCCTCAATCTAAAATATGGTATATTATCAGTACAACCTAGGGGATAATCATTCTGCTTCACTCAAGAATTCAAGATTTCAAAATCTGACTTCATTTCAAATTGGGCAAAAGCCAAGTATTTTGAAATTTTCAGAAAGAAAAGAGAAGCTAAAACATATTAGTCAAAAGGTTTTAACTGTAGTATTTGTACTGGAAGTAATTTTAATATCTTAATATAAATTGGATCAAATTTGTGATTTTTAAACAGAAAACCCATGTTTTATTTCAAGAACGTGCTTGTGGAATATTTTGAGGCTCTTGGAGCTGCTTTTAGTGTTTCTTATAGGAAGTTCGCATAAAGCAAACATGGTTTAAAAACACTCTGTTTTATCTAATGAAATATGTCTGTTAAGGTATATTCTCTTTGTTCATTTACTAGACCTTCTATGAACTATCACAAAAATAGAAAGAATTGTAAGGCTTTTTCTGGAAGCTTGAACAGAGAATGTGAAGCAGAACCTTAGCTGAAATAAAAGCTTTATTGAAGTCTGCCCTCAGAATTACAGTAGTCCCTGATTAGTATTTTCAGCTACATGCATCTGGAATAGCAGGAAGGCATCATTTCTGCAGTGTTCAATTAGACAGGCATTTTAATTAGGCAGTTCTGTATGTGTGAACATGTGCCATCTAATCATGAGCACAAAGCTTAAATTGTAACTTTGACTTCTGTATGGGCACCCTGTGTACTGTAAATGTATTTTAAAATATGCGTGGATTAGGCAGAGCATCTAAGTTATGTTGTGGTCAATATTGCAAATGGGCAAATGTTCAAACTTAAATATTCAGGATTTACTTTTTAAAATTTCTGATGAGCTAATTAAAGCCAGAGCTAAAACAATGTTTTACATCTCAAAATAAAAAATTTCCCTGCATGATGCAGTAAATATGCAGTGGCTCAAGATGCCTCTACTAAAAACTTAGAGGAAATGAAGGCATGTAAGGTATTTTGATTCTTAGAAATACAAACCCTTTAAAAAAGATATGTACAATTTTTGGTAGCCTTAAATATATGTAGTATGCACCTTTTTAGTGCTACATGGACATTTTCCTGTTATCTGAATTTAAAGCTGGTTTGCATCAAACCTATAACTCACCGCTCTTAGCTGCCTGCAGTAACTTCTTAGTAGGGTTGTGTGTGGTGTGTGTGCTTAAGAAAACAACATTAGGCTGCGCTATCTGATCTTAACATGCTGTACTGTTGTGGTGAATTTCTTAATGCACCAGGGTGTCCATCAGGCCCCAGATACAACCACAAAGCCAAGCCAGTGACGCAAATCAGCAGCTGATATAAACAAGTTGACACAAACCAGAAACTAAGCTAGCAGTAAACCTCCGGAGATGCTTCTTTTTTCTCTTCTCTTTTTTTTTTCCTTCTGTTTCTTCAGAGGTTTTTTTTTAGTAAAGCGAAACATTTCTCAGCAACTGAAATCCTTTTGCGTTTGTCTCCAGCTTCACAATTAACCTAAATTTGGCTCTGTAATGTGCAAGTTTATGAGAAAGAATGTGATGCAGCCTGCTTGTAATTAGTTTATAGACAGACTGTGTGTCCTAGACTTAGCATGTTTGGTGATTTTTAAAAGCACCCCAATGACATCTTTTCCCATTTATATGCCATTTAGTAATTCATAATACTCACAGAAGAGACCATAGTGCTTTATTTAAATCCTGTAAGTTTTTCTTCACCTCTTTACTATTTGGTGACTAAGTGTGTAAAATCCCGTTCTTTACCGTTAGAAATATCTTTCTCAGTTTCTTTCTTTCTAAAATGTATCCTTCTTTTAAGGTTTTATTTAACACTTTATTGTTGCTACTTACTTCTCACTCCTAAGCACAAGCATAATCTCATCTGGATTTACACCAGGCATGCTTTGTGTTTACTGCGGCTACACCTGTTAGCAGCATTATGTGTGAATGCAGCTTTGAGCAGCAGAAGTACTTTTGTTCCATGAGGCACCTTGTCCTGCTTTCCTCCTCCATCCAGGCAAGTAGGGTCTTCCAGCCCATGTACAGGTCTGTTTGTGTAAATGCATCTGCAGCCAGGCTCTGTAGCTGCAGCGTTGCAACCTTCTCACCTGGGAGACACAGCCAAGCCAGCAGGAGTGGAGGGGAATGTGATCAGAGCTATCCACCTCCACTCTTCTCCCAGAATAATTACTGTTTATCCTGCTGTGTGTGTTTTTATAAAGTCATTCAGGTACCTTATTCTGTATAAATAAATCGTTATTAAATGTGATTATAACACTATTTTCAACCATTTTGTGACTTTGACTAAGTAAATTCCCTCCTGGAAAGTTGTGGTTTTATTCTATGCATTTTTTTCTGAAGGTGCAATACTCTGCACTTACTTCATTTTATTAATCTCCAACTTTTGGTTTCTCCTAAGAAGTATAGGACAAACAAAACAGAAAACACAACCTGATCCTAAAGGCTGACAGCATTTAAAGTCATGGCAGTATGAGATGTATCAGAATTCCCCAATCTATTTCTGACTGACACTCTTGTTTTAAATAACATCAGTTTAATTGATTAGCCTTTGTTTGCAAACTAGAATAATTGTATTTACAAAACTTAAAGACTGTACATATATGAAATAGCTAGCATTCGTTAGCAAAAATTCTTTTCACTAATGAACATGATGTCTGTTAACATGTAAGTTGCAGTGGAAAATAATGCTTGTCTCCTGCTAGGGAAAGGCATATATGACCATGCTAATGGGTCTCATCAGTCTACAGATCTATTCCTATTAAAGGGATAATTAATAGGATGTAAAAGGTCTGTTACTCAGAGCTTCTGTATCATGTATCCAGGCCTGCTGGAAAATACAAGGAAAGTTGTCAGTCAGGCCTCCTGGAAGTGAATGTCTTCTTTTTCATGGTCCAGATAATACTGTAACAGGAAATTGCTTCCATATGTGGCACACACATGTTAGGAAAAAGCAGGACATTTTTTGTATCTATTAATAGAGAGATGTCATCTACTGGATAGTACAATTTACTAAAGAGTTCCCAAGGTTAGTTAGGAAATGTTAGCTGCTGTTGCAACTATGACCTTTTGAAAAATTGCTTTTAATGCTTTCCCACAAAATTTAGCCGTCTGACAGAAAATGGGTTGATATACAAAAGATAAAGAAACAGCAGTTCATATGTTTTTTTTCTTATGACTTGTATCCACAAACTAAATTAAAAATAATAGTACCTGCATTTTTTCGGATTCTGTCATTATTGTACCTTGATCACAATACAATACAGAAGATGATGATAAATAGGTATCTTTAGAGACAAAAATGTGGAGTCTTGAGAAGGTCTGTAGACTGCGACTGATACTTTTTTCTTTGCCATCCAACATTTATGGTTTTATTATCAATTTAAAAAAGATCCCCAACAAAAAAAAACTGCAAGAAACTAAAACTTGAAGCCACTGTGATTAGCTGTGTTCAGCTTTGGGGAAGGGTTCCAGGGACTAAAATTCAGGTTTACAGATTATGTATTTGAATTCCAAAATCTACTCTTTTCTACCTAAGCACGTATTTTGCCTAGTGTTCGGTTCATTTGGGTATTAGTAATACACGGTATAGTACCCTCTATTTATTGAAGAAAATAATAACATTATCCTCACTGTGTTGTTGCTTTTAGCTCTGGATTTTACATTTTATCTGTTGTAAGGAGTGCTCTTGCAATTTGGGGAACTGCTTCTTGTGAAACAAGAAAGTTTTTGTGTGTGTGGACTCAGCTGGATGCTGTCAGTCTCCTTTGTCACACGGAGACCATGCAGGATCATCGTGGTTCGGTCCCTCAGGTGCAGATGGGAGGACATTGAAACTGTGGCTGGGTATAAGCATGGTCAAACTTGGGTTTGTGTCTGCAGAGACTAAGAGGAATGGCCAAATCATATCCCTAAAGAAAGGACAGAGGGAGTCTCATCTTGAGCTGCAGTTGTTGCAGTTCAACTCTGTAACCATGTTACTTCAATGCGGCAACAACAGCAGCAGCGCAGTTCCCGTAGACAAGGTTCTCACTGAGCAGCCCAAGCAAAATCCACATTGATGGGTGCCGGTAACCCTGCACTGTGTGTGCTCAGCCGCACTCTGCATGGCCCTCATCCCCACCTCTTGCAGCTAAAGGAGAAGCTGTGTTGCCAGTGGACTCACAGAGTGGTGACCGGATGGGATACGGAGCCGAGGGTGGTTACCCTGCCTCCTCTATGTTCAGTTTTGCCTACAGTGAAGAAAACGCTTGAATTGTCCTGACTTACAACAATGAGGTAGCCACATCCTCCATGAAGTCAGTCTTCTCCAAAAGCTCTGCTGGGGACAGTGGTTTGAATGTGGAAATCCCCCAGAAAGGAAGACAAAGAAATGTCAGTCTAATGAAGAGCCTTGAAAACCGAACTGCTGGCAAGCTCCAGCGCATGGGTGGAGGGGCAGCTAAAAATTTTATCTAGGCCGTCTTTTGACAGTTGCCCTCAGCACAGCATGTTTGGTCATTAGGGACAGCACACCTCCAAATGCAATACTCGAGTCAGTGGAGGTATAGCAGGATGTCAGCTACTCCCCGTGTGAACTAGCCCAGCCAAGAGGCCACCTGCAAGCTGCTGTGTAAGTAGGTGGATGGGCTGCAGAGGGGGCCGTGCTCAGGGCCACAATTGCAGAAGCCTGTCACACCCTGTGTTGACTTACCCAGGGAAGGTCTCGGGCAGGAAGCGTAGGAAAGGCAGAAAAACAGAGCTAATATTTTTATTATAATAAGGACTCTTTGTGGAGGCAGCCAGGAAAGAGGAAAGTATGCTGCATGAAGGCAGATCCCATGATATGGAGGAGAAACTTTTGGCAGTATTAAGGATGGGTTTGGACTGGATTTCTTGTCTCTCAAGAGTCCTATGATCTCACCTGAAAAAATGCCCAAAATTAATCTAAAAACCATCTACAACAAGGAAGCACATGCACATAATGGCTCAGCCTCACATGTTCTTGAAGGATGAATCCCAACAGCAGAGTCCCCAGAGGCTGAAGGCAGGATATGTATACTGTCAGCCCTTGCCTGGAAGTCTGGCCTGGGGGACATACAGAAAAATGAAGTACGGGAAATATTCTAGAGCAGGCAGAGGAAGCCGGACTGCAGTTCCACAGCCTGCAGGGATCAGGGGAATATTGACCATATGCAGAACTAATGTGACTGTGTCTAATACAGTCTGAACAGTCTGCAGCTGAAAGGACCTTATCAGCACTGCCTGACAGGATTTGTTACAGGCTGGGATATGCGTTAATGCCGTCTCGCACCAGGGACATTATTCAGATGACAAATGATGCTGTTAAAATGAAAATCTGTAGCAGTGTTACAAAAAGGTCTTTAGAGTTGTATTTTTGTGCACAACTTGTATAAAGTGACAGAAAAAAGTACATTGTAAAATTCTGCATGCTTGTGGAGTGGAAACAATGTCAAATGTGAACATGAACAGTGGAAAATGAAGGAAATGGACCAGTAGGAGAGTACAGAATATGGAAAGGTGCTGCGTAGAAACTTAGAGAGAGTGGAACATTTCCAAAGTCTAATTTGGAAGCAATCATCCAGATTCTATGTTTTTCTAAATCTGATCAAAAATATCTGAAACAGTGGACCCTTAAAACCCTGGGGCAGAAGTGTTCGAGGCTTTTTTGTAATCTATCCTAACTCATACTCGTTAGTATTTCTGGGGAATACAAATTGTCATAGAACATCTCCTATTAATAGGTCTTGTTCTAAAAAAAACCAAGGTAAAAACTAGATGCAGTGAAATTAAAATTATATGACCGTATAATGATTGACTGAAATTTAGCATGTAAACTCATTAGATTTACGACATTTTAGATAAAAATGATACATGAGGTAGTTACATATTTGTATATCTTCTCTCAGAATATAAACCTCCAGGGTATATTAATGGCATGTTAAGGTAGTACAATTAAAATAAATTTAAAAAAAAAATTACAGAATAAAAATTTACAATGTAGAACAGATTTGCACAAGGCAGAATAGTGTGCCAGAATTAATGAGGATTCAGGATAATATAAGCTAAGAATACAAAAAAACTTTCAAAATGAGATTTAGAAATTTAAGAAGAGATTCAATTTTTGCACATTTCTATAATCTTTTATTCTGAATCTGCAGCTGAGTGCTACTGCAAATAGATTAGTAATCACAGTTCCTACTCTGACCACCTTTTCTGATGTGTTAAGTAGGTTCCTGTGTTCTGTGTTCTTCCTCCAAAACCCCTTTATGACTGAAAATCTTTGAATCAAATTATTTGAACATCAGCCACAATTACAAAGCTCTTCAGAATTTTAAGGAACTTCTTTCAAAAATGTATTCATCTGGTAGTGCTATCTTGAGTGGTTCTTTCAGTGGCATGAGGACAGGACAGAAGTTTTGCCTGTACTTGCTACTTCACTGCAGCTCTCAACAGCCCGTTACCTTCTTTTGTCAGTGACTAAGCCTAGTCTTTTTCTTAAAGCTTAGTCTTTTTCTTAAAGATACATAATTTTCTTAAGAAAAGAAAATTTTCTTAGTCTAGCTGCTTTTGTGAGAGTTTTCATCTTCATGTTTTACAGTCATAGAAAATGGTTTTATTAAGGTATCCATACCAAACCCAGTTCCTAGTGTGGGTGCCATTAAGAAGCCATGGGAAGATGCAGCACTGTAGAAGAATAGTAAAGATATCTGTAAGATTACTTAGGTAGGAAACCTGTAGGGTTGTTTTGTTGGGGGTTGTTTTTTTTTAATGCCAGTCTATCGCTGTATTTAAAATAAATTAAGTTGGTTTTTTTTTAAATTATGGGCAAGAATAATCAGCTAACCAGAGCCACCCTGGAGTTTTAAAAGAGCTCAGATATTAAAATAGTTAACTAAGAGCTGTGTGTAACACGCCACTTGTAGCAGTTACTCTGTCTGAGGAGGCTAAGGACGGAAATGTGATAGCACACTTTAGAAGTCCTT
Organism: Machaerirhynchus nigripectus; assembly: GCA_013397975.1. Lineage (NCBI taxonomy): Eukaryota > Metazoa > Chordata > Aves > Passeriformes > Dicruridae > Machaerirhynchus > Machaerirhynchus nigripectus. The sequence goes on along the minus strand of VZRQ01006437.1, from coordinate 124,126 downwards.
GAGTGCTCTGGCAACTTACAGACTCTGTCTTCATTACCAGCAAAATCTTCATAAATTGTAATAATGAAGAGAACCAATACTCAACACCAAAACCCTATTGTAGAGGGAAGCCACTCCTGCTCATGTACTGAGCTTCTTAGAAAGAGTCAACAGCATGTGGATGATGGTGGTCTAGTGAGTCAAGCGTACTCATATTTTAAAAAAAAGTGTTTACAAAGTCCTTCACAATGGTTTGTGAAAAGGCAAAACTTCTGCAGAAGAAAATAAAAATAGATCCTTTCAACGATAATGGTCAAAATATGAGTACGTTTTCATTGTGTTGGGAGATTTCCATTGAAGTCTCACAAGAGTATGTGCTGGACAACTGTCCAGCTATTCATAAGGAGATTTTAAAAAGTGGAGGAACAAGGATATGAAGAAATTTTCCAACAATCAAAAATAGTTCAGGATGGCCAGAACTAGGGCTAGTTGCCAGAGGACTTTGTGATCCTTAGCAGTGGGTAGAAAGATTACTTGTGGGTCTTAATATCGGTAATGTACAAGGGTGGGGGAAAACCTCAATTATGTTTGCCAAGCAATCAATTGTAAGTGAGCATACTTTGAAGGAAAGACATCTTGGACTCCTTGGGCAGGCCTCTGAAAACATCAGCTCACATATTACTTGCCAAAGCCAAGAAAAGAATGAGGAAAGCAGTGGAGAATAAAATAAACAGAGTCATTACACCACTAAATAAATCCAGGATATGCTCACATCTTGAACATTACTTGCAGACATGTTTACCTCATGTCAGAAAGTAGATATTAGGACATAAAGTACAAAAGTAAGGAGTATGAAGCATGGTAAGGAGTATGGAACACAGGGAGTTAATAGATTAGGAGAGATCCCTCTGGTGTGGAAAAAGACCAGAGGTGAGTTGAAAGGAAGAAGCATAATAAAATCATGGAGAAGGCACGTAAGGAATCATTAGGCACTTTGTAACACAGGAACTCTGAAAGCAAAACAAAGGAAGCACTCTTTCACACAATGCATAGTTAAGTTGTTGGATTCATCACCTCAGGATCCTGAGGCCAAAAATATGATTGTTTTCAAAATGAAATTTAAGATTCATATTGCCAGTAAACATAATGACCCAAATATGCCTTCTGTCTCAGAAGGTCCCTTACTAGATTGCCAAAATCCTTTCTAGAGAAAGGATCACTGTTTGTCTTTTTTATACTCTAAGCAACTGCTGTTGGCTATTGCCAGCATTACTTTTGGCACCAATGTAGCCACTCTACTCATGAATTCTCTCGTTGTTAATTGAAGTTGAACACCTTTTGAGTTTTGAAACTTTTAATCAAGGATTTGAAAACTGCAGTTCCCAGAGGCCAAGGTTTCATATACTTAATGGTAAAGTTTAAAGTATTCTGCTTAACCGAAAAGGTATGAAAAGACACCTGTGAGAAATCTAGTCCCTTGCAGCTATTGCAAAGCAAAGACATGAACCTCTGTTTTAAAATGCTTATTCTTATTTATTTGTTAATGCATATTTTAAATATCTGTATATAGACTTGGAAATATTTCCATCCAGTGTTTATTAATAGTTAAGGCTTGTTGTAGCCATGTCAGATAAACTGTATTGTTTCACTACGTATCTATGGGGGTCTTCAAATGATAAAGCTACTGAATTCTGCTAGGATTTTTTGTGTTCCACAGTTTCAAAAAGTTTTCAGGCTCAGATGGGTTTGTGTAATGATACCCATTTGAGCTGGGGATCTGCAGAGAACAGGAACTCTCATGAGACTTCTGGTATTTCCTGTTTCTCATCAGAGCAGAAATACAGTAGCAGAGGAAGAGCTCTTCTCTTAGCACTGTATTTGAGCTTCTGCCTGAATCTAGGAAGTGCCACAGTGCATAAAACTGAAAGAAAACAAACAATCAAATATAGTGTAACCTTTTCAAACCCTACAAAACATTCCTATTTGGCTTTTGTTTGGACAGCAGTGGCTCACCCCTCCCTAGTCTTTTGTTCAAAATTAAGAACTAACATGCCTGAAATTTATGTTTCTGAAGTTAACTACATGCTTACTGTACAGATATTGGGTATGAATCCCTGACAGAAGTATTTTATGTTGTAAAGATATTTGTATTGTACACTCAGCAAACTGAACAAAACTTCCTTCTATGACTAAGAATATTTGTCTAAAAATATCGCCTAATAAGGTATGCATTAAATTAAAAAGGGCTTAATTAATTTTCTTAATAGCTATCTAGCCATGTTTTTATGAAATGTGAAGTTATGGATATAAATTGATATATGTGTAGATTTTAAACCCAGAAGGTGAAACATCAATTTCAGGCAGTTTGAGAGTAGACAAGTTTGAACAAGCATAGAAGGTTTCTATTGACATAAAGGATTACAGTATCACAGAATGACTAAACTACATTTGAGTCCTCCCAGAACATGCACATTTTATATTGCAAGGATTTTTAAAATTCACATTAAAATAATTGTAAAATTTTGGGGCTTTTTATAATTGTTTATTTTAATGCTATGTTTGTGTGTATAGATTATACATTTATAACAAAATGCAATACAATATAACTTCTTCTAAACAAAATATGCTGAGGAGTAGGTTGTTTTGTCTTTTTATATTTCAAATGTATTCCAGCTGCATCAGGCTTCAGTTGTTATTTTCACCTTGCCGACCATGTGATTTTGCTGTGGTGAATATGTGCGTAAGTGAGGTTTTTCTTGTGGATTTCCTGCAGATACTGGGGAGTTACAGATTGTGCAAAGGTAGCAAGACAGTTTATTATTCCGGATGTTAAGAGATGTAGAAGGTTGCTAAGTTTTTTTAAAAAATATTCTTCTTTTGGTATATTAGAGGAAAACCTACTGTGAGAGCCCAAAATACGGTACCTAATTATCCTATCTGTGGTGTGTTGCTATGCTTTAAAGCCATTTCCTGTGAATAAATGAGTAACAGAAGCAAATTTGTACTTCTGCTGCTAAGTCGAGACATTTTAGTAACTCTACTCAAGATATTTTCTTAAAGACAACATAAATCATATATATGTAGCCAGATTCTTAATTTTCTTTTTTCACTAGTCTTAACAAGATTGGAAAAAAACATTTTCCTCTTGCAATTAGTACTGGAAAGGCTTTTAAACTGGGGTGAAACATTGTTCTTAATCAAAATTCAAATAGCGAAAGTTTGCTATACTGTGCAGTTACTTTTATTGCCTCAATGATAGAACTTCCTTGGCTTGAAGAAGGTAGTTCAATGCAGTAATTACAGGAAATGACTAGTGAATCTAGAGAAGATGAAGTTTTTCACCATTTGGAGGTGGGCCCTCCCATGCTTTAAGCAGCTTCTCTGGTGAACACAGAATCTGCCCTGAGCAAAGTTAGATCTGTCTGTTACTTTATCCTTTTTCAGTCCATTTCTCTTGGTGAATTCAGAACACTGAATTGGTGTCATGTCTCCCTCTGTGGTGTTTCCGGCAATGGAGTGCACCAAAACAAAATTCAAAACCTGCAATACTTTAAGAATGTGATTGCCTAAAATCAACAGGCTGCTGCCAGATACTAGCAAAGTGGTAGGAATGCTAGAAAAGGAACTGCTGAGACTAGACCGCTTTCTGAATGTTTCCCCTTTCTGGAGCCTCACCATAATATGCTCTGGGCTTCCAGAAGGATCTCCTTATTCTGTGGAGGTGCAATTCTCAGAGCACAACTCTAAACTCTTGTTTTAAAAAACACCCGGGCAGGACTTGGCTATTTTTAAAGATATGCCAAGAAGCACAGCTGGTGATTCCCATCTTTTGTAGTATAGGTTACTGCTTAGAGCATTTGTACAGGTAGAACAAGACTTTAGTCAGAATTTTTGCTCTACTTAAAGGTTTTTATATCAATTACTTTCACCATCTGTAATAAAACTCAATTCCAAAGCTAAAGAAGAGTAAAGGAGAATATTTTTCATTGCATTTATTGAAAGTGTGCAGGAAAAGTTTCAAGAACCATTGAGTCATGAAGAAAATCTATGAGGAATCAGGAATCTTTTGTAGTTTACTACTTGTGTTTCTCTAAGAGCAAAAACTCATGGTCTCTAAGGTCTGTTCTGAGTATCACTCTTGTGTTTTACATAGAAGAATTATTTAGCAAAACACAGCAGTGGTCTCAGGTGGTAGTTAGTGTGGTCCTGAATAGAAGGCAATATGTAAGTCTACTGACCTTTAGGGTATAATGTGGAGAGAGAGTATAGGCAGAAGCTTCTCTGCAGGTCCCCTCTCTGAGCAGAATACAACTTTGCTACCAGTTTTGTAGAGACCCCAGTGCTCCAGGAGACTTTCATGAATGGTTTGAGAATACCAGTCAGACTGGTCACCTCACATATTTTAGCAGAAATATATGTCTTCTTGATCCTGAAACTGTTCTAGGCATCAAATGATCCAGTTCATTGTGACTTGGAAAATTCTCATCATCCTTAGAAGAATGCAGAGGACTCTAAGGGAAAGAATGAAGAGTGGAGGGTGTCTGTGTTTGAGAATCGGATTTAAATACATAATCACCATCTAAATCCTAGGTGTATGCTAGGGACTTAAGTTGCCTGTTGCATCTGCCCCACAAAACCATTTTTATTTGCTGTTTTGCATTCTTTTTTCTTCAGTCCGTTCTGCTACATCTCTGTTCCTTCCATTTATGATAGATTACTGCAAGGACTTAGGAAAATCCTTAGATCTGCACACATGTACACACAAGTTAAGTCACTGTATGTTCCTGCAGAACTTCTTTGCATGGATTGTATGGATTTTACTTCATCAGTTCAAGTTCATTAGACAGAATTCATGCGCTGTAGTTTAAACTGCTTTATCAACATATCATGAATGTACCGCTGGACAGTACTTTCACTCTTAGTGATTTTAAGATGGCTTCATTTGTTGCAATGCTACAGGAATGTGAAGCTTTTAGAAGGGGAATTCCCAACAAATTGGAACTGTATGAAATCACAACCAGATATCTAATCAAACTAACATTTAGACTTCTCTGTAAGTTTTCTCATGTGAATCCAGGTGCTCAAAACCAGATAGTATGTTGCTGCTTACCTGGTAATCCTTTGTAGGTTTTTAGCTCTAAACTCAGCAGTACTGCCTTTGGTGTCTTCTTTAAAGGTCACAATATAAATTCTCTTATCAAAGTGTCTCAATTGTGGCACAGAAAGAAGATGCAACAGGTAGGCAATACGCAAGGACAACCTGTATTAATCTTGATGTGATTCATGATTTCTTTTTACTAAACTCTTAGATTGCCATTCCTTTATTCAAAGTTTGTCATTGAAAATGAAACTTGCAAATATCAGCCTTCACAGAAAATTCTCTTTGCCCTCAGTTAAGCATGATACTTATTGTTCTTAATTACTCTCAAGACATCATTACATGAAATTTTCATCAGGGTTAAAGATTTCATATCTGGCAACTGTCCAGCAACACATAGGACTTTGAACGTTTGTGAATTACAAAAACTTTTATTAAAAAATGCCCCAAAACAAGACCAATGCTGGCCTATGATATTTTTAAAACACCTCTATGAGTTACGCAGACATGAGCCTTGGAAGAGATTTTTAGTCAGTGCAGAATGTGGCAGGTTAGGTAGTTTGTTTTGCTGTGTCAGCAGAACACTGCTTACTCGGTACAGTCCAAAAAAAGGGGTCTGCTTTTTAAATGGAAGTATAGTTCCCTGTGCTCCACGTTCCCACCAGTCCCATGGTGAATGTTTGTAAATCAGTGATTTCCTGTAGTGGGAGAGAAATGAGAATCCTTTGTGGTGAAAAAATACACCATAACCTCTGGGAAAATTAAAACTTCCTAGTTTTTTTTTTATCCTTTCTGATCATGTTTTCTGTTCCTGGCTAGAACTGTGAGTGCAAAGAGGTGAAAAAAAAACCCCAAACAAAAAACCCCAACTTTTTCTGTTGCTTGAGATTTGTAAAACACTGCCCATGTTAAATTTAAGGTGAAAGTTTTTACAAGATCTTACTTTGCACTTTCTTACCACTGGAAAAAAATTCTAGTCTAAAGAGAATGTGTATTTGACCATTATATACACTGGGATATGTGTATCGATAGCTTTTTCCTTCATTTCTAGTGTTCCTTGCCATGCATTTTATGAGAAAAAGATCTCGCCATGATCCCCTGAAATGATCCCTCCCTGCTCTCCCATCTGAATGCTGGGCTGGCACTGCTGTCTAGACAGCATCAGCTATGCCTAAAATCTATGTGGTGTGCAAGGGTTCTCTGTTTGCATCCTGACAGCTCTTCACCCCTCCATGTACCCACCCAGAGAGAGAGACTGGCCTTCATGGGACAGAGTGCCAGGTAAGTACCAAGCTTAGGACATGGGCAGAGTGAAGCCAAAGAAGATTCCAGGAGTAAAATACTGCATTGTTGAAGGCAGAAGGAAGGACAGATGAGATGAGATGAGATGAGATGAGATGAGATGAGATGAGATGAGATGAGATGAGATGAGATGAGATGAGATGAGATGAGATAGTGCTCCAAGTGGAGGTAGAAGTGTTTGCGCATTTGTGTGTATATGTAGAGAGAGAAAAAGGGGAAAAGACCAAAGCAAAGAGAGAAGCAAGAATATCAAGCAGGTAAAAAGCACAAGATAAGTGATATTTCTAGTATTCTTAGAAGAGTTTTCTCCCCAGTCATCAGTTTGCAGCATAAGCAATGTCTTGGTAATATCAGCAGGGCGTACCCACACCCAGCTCATCCACCTCTGGAGATTGGATTGAATAGAAGGATTTCCTGGAATGAAATGTGGAGAAATGTTGACCAAAACATTAATAAATGAGTGCCATGTAGTTATCAAACATACATCAGTTGTCAAAGTCATCATGAGCCCTGTAAACCAATTAAAATAGTTAGTGTACGTTTTCATTCTTTTTATGGTAAGAGAGGAGACAGTAATACAATAAAAGGAAGATGTGCCAGAGTAAGGTCTAGAGTTCAAGCAAAATACTTGAGTGTAGTCTGTTAGCCTCAGCTTATCTGCAGAAGTCCTAAAGATATTTCTAAATCAACAAATCCGCCCTCAATGAGATAAAAAAACAAGAGAGAGAAACAGGGGAGGTCTCATGGAGCAAAGATATGGGAGATCTGGTTTTTGTTCCTCTCTCTCCCATTAGCTTTTGGTGGACCATAATGATGGAGAAGTAAAAAGATTTTCCCACATTCCAAATTTCCCTGCTTATTTCTCATCACCTCTACTTGGCATCTTGTCTACAGCTCATGCTGATGTAAACCACATCCACAGTGCTGTTACAGTGGTCAGCAAGCATGTGCTGCACTGACCCTGCTCAGCTGCAGGGATGGGTGCAATGCCACCAGCAGCCTTGCTTAAGGCTGCCCAGGGGTTCTGCTTACCCCCCACAACAGGGGCCTCGTAGGAGGAACCCTACCACAACGTGGCTGGCATCTCTGTGAAATCCAGAGAGGCAGCGGGGCACGGCATGGCACAGCATGCCTGCCCCATCCACACCTAGAATTGTGAGCCAAGTTCCTCATGAAGGGATGGCATAAACCTGATTTCCCTGCCTTGAATGCGATCCCTGAAATAACACCAAGTTTTCTCAGCTGTTCATGCTAAAAAAATGTGCAAGGCAGGCCTGTAAATTATCATGGACCCAGACCTTTACTTGTGGTGCAGTATAGATGTAGCCATATGGACTGGCAGAACAGGGGTGAGTATGTGGAATGACTTTCTGTCTACTAAATAATAATATGCTGCATAATAGTATTTCCTTCCATATACACATTTCTAATATTTTATTTTAAGGGAGTAATGCAATGAACTATGTTTTCTACATTGTAATATTGCTTTTTAGATATCTATTTTAAAATAATTTTAACTTCTAACTTTCCAGGAAAGAGTTACTTCATTATTACAGAGTTACTAGCTGTTACTGCACATCTTGGCCTGTTTCCACGAAAATAGGAAAATAACTTTACCAGATGCTGAGGAGTCTTTTGCTCAGTGGGAGTAAGTCTGTCTGAAATAATGAAACAACATGAAGAATGATGCCATCAAAAAGTGTTTCCTTAGGAAAACACTAAGAGTCTTCCTTAGGGTTCAAAATGTAAATGCACATTTTTCCACTTCAGTGCTATGAAAGGAATCCTCTGTTCAAACAAGGTGACCATAGTGTTTAAAGGTACAGCTACCAAGTAGTTAAATATGAACTAAATTATTTTTGCTACTGCTGACTATGAAGTAGAAGGTTACACCTTCTTTCTCTGCTTTCTTCTCTTTATGTCCTCCATTTTTCAGAGCAAAATTAGCTTCCTATAATTTCTTTCTGGAAGAGGTCAAATGGCAACAACAGTACCACTGTTGATACTGAAAGATTTTCAAAATATGTAAAAAGGAATCTTGGAGTCAGAGGATTAAATCTTCAGTCGTCAATCACTGGTATTTTATAACCCCATTTAAATCAATGGAAATAATAGTTACTTAGTATGACAAAATTTGACTCAGTACAACTACTAGTTTATTCTGGCTATGTAATTTCTGAAAATGAATTTAAATAAAAAGTGGCACACTGGGCCTTTTACATATTGCCTCTGAAAAGGAGATTTTTGTTTTTAATCTCCTCCTACCATTATTTTGAAACCATTTTTGTTCCCACATTTGCTTGTTCTCATACCAAAACTCAGTCTGGATTTCAATGCTTATGTAAAAAAATCTTTCATATTAATCTGTAAGATGATGTTTAAAAAATCAAGAACTGATTCACAGAAATCCACAGAATTTTGTGATAGTCTGAATGGAACCATATAAGTGAAGGTTAAAATCGTATTTTGAAAGGTTGAAGGACTGCTAACAGAAGTAGTAATAGTGAGCAAAGTGCTGTAGGTTTTCTACAATGGAATAACTAGGAAAAAAGAGGAGCAGAAAGACAATCATGCTGAATCTACATTGCATGTGCTCGTGACTTCTCTAGGTTACCTGAGGCGGTATCTGAACATCTCTTCTTAAGTTGCCAGTCTCTAGGCAGACTGACATTGCTATTCCGAGACTGTCCTAAGCATATGTGTGAGTGGAATTTTAGTATGTCGAGCCCAGCTTCTTGAGATAATTGGAGTCAGCTTGGAAAAAAAACTGTCAGTGGAAAAGGAAGTTATTCTAAAACACATATTAAGTGCCACTGCTATTTAATACACACATAATTAGAAATACTATGAATAGACACGTTAGTCTTCTGGTTGCTTCAGCTGTAGCAGAAGCATTTACAGTGAATGATTGTGTAAGTCCCTTTTTGCCCAGACATATGATGAAGGAAAAGGTTGGACATGACCTATTCATTAGTATGCTGACATTTGTATCACGAGGTTAGAGTAATGTGAGATAGACGATAACTTATGTAATGAACTTTTGAAAACCTTTTTAGAAGCGATTCCAAGAGGTTGGCTTATTTATTATGGAGAATCTGAGGCTGGGCTCATTGGAGAATTTGAGCAGGGATCCAGAATATGTTCCCCAATGTTCTTGCAGAAAAGAACCTCAGGAAAAGTGTTGGAAGATGAGAGCAGGGTATCTTTGGAAGATAATAACTGAATGTGGAAAAAGAGTCTTTAGGAGTATCAGTTCTTCCCTCCTCAGAAAAGTATTTGCCATAACCACCAAGATTAATAATGAGCTGTGGTTCCTCTGTGTTCCATCAGCTGAAGTCTTGGAGATTTAGTTGTAGGCTGCATTATTAGAAAATGGATTACTTTGATTGTTTGACAGATTCCAAGTAAAAATAGATTAAAAAATAGAATCAGTAAAATTTTGGAGATAGCATGAAATGGAATCCCCTTCTGTTTCACTGTAAAAGTTTTGTGGGATTTTTCTTTTTCTATCTTGTATTAACACATTTTCCTTTCAATTTTTTAATCCATGGCTTATACTGTGCATAACAGAATGTATTTCTAAACTACTTTTAGCTGTCTCAGTGTAGTCATATACAAAGTCATAAATACATTAACAACTTCAAACCTGTTTGTTAAAAACTATTTGTTAAACCAAGTTGTTAACAATGTAGTTGTTAAAATACACTACATTGTTTCTTTTCTTTTAATGATCAACAGTTAAATATAGCACAGTTACAACATCAAACATCTGAATAATAAACTGAGATCTAAATTAGTAAACTGAATTATACAAAAACAGGGAAACATCTGTCTCCCATTGTATAAAGCATACTTGCTTTGAAAAAAAAGAGACATCAAATCCTAAAGTTGTAGTTTGGGATACAGTGTGTTATTTTTTCACAGGATAGATCAGTTAATAAAAATAATATGCATATTTTTCTGAGTCAGATTCTTTTTTGCTTTCAATTAAATAATTTTAAAAGTGATTTTAAATCTGAAAATACTGATCCTGTAATTGTACTTAGGGCTTATGTACCTTTGAATTGCAAGATTTCCTGCAATGACAAAAACAGTATTCTTGCAAAATATTTTTGGTTTTGAAAAACAGGTCCAAACTTTTCCAGCACCTATAGGTCTCAGGTTAAATAATACCACACCTGGAAAATTGTATTAAATGATTCAAGGGATGTATTGATAGGGAAAGAAGGTAAAGAAAATCAACAATGAACATATACCAGGTTTATTTTTTTCTCCTTCTCATTCCTTGACTGATAAAAATCTGGATTTTTATCTGTTCTCACATGTTTTTAAATTCTCTAAAATCCTACTGTGCTTGTCCTTGAAAATAACCTTTTTCTTGAGCTTTTCTGAAAATTTCACAAACTTCTGAGTACTAGATAGTAAAATTGGTGTCTTAAGGCAAGACATGTCTCAACTCATCTTTACAACAGGATTTATCTTATTCTCTTTATAATAGGATTTAAACTTAATTAGCATGGAGTAGAAAAGGGTGTAGAGCAAAGTAATGTCTCTGTAATGATAAGTCAAAATCTAGTACAAGGACTAGTACTCAATTTTACATCTCCAAAATATGGGTTTCTAACCACCCAGGTAAATGTCACACTTTTGGTTTCAAAAGGACTCTCATGTATTCTGAAGGCTGAAGTTGGTCACATGAAAAAAATCCACCAGTTGTGTGCCACTAAATTTATTTCCAAAAAAACCCCCACCTTAAATTAACAGAATCAGAATTTGAGCTTTGAGGTGGAGGAGTCCTGAGGAGAAAAGCTCTGTTTAATTGTTACATATTTTCTTTACATATAATCAGCATGTAATTGTTCTAGAAATTAAGCTTTGTGGAAAGTTTGAAAGGTTAATAACTGAGTTTCAGCATTTCAAAAGAAGTCAGGGAAAGAGAAAAGAACAGAATCCTAATCTCTGAAACAATAAACCTTTGTGTTACCCAGGAAGTTTCAGTGCCGTCTTGCTAATTGCTGTTAACATCTATACCCATGCTAATGTAAAACCAAGCTGAACATAATCTCTTTCCTAAAAGTACTTGAAGTTATACATTATAAAATAACTTTTTACATAGAAAGAATTAACAAGCACAGGGGGTTTTTAGATGTGGGGTTTCTTCTAAACTCTCATCAGAGTAACATTTAACCAGCAAACCAGTGTTTTAATGAGTAGTCTCTCTGGAAATGTGTAAATAAGTTTGTCCTTGCTTTTTCAGTTTGTTATTTTCTTTAAACGGTTTTACAAATAAATGTTTGGATTGTATTTAGTAACCTCAGCTTTTTGTAATTAATAGTCTTTGTTAGGAATAATACCATGTCTGAGATCAGCATGGTAATAAACAGACCGAGTTTTAACTCAGAATTTCATTTTTAGGATCTCTAACAAAAGAGATCACATCTGTGATACGTGTTCTTATATAGAGACCACTGGGCTTTGTACGTCAGGAGTGAAAAAGAAAGTGCCTTGTTATTCAAATGTTTACTTTAGCTGGAGTGCACAGTAGCATCTCTTAACACTATGACAGTGTGATGGAAGGAAGATCTGATATGTGTTAACTATAGGAGCCATATCTCACTTTTCTCTATATTATATAATTTTCCATAAATATGATAAAAGTCAGTGTCACATAAGCACCATATGGGTTGGTACCCAGAGATGAAATGGACTTTATTATGTACACCCATGATGTTGTTTTCAACTAAGAAGTCACTCTGGACTTTCTCTGCTTTTCAAGTAACCCAGGTGCAAGTAGTAATCAATAATTTACTTCATAGCTTTTATTGTTGTTTTTGTAGTCTCTTCATGAGGAAGAAGTTGCCATCCTTTGTTTTAGGCACAGGCTTTTCCCCATCTTGCCATGATCCTCCCTTTTGTTGGAACAAGATTAATATTTCTTCTGAAGATGAAGCAGAAATTTTATTGATATGTGATGTATGATGTGTGATGGTTGGCTTGCAGAAAATGTATTTTTTTTTATTAATGGCAGCTGCATACGGGGACAGCATACGTCTTCATCCCATCCATAGTATAAAACAGTTTACCGTAACTTAAGGATAGCTTAACTTAACAATTATGCTTTCAGTTTAAAGGCAAAGTTTCCTTGCCCCTGTTAGCACTAACTTCTATCATTTTTGATAGACCTTTATTTCAAATACTTCTGCCCCAAAAGGTTTAAACATCTTGTCTCAACTTCAGAGAACATCCTTTTCCCTAGTAGAAGTTAGTAATTATGATAAATGGATGTACTTACATGTACTCTCATTTAACAGAAGGGCTTTCTAAATTCACTTTCTTCACATCAGCAATTTACTTATCACTGTCATCTTCAGATTTATCTAACTGGGGTTTAATCAATTCAACTGTAGGAATAGCTGCAAAGCTTATTTCTGAATTTGTAGTGTGGGATTCAGAGATTCTTTTGCTAATAAAGAGCATTTTGCTTTGCAAATTAAGGGCAAATAATCTTGGGGACATAGGCTTCGAATAGATTATTCTAAAGATGAATGTGACTTTGACTTTTGTTAGCAGTTGAACTTCATCCCCGCTGAATATTAAGAATAGCAGTAAGACAATTCTGAGGGCTTGTCATATTTAGGAGTGTATCTCTACAGTACAGCGGAGCACAGCACAGAGATACTTCTACTTTCTCACAAATGCCCAGATTCTGGAACACAGTTTACCACTACCAGATTGTTTCAGGACCTTAGCTCTGCCTGACTCTTGGTTATGTGGATGATTTAGATCAGGTTTACACTGGCATTGGAACGGCTCATCGAAAGGGTAGAGATACACTTTTAATCCTTTTGCAATTGCTGTGTCACTGAGCAAACCTTATGTAATGTACAGATTCTGCTGTCTTGTCCCTTTTAACCTGGAAGGCATCTGACACATCTCTTGAGGTTGCCTGGGAAATTGACCAAAATTATTAAATTCCCTTGCACTGAACAATCGTATTTAAACACTGGACTGTATGGCTGTGGCTACTGGCTGATAGGATGATAGCAAACACTACTTCAAATAATAGTTTAAGTTAAAAAAAAATGTGGTAAGAGTGCCTGATACTACATGAGAAATTTTAAGCATTAACAGTCATTATCAGTCTTCATAATTAGATACCTGATGCACTAGAGCAATAGTTTTTAGGTTACACAATATTTCCTTCTAAAATACAGATTCCATTTATATTCCATGTAGTTGTCACTTCTACATTTCGTGATATTGACATTTTTTATACTTTTGATGGGGAAATATGCATCGTCTGAAAGAAATCCTGAAGGTCAGCCAAGCAATTAATCTGGTAGTATCAGTAAATCTTCCTTTGCTTTGTATCAGTGTGTATTGACCATCAAATGCCCTCCCTGCTGCAGGAAAAATTGCTGAGTGTTGTGTGGTATCATCCCTGTGAGGCAGCAGGAAAAAAGGCAGGGTTAATAGAAACATGCACGTGGCCAGTGGATCATAACAAACCCTAACAGGTGCTGGGCTGTTACCAGTGGAATAATCTGTCCAGCAGCTGATGTGCTCCTATTTTAAGGTCACCCAGAGCTATTGACTTTTCAGCCAAGTCCTCTTGGTGTGGTGTTTCTCAGGGAAGTTGATTGAAAAGTTTAATAGGCTAACAAGGGACTGAAGGGGGTTATCATTTACAGGTGACTAAGGGCAATATGGTTGATCAGACCACATTCCAGTGTCTCAATTAGTTAGAGAAGGTCCTGAGATCTTTTCAACAACTGTTTGGATATTTAGTCTGTGAATGCTTTCTTTTTTATATTCTAGAAAGGAAAAAATATTTATTTGTGTAAGACATAATTTTGCTGATGTGAGAATTCCTACTTTGGAATTTACTTCTCCCTGTATGCTAAGATCTGCTTGTTTTTCTTAGAACTGGAAAGAAAATATAGAAGCCTAAAACACAGTGAATCATTTTGCCTTACCTATTGCCTCTCTGTGTCAGCTTGCTCTTCTGATCTGCAGATAAGGTGAAGTTGTGGAAATACTTTAATCTATAGAATAATTTAAGTGATTTTTAACATTGCATACAATTGCAGAAGAAATAAAAGTATCAGTAGGTTCTTAACATACAATAATTGATTCTGACAGTCATCCAGAGGTGTAAGTACTGATTTGATGTATGCTTTATTTCTATATCTGTTTTTCCAACAAACCAATAGGTACTAGACTGGATAATTTTTATGGGCCTTTTTGAGATATTTATTGGTAGTTCAGTCTGTAGCCAAAAAAGAGACAACCCATAACATCATTCATTGAAACAAAGTGACTGAAATATTTTCCTCTTTGGCCTACGAAATGATAATTCTTTCAACTTAAATGATATATCTTTAGGGCATATTATGTTCAGAATAATTTTTTTCTTGTAAATCTCTGGTATTTATTTTGGCACACAGTCTATAAAATTCTGGAGTGATTGATAACATCAGTTACTCTTTTTCAAGTACTATATCAGAGTCTCTGTAGGGGCACTGTCAGTGTTGTGTCAAATAGCTGCCACTATTGAGACAGTAGGCCAAAATCACATCTTTCATTCTTCCATGGGCAACTGGCACAGGGATCCCAATTCTACATCACACCTCTGAAAGCTAACACCACAAGAACATACACTTTTGAATGAAGATACTCACTGCTAGTTATGCAAAAAGTATACATCTGCTGCTGTACTTGAGCTTTCTTCTGGGATAATGCAGAAGACCTTTTATTGCTTTTAGGACTTGTTGATCTTAGACGTCTTTTCCAAACTTAATCATTATAATATGGTCTTTGTAAGGTGCCACATGCATAGCGTTATACTGAGGAATAGATTGCTAGAGCAAGCAAAATAAGAATAAAAGCACATAAATATGCAACTTGTTTTTAAAAAGCTACACCTTTTTGTAATGTGAATTCTTTTAGACTCTCCGTTCTGATACTTGATGGTAATAGGAGGTGTATAACACTAGGTTTTTGTGTCATGTTGGTTTTGGTATCTCTCTTAGCCTTTCTCACTTTTCTAACTAACTCATTAATCTTACTAGACATCTCAAACTTAAGCAATTCGGTGTGAGAAGGTGCAGTGAAAACTGTCGATTCACTCTATTGCAAATTACTAGGAGTGCTGACTGTCTTTAATATATTGAGGCAATAATTTTTGTTAAAACCTTGTATAAAGTTGTATGTAATGAGTGAATTGCTAGTTTGAGGTGACTTTGTTGCTCTAGTATTAGTCATTCCTACCACTTTCATTTCATATGCACCACAGACTTTAAAAAGGCTACATCTTTCAGTTAAGCAAGAGTCTGAAGGGAAGAACCAATTATTTATCTTCTTTAGCTTGCTTTCTTGCATAATCTTGATTTTGTGAGATGTGTTTATCTGTATTATATCTGCATCTTAGTTAAAAGGATCCCAAAGCCCTGGTGGGAAAGGTGAAATCTGTGTTTTATCAGTATCATGGGATATTAATCCATGTTTTCCCCACCTTTAGAGGCTCACCCCCTTCTTTTCAGATTGCAAAAAGCTTTCAGACTCTTTACATTTTCAACACGTCCTTCTAAAGCAGCTGTTTCAATCAAAACACTGTTCTCTAACTTGTGTTTGTGTTTTGAGGGGCTCATAGGGAATAGTTGACCTTGAAGGGTGTGTGAAGGAGTGAAGGGCCAGGATTTCTAAATAATTCTCTGTGTCACTGTCTTCAAAATGGAAAATTTCCATGTCTTAGGAGTTCCCTAGCCTTTCATAACTCCCTACAGTTAACAATCCTATTAATGTGATAGTTCTTTAAACTGTAAGTCTCCCTGTACTTAGTCTTCCATTAAACCTATTTCCTTGCATGTTTGCTGCTGAAATATCCTTTTCCCCTTTTTCTTAGGGCATTTTGTAATACAGCGTCTCATGATAGTTTCCCTGGATCATTTATTATCTAGAAGCTAAAGCAGGTAAATTAGTTTAAACAACAAAACTGCTTGATACTACTCTTCCCTACAGAGAGACTCCCACACAGAGTATTGCCTGTTTCCAAATCGATTTCAGACTTATTTCTGTGTACTTATATGTGAGAGAATAAACAAATATGCTTCTTTCAGCTCTATCACCTTCTGAAGGGAAATCCTGTGTGCGCCAGTATTGTGAAGCAGGGTGCTATAACACATTAGGATTAGTGAGTGCCAGGAAGAGCTGGAGGTAGCACAAGAAACATGAAAGGCTAACCTGCCCCTCTGGAGAGGAAAACTTTGATTTTCTTTGCAAGGCCAGCTGGACACCATCTGATCATTTATAGGAGATACAATTCCATAACTGCATGGCCCTCTGAGTCTCAGGGAATAGCTGGAGATTTTGGAGTGTTTTGGCAGTGGGCTCAGTCTCACTGAATCATGATTGTTCTGATCAGGCACCAGGGTCTTTGCTAACACCACATATCGCACTCGCAACATGTTGCTGATTACCAGACATAGCCCAGTGGCACAGTAGCTCAGTATTGACTGGTCCACCTGAACGGTCATCTCTCCTCCCCTTTGTTTCATGCTTATCCTTATTCAGTATCCAAGACATGTGCATCACATTCCAGGGTCGTGTCACACCATGCATCCCCATTTGGATAGCTACAATACAATCGTGATGGGCACCATTACATCAGATATCACTGTAGGATACAGTAAGGGCCCAAATCAGTCAGTGCCATCCAAATATGTAAAAAAAGGCAAGCTGCACTTTTTGGGAAATAGCTCCAATTCAGTACTTATCACATGGAGTTATAAAGCCTAATGGAAGGCGTTTGGTTTATGCTCAGGAAATGTCTGATTGTGTCTAGTTTAACACAACCAGTGCCAGGGCAGTCATTAGCTTGCCTGCCATAATAGGCTTTGCCCTTTGTCCTGCTTCTTTTCTCCGAGTTATTACCACTGCCACTAGAATAAGGTGTATTTATAAGGCAGAATGTATACACAACAGTCATTTTTCAGAACCATTTGAAAATACTTTGACTAAGTAATGTTTCATCATAAACATGAATTGGTTATGATTACATCTCTTTGCAGGAATGAATCAATTCTGATCCCATTTTGATTAAAAAGAAATTGAGTCAAAGCCAGACAAAATTACCTCGCACCTGAATAACCAATTTATTTGTGTTCAATACTGACTTGTTCTGAAGCAAGATAGCAAATAGAAAATGCTCTGTCTTCTCTCAGATTCTGTCAGCTGTAATCAGATGATGCTTGTGTTTATTGAAATATTCCATTGTTTTTGCTGTAATGTGGACTGCAGCAGTATTTTATACTTTGTCTACTTTTCACAAGTGTGGACAGTGCTCTGAAGTGAAATTATACTTGGGTTTGTAGATTGGTTGAGAAGTCCACCCCTGGTTTGCTGAAAGATTTGTAAAAAAAGTGTAGCAAATTTTCATTCTCTTTGTAGGTAGATGTATGTCTGCATATATATAACAGTTGTTCATCTACTTGGACATCCCAGTTACAATTTGGGAGCATTTTATGACTCCTTGCATTCTGACTACAGGCTTCTACATCAGAGATAATTTTGTTTGCAATGCTCTGGGTGTTCAGTCTTTTTGCTTCTGGCTTCTTTATCTCATCTTTGTAATTCCTGTGCAATACCTTCACTATTTTCTGATCATCCAAACAGGGACTATGCAGATGTCCATTTCTTTCAGTATATTATTGCTTTGCAGTTCTTCCCAGTTCTTTTTTTAATATGGGGTCATAACTGACTTTGCTGGTGCTTCAAAATGAGTTGAGAATCCTGTTAATCTGCCGTATTTTCACACTCAGAGAGTGGCTTTGCTTAAAATGCAGCTGAGCACATTAGTGATTTGCTTAAACTGTATTTGTGTAGTTTTAGTGTTGAGATCAGAGAGCCTCAGAGTTCTGTGTGCGGCTCTCAGTAATCTCAGTGGTCATGAATCACTAATGATCTCTTTTTCCTCGAGCATAATGCTTAAGCATTTAACATATGCAAACAACATTGCGTATTAGTTTTTTATATCTGAAAGGCTCTGGGAGTTTAAAAATTCTGATAGTATCTTCATTAATTAGTACCTGTAGATCTGTACCTACACTGAAATGCCTTTGCCTTTTGCTTGCTGCTTTCTCTGAGGGGGGCTGCAAGTTTCAAAACTCGTTTTGAAAAAACAGACAGTTTTTTTTTGAAAGTTGAGCTTCATTTCCTTGCCTCTTAATGGCACAAATGAGGTCCATGTGCTCATATACCAGAAAGTGAAAGATATACCTGAAAATCCCTTTAAAATGTGTCTTACTGTCAGAAACAAGTAGCCACACTATTTGACTCTAACATCGCTAAAGTAGTCACGGATAATAACAGCTATTCTTCCACTGCAGATTTCTAGAATAATTTTCTGTCTTCTGAAATGAGAAGAGGAATGATTTTCTCATCCACCTCTATTTTCCATGGTATTGGAAAATATTATGTTTAACATATTGGTAATATTCTTCACTTGTAGGCATGTAATAGATATATCTCTTTAATGCTTTTGCTTACACTATTTGGGTTTTGCCTTGTTTCACAGTATGACAAGTAAACTTGGAGGTTTGCTGCTCTAGACAGGAAGCTTTATTTTTGTATGCTTATCTACTACAATTACATTCATTTACTCCTAACGCATTCATTTTATTCATTAACTACTACTACTATTATATATATATATGTATATATATATTCTAGAAGTTCATTAACTGAGAAAATAGTTCTGAAGGCAGATGGTGTTCTGGGTCAGTCAGTTTATTCAGTTTGAGATGCAGGATATTTGGGGATTGAGTTCTTCAAAAACATCTTGGCGAATTTTAGCTATTTTGCTGCAACTATGTCAGGCTGTATTGTTCTCCTGAATAATTTTTTGTTCGTTTGTATATCTGTTACAGTAATCATTAATCTCAGATTTAATCTTAGGTTTCTACATTTCCTTTTTTTTTTTTTTGGAGACATTGACTATTGTAGTTTTTGCACAATTTTCATATTCTTCATACTTGTGATTAATGCTGCTCCTATGGTCTTCTTAAATTTGATTTGCCATTACATAGATTACATTACACGGATACATCATCACGTTACAATTTCTTCTTTTGGGGAGATTTCTGCCACAATACTGTAACTGGAATAGAGATCCTATGAGGTTTGGTATGGCTGCAGGAAACGGAAACGAAGTTGCCTTTTAGAACCTTATCCAGGTTGATTTTGAACCATGTTTGCTTTTAAATATTGTTGATGAAACCAGCAAAAATATATACATATTTAAGTATCAAATACTTCAGATAAAACTGATAATCTGGATTTCTATGTCATGTCATACCACAGCAATTCAAAAACATTATTGATAGGTCTAATTGATAGAGGTATTTGTTGTTTGTTACCAAAATATAGGTAAGTGCTGCCAGAGTATTCTAAACATGTAGTTGCTGGGTTACCAAAAAGTTACTGCAGCTTCTCATTCTAACTAGCCTTTTAGTTGATAGTTTAAACATGAACTTCTGGAGTGTATACTGGTACATCAGTAATCAAGCTTGCTTCAAGTGGTTGAAATAGAGTAACCAAGGGACAATGTTCAGAAACATTTTGGGATCTAAAATCACAAAATATCAGATCTTTAGTAGTAATTTTGGTATTTCATTATTGGCCAGCGTGTACTGCAAGAGAAAAATGCTACCGTAAATATAAAAAACACTCGTCTAGATACCAACAATTTCTATATGGCAGCATTTAATGCCAGTTATAAGGATTTTGAAAGTTTGGAATGTCAGTGGTGTTCATATGCATATATAGATTTTCTGTAGGAACCAATGATACTTATTTTGGGTCTGAGTTTACCAAACCTTACCCTGTATAACACCTAAGGATATGCTGTCTTGAAGAGGAAAACATTTTAACAAATGTTTTAGTGGTTTGTTTATCTAAGAATAGTTTTGGGGAGAATCGGTCTTCAAAAGACCTGCACGTTCTCTCACAGACAAGAAATGGTTAAACTGGTTAGAGAAAACAAACAAAAAAAGAACCACAAAATTCTTTCCCAGGCTCAAAAGCTTTTTAACTTTGCAAAGACAGCAAGTGGAGTGTTTTTACCTGTTTACAATGCAAGAATGGAAGGGCTGACATCTATGTAGCTAGGCAGCTCTCTTAACAGCATTACGATGCAAAAGGCATTTGTTTACTTTGCTGATGTTGAGCTCCATTCTTTTGTATTTGTTTTCTTTTTCTTTCCTAGGGTGATAGGGTTGAAGCAACAGGATGAGTGATCTCAAGCATGCTGCTAAATATTGTAGTCTGACAAAACGATATGGCTTCCTTTATCAAGACAGCTGTGTTTTTACATAAATAATCTTAATTTGGCCTGCTCAAGGATTATGCCTTGTACTCGAGTGCACTACCTTGAAAGGTCACCTTGACTTCCCCAAGGAGTTTACTTCAAGGCATGCCAGTCCAGAAAGCCTCACAGACTGAGATATGTTCTTATTTCCTACTTAAAAGAAAGGTACTGGAATGAAAAGGACACCTTCCAAAACAGCAAAGAAAGTTATTCACCTCTCACAGAATCACTTTGAAATAAAGACTGCTGAATGGGCTGCTTCATTTTGACAGGCATACCTGGTATGGATCACAGGGAATAGTTAAACTTTCTTAAATTCTTAAATTAGGCTCCCATTAAATAGATTTTTATCTCTGTTAACTGGCTTCCCATTGATGTCATTAGTATTGTTCATAGAAGCAAGATAAGGGTGGGACAATGAGTAATTTACAGTAGTTATATATGCAACACTGCAATTTGCAGCAATTAAATAAATTGGTCTTTTATTTTAATAACCATTTATTATAGATAATTTGGCCAATGCTCAGAAAAGCTCATTCTTAGGAATGTCAAAGATGAGCTCAAAGATGCTGCCCTGTTTATTATAAATCAGTTGCACAAAAATCATTATTTTGTGCTTTCATACCAAGCTGTATATTCACCACACAATACAAAAAGGGGAGATTTATGAGAGAAATGGGTCTCTTCTTGCCTATGGAAATATGATGTGATTTTTTTTGTACTTCTGTGCGGATCAATACCCATAGATGACATTTCATGTCATGAAGATTTTGAAGACGTTTTCTTAGGTCTAAATGCTGAAAAAATAATTAAATATGCTCCTGTGTCCTGTAACTACAGACTTCCATATCCTGTCAGTTGGTAAGATGCCCACAAATCATATGCTTTAGTGGTAGAATTCACAGCTGATCATGAGATCAGTAGTACTGAGGCTTGGACTTTTATCTGATTTGGAATCTGTCTGAGGCTGAGGCTTTAACTTCACAGTGAAGAGTGCCAAAACACATGAAAGTTAGACATGTTTTTAATTTAGTGACCTTATGCAGAATGAAGAGGCTCACAGTAACCCATTCAAGCTTTCTCATTTTCAAGTTGAGATTGAATATGGGTGCAGTGAATTAAACAAACACAAGGCACGTCCCACTTTTGTTATTTCCAGTTGTTTGGCTTGGTTTTTGTATGCTGCCCAAAATAGTATTTGGACACTAAAGCAGTAGTTTTGAAACCTCCTAGTCTGTTTTTTTGTTTTCTATGTGCATACCAACTATAAAAGACAGCCCAAGTTTTTGCATTCAGACACATACTTATTATTTGGAACAAATTGCTAATACACTTGATGAAAGTCTTATTTTTCAGTGTTATTGTTTCATGTTTCCTTAAATATGATGTGTGTGTGGCAAGAAGCAGAAGGCAAAATGTTTTGCAACATAATTTGTGAAGTTTTCAGTATCTTATCCCTTTTTTGTGTACAACCAAGCAGAGAAAAAAATGCCTAGAAAGAACTTTATGAAGTCATGGTTAATATACCAGGCACAAAATGCTGACATTAAGATGTTCACAGCAACCAGTATACTGTCATGTAATATTTCCAAAAATTTTATGGAAAGTCAGATATACCAGGTCAGACATAAGCATTTATAGAAATCTCTTAAGCACTGATTTGTTTAGTGCACTGTACCTTATGTCACTTAATGTACCTCTGGAAACCTCCTGCTTGGGTAAGGTTTTGTTTGCCTGAATCATATAGGGCTTTGTCTGTGACTGTTGCTCAGAGTTTTACAGTCTGCACTCAGGAACCCCTGAAAGGAAGCTTTGCTGATCGTAGCTGATGAGTATTGTATAGAATCAGATACATTATCACAAAACTGAAGATTATGCAATATAAACCTAACTATACCTAAAAGCAGAAGTAATGTAGCATATCCACTATTATATGATTTATTATTTTTTCTTATCAGTAAATATACAAAAACACAGGGCAGGGATTTCTTTCTGTAGCAACCAAAGACTGCCTGAAATGAAACATAGGAGATGGACTTCAATGATCCTTGTGGATCCTCTCCAACTCAGAATATTCTATGATTCTGTGATTTCCAGAGATCCATCTCATCCAATGAGATGACACCTTATTGCAACAAATGTTGATTTCTGAACAAGAGGGAGTAATTTTTGTCTCAACTGAAGCTTGTCAAGAAACCTAAATCATTTAGTAAATATTATTAATATACATACTGGAATGTGCACAGTGAGCAATCTAAACTTTTTCCTTCTTCAAAATACTGTCCTAAATTTTTTAAGAATACAGTTGTCGTTGCAATATCTGTCATGAAGTCTCACATCATTTTTCAAAAACTTGTAGCTAGGTGAAATGAAAAAAAACTGTTCTCTTGAGTATTCAAAGATACACCTGTATGCAAAGTATAATTTTTCAGTGTGCTGCCACAGGGATTTTATTCTGAAAATCAAAAGAATTACTTTATATGTAACTAGCTGCCTGTCTACAAGAAAAGAAAAAGTTGAACCATTTGTTCTCAAACCTGCAAGTATTTCTATTTGTCCTACAAGGAGAAATCACGTTTGCATAATCTCAACTCAAGAACTGAAATTTTCAGAGTGATCTTCAGAATGATTGACAGAATGAATTTTAAATGAAAATACTTTATCTTTCTTAGTTATATCTTAGTTATATCTGTCAGTAGTACTTCAGCTAGAGCTACATTCTGTGGCTCAGCTCAATGTTTTTCTTCAGGACCCTCTACCACACAGTGTTCACTACCTCCATTATGCCCTAAGTGTTCTGTAAATTTCTGTAACATGTTGAACGGTCACTTTAAAAATTAGCATAAAATTCATCAGTGTAGAGTAGTAACATAACATTTTGTTCCAAAAATATTGACTCTTTTACTCATCCTTCATGGTGCCTTCTTCCTGATGAATAGCTTAATCAGGAGAGACAGTAACTACATCAGGGGAAAGGGAAGATAGAAGTGTGAAGATTATTTTTATGCACATATACAGGCTAAATTAATATTTAAGTATAAATTTTGTTAATTTTTAGCCAGGAAAGATACTGAACTGTGAATGAGGAGACAATAGCTAATTACATTGCTCGAGAGGCTTTGGCTTTTTATTGGTATATATACTTGATTGTATGTTGTTTCTATAACAGACAAACAAGATGCAATTCCAGAATGCTTAATTTTGTTGTGAGTTGTTGGTAACATAAAATAATTAATTGAATTGGAAACTTTTTAGACATTGTGTCACTTAAATCACAAGATCATAATATTAGACGTTTTCACCAGAGAGAAGAAATAGACATGCACTATAACTGTTCAGCATTTTGAACTAACTCATGGAAAATTAAATCTTCATTATAGTGAATGCAAAAGGACAGTTAAGTGACCAGAAGTCTATTTTTCAATCTCTTAATGTTACATGTACTTCCATTAGAATATAATGGAATATAAATTGTTCGTAATCAACCATCGGATTATCTTGCCAATGGTAACAGAAGGGATTCTCACAAAAACAAGGAAATTGTAAGTCCTATTCTATCTCCTCTGTAGAGAAAATATAACCATAGCCCAACAATTTTTCTCTATATTTTATGTCTTCCTTAGGAAGACTGGGCTATGAAACCACAGGCTATTTAAAGTCTTGTGTATCCCTTCCTTATTAGTATTAGTCCCTGCAAGACTTAACATTGATCTTCCTCAGCTCATCAATGACCAAATGATCTGTAAAACTTTGACTTTT
Source organism: Machaerirhynchus nigripectus (assembly GCA_013397975.1). Taxonomy (NCBI): domain Eukaryota; kingdom Metazoa; phylum Chordata; class Aves; order Passeriformes; family Dicruridae; genus Machaerirhynchus; species Machaerirhynchus nigripectus. Next base: position 99,623 of record VZRQ01006437.1, on the reverse strand, counting down.
TGTTAAGTATGGGTAGGCTGTAAATTTGGACACTTGTCTTCACATTTGAGACAGAACTAACCTACAGCAGTTTTCTGAAGCATTTTCACTGAAAAACTGAAGAGCATCTTAATGTTCTGTTTCTGTAAAGCACATCTGCCTCACACATTAAAATGTTGACAGTAAATGACTGGTGAAGTTTCAATCTAGGTTGCATGGTTAAACTTCTGCCTTTTCAGGTGTGACTGAATCTTGCAGTACTAGAAATTAACACCTCAGCTCAATGTAGAATTTCTAAGAGTTGGTTAGTATACCTTTTAATTTAGGTACTTGCAGCAGAGATATTTGAAGTGCTCTTAATGTTCTATTATCATATTAGATGTAGATAAAAATATCTTAGATATAGTCCTTATCATTTGACAAGGAATCTGATGGAATACACTTGAACTGTTTTTTTCTATGACTACATCAAGAAAATTCTTTCATCTCGACTTGCCAGAATCTGATCCAGTCAGTATCACAGATTTTACTTATGTAAACTCTTAACTCTACCTGCTGGTTTCCATTGTTACCTCCCCAAGATTTCTTCTAAGTAATACTGCAGGAGACCTGATAATGGTCTGCAATCAGATCTAACACCTTTCTTCAAGTGAATTATTGCTAGATGGGAGTCCACATTACAAAAAACCCATCGTATCATAGTTAAAGCAAGACAAACATGGCAAAACCAAATTCATATGACCTCTGAATTGTTACATTGCTGGGCAGTATTACAATCTTTTACCCATTCTTTGCGAATAGTCACAGAGTTAGTGTCACACATTGTTTAGACATTTCTTTGACAACTAGCTGTATTTATGTAGTGAAAAGGGAAACTGAAATATGAATAGCTAATTAATGTCTCATTATTCACTTCTCTAGTACTGGACAGCTTAAAATATTTCAGATATTTATCTGAAATTCATAAGGATGTAAACTATAATTCACGTAAAATTAATAGTGACTGCTTGTCAGGACCTCAGGGCATATCATTGTTAATATGTAAACCTTGTTAATATGTCACCTCAGAATATGTGTAAACCATAGTTTCTGAGTGCTTCATGCAATGATAGAACTGAATGTCAGATACAACTACTCGACTCCTTAGCCGTCATCATATGATTTAGTTTTTCCCAGATGCCAAGGAATTAATTGACACTAATCACTGATCTGTTTGTGTTCAGGGCTGACAGTTCTGCTGGGAATGTTTTAGCAACATGAAGAGGCAAAAATAGCTGTAATATGGCTAAGTAGAGGCTGTATACTTCCCAGTGCTTTCGTTTCAACTTTTATATGGTCAGTAAATTGATTCAAGGTATTTTTTTAAAATAAGGGAAAAAAATGCTCTAGAGCTCATTTTTGTATTCTGTTGTGGTTTGCATTATACTGATGAGTCTCTGCTGTTCTATCTGTGGAAAATTAGTTTTCAGCAATTAAACAGTGCATGCAAAGAGATAGGATCGTGGTACAGCATAGCTGATTTTAATGTTCTGAGAGCACCTTTCAGACCAAAAAATAAGTATCATAAAATCAATGTTGTCACTAAGCTGCATAATACAGAAGTGTAAATCGGTGATCTGGAAATAGAGCAGAAATCATGCAGAGGCACAAAGTAATCATAGTCTCCCTAGAAGACACATTGTGAGATCCAGTTAGCTTGAATCACATATGGACTTTGGCTAACAGAATTGCTTCCAGTGATGCTGAAAAACACCTTCTTTCCTGACTGTAGAGAAAATGAAATGCTTCATTTACAAAGACTGCTTCAATATACACCCAAAATATATCTATCCACACCGGGGGAGAATGGACCGCCACTCGTTTCTCGGTCTACATAAGGATAAGAGACCAGCTACTTAGAGGCAAAAGATTATAATATGATCTAACCAATAGTCATGAAGGCTGAAAGTAAGCCAGAACCCACCACAAAGAAGTGTAAAGGAAACAATACAAATGTCAAAAAAGTTTACAGAACCAGAAGTAGAAAAATCAGTCAAGTTTTAAAACAGAATTTCATCAGGATCTGTATACAGTGCTCAGACTTCCAACCACCCTGACAGAGAACTGGATAAGGTAGCTGCAAATGCAAGACTTCTCTCTCATTTGTAGTATGCAGTGCAGAGCCTTGGGAATTTAAAAAAACCCCAAAACTAAGAACATATAATAGAAAATAAATGCATGACTAAATAGATTAGGTACTGAAACCAGGTGGACTTATGTCCATCAGTGTAGAATAAAGAGGAGGAAATTTAGAGTGCAAAATGTTTTTCCATTCCTAATTAATTCAGTGTGCAACTATTTTTGCCTTCTGTGCTCTCATGATCAGATGTCCTTTTCAACAACATAAAATTAAGTCTCTATAAAGGAATCCCCAGATGAGACTACTTAGCCTGTGATTTCTAGGATCACATGAACTGGTCTAATAATTTTTTTCTGTCCTAAATCTAAAAGTGTTGTATCTTTTGGTATAATACATCCCATTTTGTTTGACTCATGGTTTCTTTCTTTATGCCTTTAAATCTTCATATTTAATGTATTCATATTAGCGTGATGTATATTTATTATTGCTGTTTCAGTTGTATCCAGTGAGCACACAAATGGCAGTGAGCACAAATTGAAGAACAAGAAATTCCATTTATTCATAAGAAAATACCTTTTTACACTGAGTGTGATCAAACACTGAAAGAAGTTACCCAGAGAGACTGTTCAAACCCCACCTGGGTATGCCTCTGAGCAACCTGGTCTAGTTGTCCTGGCCTTGAGTAGGGGGCTTGTACTTTATGATCTCTAGAGATGTTTTCTATGTTTAGTTGATACTAATATTAATAGTATGGGAGATTTGTATTTGTATTTGTAGATCTGTGTAGAATTATTTGGAAAATGATGATAATGAAATTTCACGTTAAACTCCAGAAATACACTACATTGCAGTACTCACAATAGGTCATTCTGAATTTTAATGCTTTGCAGAATTATTCCTTAGTGAGGCCCAGCTGAGGTTTTTTTTGTACCTAGGTGAGAAACATCTCCCGTGTATTGATGTAGCAAGAAAATAAAACCGAATTTCAAATTTAACTAGGGAGGGTTACACAATGAAAATGTGGTATGGACTTGCATCACAAAATGCTATAGAACAAAGGAGACAGGAAGCATGTAGTCTAGAGCAAGTATGATCTTGGCACTGCAGGTATCTGGATATTGTGAGCAAGTGATTTTTCTCAAGATAGATTTCCAGACTAATTAGTCCCATTTCCACCATTTGTACCTGAGGTCAACATTTCTAATCTTTAAGAAGGCTCAGTTTTGGGCAGGATGGCAGAGTGCATGTGCAATCCTGATGGGCCGCCAGTCGGAAGTGACTGCAGTGTCTGAGCGCCTGTCAGTTCCTGCCGTGCTCTTCCACCACAGCTCTCGGCTGTCTGTTCATGGCTGTCGAAAAGTCAAACATTTCCTGCTTGGCAGCCGGATGGAAAGGAAGTCCCATCTGCTTCCTGGTGCTGGAGGTGGCATGGAGAGCCAATAAAAGCAAACGTACAAAGTGAGACAGGATTTGGTGACCTCTCAGAGTGAAGCTTTGTGTCATCTTGCTGGAAGGCAATCGTTGTTCCTGTGTATAATTAATTGTACGACTAAAACCATATCCACAGTCCCAAAACAAAGAGGATTAGAGGGTTTAAATGTTTAGATATTTCTGATTCTTGCTTCCGTTTTCTTTCGTAAATGTGTCTTGTGATACATTACTGGACTTGGATCAGTCAGGGTTTTATCACTCGCATAGCACCTCAGAAAAAAAAAAAGGATTTTACTGATTGTTTAAGGTAATTTAATGCTTGTGAAAAGTGCCAGACAAGTTGATAGCCTTAAAGCCTTCCTCTTCTGGAATGATTATCCTCTGAATTATACGCAGTGCCTTCAGATTACTGCTTGAAACCTGTTTCCTGCATCTTAAATCTGTCTCTTCTTCTTTATTTTCTGACGAGTCTTGGACCCTATACTGATTGGTGTAAATCATCATAATAATGCAGCTTGACTTACATACTTTTAAAGAGCAGTAGAAGTAGATTAATTTTTGTCAGTCTTAAGGTAGGTAATTTATTATGTTTTTCTTTATTTCTTGTTAACATCAGTTCTTTCTTTTTAAAAGCTAAGAATTTGGTTTGGGGGGTTTTTTCGTTGTTTTCTTCCTTCTTTCGGTAGATCTCTCATGTTTTTTTAATTTGAAGATAATTTTTACTACTATCTTTGAACTTACATTATTCTCAGCAGTATAGTTAACAAAGCATACAGAAAACTCTACCAGTGTCAAGTTGCCTTATGCTTATATTAGGGAGCTTTTTTTAGCTTTTCCCAGGAAAAAAAAAGAAACAGATAAGTTGTACTATGAATACTTTTTAAACTGGAAATTTTAGTGTTTTTCTCTAAATTTTTGCTCTTTTTCTCATAAAAAAACAGGTCACAGACAAAACCATGGCAGTCAGTCTTTTAAAATCTAGATCACACAAACCCTCATAGCCATTAATTTTCCATTACAAGCAGTTTATCTGACTGTAGTGTCTATTTAATCTGGTTACATTTTATCTGACACAGATATTTTGCTTCGCAGTATTTAACAATACAAGACTTAAGCAGTGGGGAAGAAATACAGATTTTAGCTGCAGTGTTCTGTATTTCTGCAAATATGGGCAGCAGGGTGACTTAGGAGGAAATAAAACCTAGAAACATCTACCAGTAGGGCAAAGGTGATGATGAGCAGTATCCTGAAGGCATAAGGCACCAGATAAGGGCTACACCTTAGCAAGGTCTTGAAGTGGAAGACATGGTCCAGTACTACCTAACTCTTCAGTTTGCATCATGGTATGATGTACTTCAAGGACATGTTCTAGACCTCCATGAGATATCTGGAGATCGGGGATGTTAATAAAAGAAGAATGGCATCTATGTTCTTCTGGAATTCCATCAGCCATTTTATTAACAACATTTAATAATATCAAAATACTCAGTGATGTCATGCTTTTTTGTTATCAGTCTTGTGAAAGATTGAAGTGATACTGCACATCATTTGATGAAGCAAAACACCCAACATGTCCAACAGCAGATTCTGAAGCTGTGTTTGGGGAAGTATAATCACGGCCAAATTGCTTGTCAGATCTCCCTCAGAGTCCAAAAACCGATCTTCCTGAGATTAGGATCAAAAGGGAGAAACTACTAAAATGATAGGATTTAAAGATATCTCTGAGAACAGACGGGATGATTGACACTGGGCTGACTGATAGGTACCTTTATGCTCACGCTGGTGCCAGCTTGAACACTTGAACCAGTTTTGGCACAGACTTCGCTGTAGTGAATAACCGAGGACCAAACAGCAATGGAGATTGTAGATCAGGGCCATGCAGTTTCTTTTTATTGAAGTATGAGGTATCTCTTGGTAAAATCACTGTCTGAACTTGAATCCATTTGAATTGTGCTTCCCTAGACTTCTTGTTCTGAAATCACTTGCAAAACATTGAAGTGTTTGTGTTCTTTAAACCTGAAGTACTCAGGTTTAAAAGTTATTTATATCATTCACAGTACTTGCCCATTTTCAATGACTGAAATAAAGTAATTTACAATAATTCAGAGTGTTTGAACAATTTTTTGTAGAATAACATTTCTTGTCATTGCTGAGAGACAGAAGTTTCTCTTAGACATTAACTGGAAGCTATTCATGTTTTCTTATTAAAACTTGCTTCAACGGCTAAATAAATTGAGGTTTCAGTTGAAGGGGAGTGAAAGAGCTATGTGAAATATCGTCTCATCTCTACAAGCAATTGCATACAACAAAGATATATTTTTAAAAATTAAAACTATGAGATGAGGCTATGAAATGTTAAATTTTAAGATGGTAGGTATTTTTATCTTATATTTCTTAACCCTCTTGCCCCAGACTGTCTTTACTGCATCAGTTACAATTACATTGACAATCCTTATCCTTGCCCTCTGCACCCTGTTTTCATAGCCTATCTCATCTCTTATTTCCATTCCACTCAGTAGTACCCCATGACTTACTCCTATCACAATATACTCCCCTCTCTTCACTGAGTTTTTTTCTCCTCTATTTTTAACTCCCTAAATGAAGGGGCATCACTGGGAGACCCAAAATAGTGTTTGGTGACCTCAGTTTCGGTGCTCAGACTTTGTACATGCAGCTCAAGTCATGATAACCTCATGTCCAGTCCCTTACGGATGGCATCTTTGGCAAATTAAACTGTTAAAATCTTAGTCTGTTGAACAGGTGTGAACTTCCTTCTACACACACGCACACATACACACACACACAGACCACCCCCAACAGTATGAAATTTAATCAACTAGGGTCAGATTTCAGCAGGATGCCAAAAGGCACACCCCTGATATGAAGTGTGCTTACTCCTCTTTCTGTCCCAGGTTTTAATCTGAAATGTGAAACACTCAGTTTAAGGTCACTGGAATCAGTTCACAGGGACAAAGCTTCTTTTTCCATAACCTTGTCCTTGAAAGCAGTCAAGGTATTTTTGCTGTAATCTACCCAAAACAAACAAACAAAAAATTTAAAACTCATCCAGTGAAGACGACTAAGATGGAAAATTTTATCTAAAATGATTGAAGCTTGGCAGCGATACAAGTACCTGGAAAGAAGAGCCATTAAATGTGAGGTGTCATGGAATCTAAATAGGTTTGACTACTAGCTTTGGCTTTGAAGTATGTATTAAAACCATTACTTCACAGTTCCCAAGGTCTTAATCAAATGCATTCATTTTCCTTCACAATTATCTGCAGATACAGTAACATAGGCAGCAGCTCTATCACAGGTAATGGTGACTAAATATAGGTGCTAAAACAGTGCCTGTGCTTTGGTCTTCTTTCTCTCTGTAAGAAGCCCAGCACTATTCCTAGGCTTTAATGACCCATGGGATCCATGTAAGTCTTGAATGTATAAGGTGAACTGAACTTTTACTGTTCAAATGCTTAGTTAGCATGTTAAGGTGGCCACGTGATGGAGAAGAGGAGGGCATAGGCCGAGCAAACAAATTGCCTGCTCTTGTTGTTGTTGTCACTGAAGGGGACTAATAAGAAAAGATCCTATGTGCTACTGATAATTATCTTGAACAGATTTGTATCTGTGGAGGTGGATTTTTCAGACATCCCTTGGTTTAAAGTATGGCATGAAGGGTCAAATGACAGTAAGATCAATGGAACTGGTCAGTGTTGTTTAAACCACTGAGATTTAACTTACTTTTCCCCATGCTTAAAGTGACAGTTCTGCAGCTACTGCGACCTAACTTCAGAGTTCTCAGGCTTTGAAGACCTTCTGAATGGTTCTTTCCAAAACTCTGAAAGAATAATTTTTCATTCCAATGTTAAAAGGAAAAAAAGGGCAACTTCCCCCCCGCCCATTTCCAAGAAAAAAAAAAGTTCTGGTCTGTTACTTTAAAAAATTATTTTATTTGAGAAAGTTGTGGAAAAGTATCATTTGCTCACAGGACCACAGCATTACAATAAATACAGATTTACAATACATAATAAAATTACAATAAAACCAGAGAATCCAAATGTAAATGAACTGCTCCTTCAGAGTCCACAGGGTATTCACATTGGCTCCATTTCTTTAACACAAGATCCATACAATTTTTGGTTTGCCTTAGTTAGCACAGTTGGTATCTCAAAAGTACTGAACAGGACTAATTTTGGGGGTTTTTTGTCCTTTTGGGATTTCTTTTCTTGTAGAATGGCCATCTGTAGATATGGTGGTTACATTACTTTTTTTGAGAAATGAAACAAAGGTACTGAATTTTAAACACCAGTCCATTTCCTTTTTTGAAGAAACAAACAGCCCAAGTAAAAGATTTTCTAAAGTCCATATAAACACTTTCTGTCTCTGTGAAAAACATTTGAAAAATCAGCTTCTGTAGCTCAGATTTGAGAATTCCTGTGTCACCTCACTCCATGAACTGCTGGGCAGAAACAATCCCTGAAGTATGTAGAGGCAAAGATTCCTGACAACTGTACAAAATTTATTTGCATCCCAGGATAATTTGTCAGAAGTGTAGAAAAATTACCATACTAGTCAAATTATGCCATTCTTAAACTATTTAAACTCTGTTTAATTATCTGCTAAATTAGTTTTAGTACTAACAGTTTTGTATACTTTTTATACCAAAGCTGTAGGCCCTGAAGATGTCAGGAGGTGGAGAAGGTCCAGTTTGCCCAATGCTTGTGGTTTTGCTTTCCACCAATGTTCTATCACGGGGATCCCAAAAACATTTGAGTAGACTACATTCAACTCCAATGCAGACAGTGTCTCATGATCTCACTTACCACATGATCACTAAGGCCATTTCACATACCCTGTCATCATATAACATTCCTCTGGAAGAAATGAATTTGCTTACATGGGAAACATCTCATGTATTTTACGATTTTTTTTTTCATGTGATATAACAGAGAAAAACAAAGGTAACAGTCAATTTTCAAAGAGAAACACAAACATGCACCAAGTAGCCCTTTAGAAATACTTTTCCTAGCTTCAATACCATCAGAAATGTTTACTTTGGATTTTGGGACATTTGGAAACAGATCTTCCCTTTGCAGCAAGAAATCTGAGAGTGGCATATAGAGCCGTGCCAACAGCCAGTAGTTCAGCATGCTGTTTCTGACAGGGACCTCTACCAGCTGCCTCAGAAAATGTTGCAGAATCGACTGGCCACAGAAATGTTCTCCTTAACCCATGTTTGTTAGATGTTGATCTGCCTTGAAGCCTAACTCCCTCCACAAACTCCTCTGGGCTTTTTGAAATGCTTATTTTGGATGTTCTTCTTACCCACACGTCCAAGACTTTTTTTGAGTTCTTCTGGACTCTTGACCTAAATCATACTTCATGGCATGAGTCCCAGACTGATTGCATGTTCTTGCTAATTGTTTCATTCATATTCCATCCCCCACACCACAACTGGGAAGAAAAGTTTAGGTTAAGCAGTTAGCTGTGTATGCCCGAGCTACACTGATTTTTTTTCAATGTAAAAGATTGTTGCTTCTTTTGCTCTAGCAGTGCAAATATCTAACGCTTAATGTTTCATTTACGTCATTTGACTTAAAAGAAAAGCTTTTTATTTATCATCATTTCAGAAATCCCCTCTGATCTGGTAGCTTTGAAACCTTCTGGCGCAAGTCCAAAATTTTGTACCCCCTCTGAGTCTCTTAAATCTTAGGAACTCAAGTAATGTTCTAAGCTATAAGTTAAATAGCTAGTGGTAAATATGTACAACATAGTTAATCAATATAAATATAGTATTTTATTGTGCCTTTGGCCTGAAGATTTTTACAAATGTTAGTTATGAATCTTTCTGCTTAGCGAGTGTTGAATAACACTGAATCAGAATTATAGTAGTTTGCACTATCTGCATTCTTTAATGTAATACAAATATGATGCAGAGTGCAAAACTGTGATTAGTATAGTGACCTGTATCCACATATTTATTTCCTATTTGATTTGGAGAATTATGCTGCCTTTATATCCACAGAATGTAAACTGCTTACAAGGTCGCTGCTGTACTAGAGGGGGTCATGGGGATATTAGTGCTAGAGACACTAAGATCAAGATCACTGAGGCATTTCCTCAGTGATGCACAAACAGGTAGATTTTCATGGGGAAAAATGCAGTTGGAACCTACCAGTGACTCAGTGTGGCCAAGAAGCTCCAGAAAATACTCATTTCTAGATTACTCATCTGACAGAGTTTGTTTTCTGCAGTACCTGAGTGCTTCTTGCAGCTTCCATCGTCCCTGGCTCGACCATTTTTCAAACTTATCCCCCTCTAAAATAAGCCTTTAAGCATTTTGCAAAGCCAGAGGTGGTGGATGCTAAAAAGCTCTTAGCAGAGAAATTTTCCAGATCTCTGCAGCATTCTGGGAGAACTCTGTCTTTCTCACGTAAACTATGAAAAACAGTGAGACAGTTTCTGTAAACGAGTTCTTTATCTAACACCTGCAGTCTATTGTTATGGTTATTTGAGAAAAATATTTTGAAAAAAAGGTTGTAGAGTCTCAGCAAATCATACTGAGGGGAGGCTGGTCGGAGGAACAATCACCCCTTGGCCTCTTTGCGAATCACCTTATAAGAGGCCAGGTTAATTAATAAAATGATGGCTTCTTTCCCCAGACTTGGACTTTGTGTCGTGCCTTTTTCTCTCCGCCCCAGCCTCAACAGTGACAAGAGATGGCTGGGTTAACCTGAATTTTTCAAGGAATCCGCCTCTTATACTTGGATCTGTTCCTTTTTTTCTGGTTTTCATTTTTCATAAGGGCCTCAGGATAAAGACTATATTATCTTAATGTCTGAAAATCATCTAGCACAACATGTTGGACTCTATATTTTTGTCAGAATTAAAAAGCAAGACATTTTTCAGACACTACAATTCATCATTGTCTGTGGCTACTGAAACATGGGCTAATACACAATTAACAAATACAGGAGAGCAGTATGTATCCCTTATTTTAAAAAATTATTCATCTGGATAGTGATTCCATTCAAAACTGTATATAAAAAATGCCATCATAGCCTCAATAATTAGTGTTAGCCTGGGTAGCGCTTCAGTGTTTCAAATACTCTCTCATTTAGTTGGCCATTTATTATAACCTGACATCCATTCACGGCAGTGTGGCATATCCTGTACTGGCTGTACAACTCAGTCTGCACTCTGCAAGTGCGATTTCTCACCTTGCTCACCTGAAGTATTTCAGAGAGACAAGGAAAGGACCAGGAAACAATGCTGGCCGCTTAGCGTTGACCCAGTGCATCCCAGACAAATGGTCCTCAAACTGGGAGGGCACCTTCAAAGCAAAAGGGCAGAATAAATGCCCTGACAGACAGGGCCACTGTGCTCACACCAGTACAAAGCCCATCCTTCTTTTCACAAAACAGGATCCGAAACCAGGCTGTGAATCGTAGTTTTGTTGTCCCTGGCCAGCTCTAGTGTTAGCCTGGAGTCTGCAATCACTGGGGCTTGGGTGTGGAAAGCACTAACCTGGAAGTGGTGGCGCTCTCTCAAGACTACTCAACTTGAATTTCTTGACTGCTTTCTTTTCTCCTACAAGGTCTTAATTCTCCTACAAGGTCATATTCCATGCAGAGAGAAAGGAACGGGGGATGCAGGCATGACTAGACAGCTAAGGGTGCAGACACACACCCCCCTGCAAGACTGAGGACTGACAGCTGTGCCTGCCAGTGTCTGGAAAAGCACAGATCCATGTGGAGTGAGAAAAAGGACCTGGCATCAGCATTTCTGTGGAAGAGACAGAAGGAAGCTCTTCCCTCACTGTATTGGTACAGGAACCTGAGGTCCAGATGGGAAGAAGGGTTGCAATGTGACTACAGTTTGAAGGGAATATTGTCCTAATAAGAAAATAAGAGTGTTCCTGGGGTGTGATTCTATGTTGGGGGTTGCAATAGGTATTTAAAGTATTGAATGTGACCTTTAAAGTATTGGATACTGTAAAACTGCCCAAAGAAAATATTAATGCTGCCTGAGTTTCTGCCCTTCTTCAGTTTTGCATTACTCACTGCTGAAATGCTGACAATTACATAAGAAGAGGCTCAATAAAGGCTCTTGCAAAGAACCAAGCTTGGAAAAAAGGCATGCTGCATCACAAACGGTCTCAGATAATTCAGCTTAGAGCAACTAAGAACTATATTAGTAGTGGGCAGCTCCCTCCAAACTAGGATAATAGTGTACAGGTTTGGACAATAGAGGGAGGAGAGTGAATTTAGGGTGAGGCAAATGCTAGGCTCAATATATAGTAAGAGAATGGAAGACTGATTCAAACCACTGGATATTTTTTCCAGTTATATCAACAGTACCAAGATTTCATAGAATTTGTTTTGTTTCAGTTATTTATTTTTCCTCAAAAAATGTTTGTATTAGTATAGCATTCAGGAAATATGCTGGTTTGATCTCCAGAGCACTAAAGAGGTCTACTCCCAGCACAAATGCGTCAAGGGCAGCAGGAGATCAAAATGCTTCTTAATGACATACTTATGGTCTATTTAGTCAGAATCTGTTGTCCTTTTTTTGACAAATATGCTGTTTTTCATGTAATCCTTTTGAAGTAATACGGCTATCCATTGTTTCAAGGATTCAAAATCTGACAACAGAAGAGTTCCTTCTAAGGGGAAAATGCTGATTATTTGTTCCACCCTTGATATTTTGGATAGAATACCTCACAGCCATGCTAACTGTGATGACTCTTGTTTTCGCGATGTTGAAACTGTTGGCTAAAGCCTTCATCTGCGTAATTCAGTATTTGATTTTTCATCTGGAGAAAGGAGAGGAAGGAAGAAAGGGCTGACTGATTTTCTTCAGCTGAAATTTTTTTCACAAATAATAAGTGTATTAGCTAAAGAGCTAAAAAAATAATTAGAGATTTATGTTACTTTCAGAAATCTTTTATAGTGTGTGTTATTAAAAGCAAGGAAGGCTTGATATGGCCAGTGCAAAAAATTAGTCTGTGCTTGATGTAAACATACGTGGTATCAGTAGGAATTCTTTTTATATACAAAAGGATAAGCAAATCTCTCAGTTTATATGTTCTAGGAAAACATTTATTTGCTGAGTACATGCTGAGCATCTTTCCTCTCTTTTCTCAGAATAGGCTCTTGTCTCCATGTGGTTAGCCAAACTGAGTACATAGTTCATGTAGTTTAAGGACTACTTAATTTAACAAACCTCTTTCCTTTGTACTTTTCATTTATGTTGCTGGCACATCATGCCAATGGCCAGATGTGCAATACTAATACAGTGCCTTTCATTTTGATTTTGCCAGCTTCATCTGAATCATATGTGCACCACTGGATTGTTACTGAGCCTGTACCTAAAGAAGGAAAGTTTCTTTCTTCCTTTCTGGCTAACAAAGAGAGTACTGATGGGAATAGTGCCAAAATAGTTCTGTAGAAGCAGAAATTGGGTAGAATCTGGTCATCAGCCCCAAAGGTGAATGGCAAGGCAAGATCTACATGGCTAAAAGTGGCAGAGGCAACAAGTGGGTGAAGGGCATTTTTTATCATTTCCATGACGAAGTTTATGAATTGACATCAAAACAATTTGTGTAGCAGTAGTTACAGATTGTTATGTTATGGAATCACAGAATCATCGAGGTTGAAAGAGACCTGTAAGATCATCACATTCAACTGCCAACCCGGTGTTGTCACTGTAACACCTAAACCACTAAACCACATCACCCAGCACCAGATCCAGACCCCTCTTAAACACCTCCAAGGATGGTGAAGGAAAAAGCAATCTGGGATAATAACAGCAGATAACCTCTTAAACTTAAAAAGCTTTATTATCAGAAAAACAGCCTACCTGGAACCGAAGTCTAAATCTCAAAGATTCATCTTCCTTTATCTTACTCCTTACCTTCAGCTCCTCTGCCCCTGAACAACTAAGTTCTGTATATATCAGGACTTTAAGAGACAAAAATGTTTATGACACAACTGTTTAAGTTACCTCTCTTGTGTATGTGCTATATACACCTCAAGTGCACTTTCCTGGGTCTATCCATGTTTCAGTTATTCTTACCTGGCAAATTCATAATCCACAGCCTGGACCTGAGGAACCATTGTTTATAGTTTGCAGTTCCAGTTCATGGTCACAAATTGGAAGTGAGATTTATTTAGGAGTGAGAACAAAGGTTCATCCATCAATATAAAAACCACAGGGCTTCCAATTTTTCAGCTCTTAACTTTCTTAGTGAGGTAGGAAATGAGCCAAGAGACAGACACGGTAGCAAAATTATTTACTCAGAGCAACTGGAATTAGGTTAGCTGTTAGGAGATGCTGACCTGGGACAACAGCAGGTTTAATGACAGAGCTATGGGAATATAACTACATTGATAGCAGCATTTGGGAGAAGTAAGAAAAGACTTCTTTTAAAAGGCTGTGAAAGGCATTAGATGAGCAGGAAAACTGTAGCAGGCATTTGGAGTGCATTGTTCTGTAAACTGGGATTGACAGTAGCCATGTCTTCACACCCCACTGTTTGGAAAGGCAGATACAGGAAAAGTCTGACAAGTCCAGGAGCTAGAAGTGTTCTACCCATGAGCTATCTGTTTACATCACATTTTTGAGGTCTTTCTAAGCAATATTTCTTCCCTAAAGGGACTCACCACATAATCTTTGGGCTGGTTCTACTTTGAATGTGTCATGCTGCTGATCATATCCTGTGATCAACTCTCTGAATTCAGGGCAGTTTCAGAATGAGTCTGGTCCCTCACAGGCAGTTGCCAGCTCTCACCCTCCAGAAACTTGAGGAAGTTGCTGGGGACGTGCTGCTTATCCATCGCCCTGGTTATCAAGTTGCTCAAGGACACAAGGGTTCAGAGAAGGACTATACATGGACCAGCATTCCTTGGGCACTAGGGAACAAGAAGAGAATATTAATATCAGGAAACCCAATACTGGTTTGCAGATCATCAGCTGCTATGTACCTATGCATGAACCCACTTGATGGTATCTGTTATGCTAATCCTAAAAGTTACAGATATCTGACCTAATTTCATGAGACTGGTCTTCATTACCGCTGTCTGACTAAATCTCTAGAGAATGCTATAACCTTCAGGAAAGATAAACCACAAGGATGGGAAAGGGAATGGAAAATGGAGAGCTGCCTGCAGTGAAAGATGAAAGGGAAGATTAAGAGGCCTTCTTCAGTAAAGGGGCAGTATGCATCAGAGAATAGCCCTGGTCTGTCTAAGGAAACAAATCCAGGAACACACTCCACAATAGACATTATAGTTGAATAGGAGGAACAGCAACTATGTGGTGGTTGCCTGCTGTACAAGAAGTAGATGTGAATAACCTTTCAAGAAAGAGGAATACCTTTCACGTGAATAAAAGAGTAACAAAGTGGCAAGGATGTTTTAAAAAGACACCCTGACTTATTATGAAAATTAATATTGAATTTAGATGAAGACTAAGATTTAATAAGAATAACACTGTTGCCCTAAAACTGCCTCAGAGGAAGCACTGATAATCAAACTAAACTTTAATACTTGCTGCTTTGGCTACCTTCAGCTCTGACCAATTTATTTTGAAATTACTGACACCTATCCCACCAGATTTTTATGTTAGCAGAACTCTTTATTATTAGACTCAAAGATGTCATGCTACCATCACTGCAGAGGCCATGAAGGTGCAGGGATATGTGAGAGTCCAAGCTAATACAGAGAGACACGTAGCTTCCTTGGATAGCTGAGAAAAACAGACAAGATTTACAGTTCACATGCCTTTCCCAGTCAGTGCTCCAACAGTCAAGCTGGGTGAGGGTGGTTCAAGCATTCAGTTCATATTGATGCCTGAAATTGCTAAGCAGAATTCTAGAGCCTGGTTGCTTGCAGCACTGGCTCCCTCCACCTGCTGTTTGCTTTGTCTCCTGCAATGACAAGATAAGCCACCACTGAAGTACATGTGCACATGAGCAGGGGGCAAATGTGGCAGCCAGTGCTTGTCTTTCATTGCAAAACACATTCAAATCCATGAAAGAAGATCACTATAAAAGATGTTGGTATTTATTTTATGGTATTACTAGTACAGCAGCTGCTAGACAGTATATGACATCACTTGAAATGTTCTCAGTCAAAGCTGCTATTTGTTCTGAGGACTGATTGCTTGGATAAACCTTGTGAGAAGTTTGTGTGTGCAGTACGTGTGTAGTATGATCAGGGCAAAAATACTTGTTTCATAAAAAATGCCATTAGTTTGACTAGAGCTATAAAGTATGCTAAAACCATTTCCTTGGAGGTTTCAGGTCAAATTAACTGGCCAGGCTGGTAGCCTTGAAATTAAACCCAAGTGAATAATATATTTTGAATAACTTGAAAGTTACTTCTTTTTCTACTCACAGGATAACCAAAACATATCCCACCTTCCTCAGTTGCTTTTTGGAAGTATTCAGACATTGTGTGATACAACTGAACTCTAAATTTTGTGTGAGCATTTGACATTTATTTCAGTATGCTATTTCATCGTTAATGTCAGATGTCATATGGATTCCTTATCACTTTCAAACAGGTTAAGTATAAAAATGATTTATTGCAAAGAGTTTTGTCCTCTGGTTGTAAATCCAAGAGCTGTCAGCACTAGCACATTTAATGCAATATTTCGTTTTTGATGGAAGTTTAAACCACTTCATTCTCACTTTGAAATTCATGGAAAGCATCAAAAACAAGGGACACAAATATAAATTTAGCTTGTAATGGGAATTACTGCAGAACTGGGGTCAGTGGATTATTACAGACTTTTTTTGTAGTATTCAATCTTCCCCGCTGGATTGTCTGATTCAATATTTTGTCCATCTTTAAAAAAAAAAAAAAGCCACTATACTCTGTTGGAACTTAGATTTTGTACTCTTCCAGCCCTAGCTGACCTTCTTCCAGATGTTTCTACAATGGTGACAAATTAGAAATGCAGGTCCTAACCTGAAGTGAGCAGATTTACCTGGTCTGTTATTCCACAAATTATTTCTTTTGAGTCCTTCAGACTGTTGTTTCTCAGATCTCCTGAATTTGCAAGTCTCTATAATTCTCCCTATCTGTGGATCAGGCGAGGAATTATATGTTTCCAGCGATTAATGAGGGTATTTTGTACACAAACTGTCAGAATCTGCCACTGTTTACTTCACCATTTACCAAAGACTCTGTTAGAGCAGTGATTGCAAACCCCATTCACTACAAATGGCAACCTTAAGTGCCGCACTGTGTCACACTTGTGGGCCAAGATCTGCCCTGGCCCATACACTCCACCGGGAGCAAAACTGTGTGTGTGCTTTGATTCTTATGGATTTCCCTGAAATGGGATCAACTTCAGGAGAGTCCTGGCCATTAAGATTTAAATAGTGCAGAGTTGAGCAACCTGCACACAGATGGTAGATATGAAGTGAAGCTTTCAGGCTTCTCATAAGATTGGATATCAGCTTTGCCATAGTACGCTCAATGAGAACATTGCAGTTCATTGTGGAACAGTAGTACCTAAACTGTACACTCCATAAACTGAGGTGGAGTAAGGTGAAATAATGACATCTCTACTTCAAGTTACTGTCTCTGTTCAGTACCCATCAAAAATCCCTTTTGGAATGTGCTTTTCAGAAACCCAGGCCTGAAAAAACACACTTATTTTATAACTGTATTTTGTGAATCTATTTTGTAAATCTACTGCAGAAACAGATTAATGTAAGAGCTCCAGCCGGCTCTCTTCTTTTCTTGGTTATAGGTGTATGATTGTTTTCTGAGCTCCCAGGCGTGGCACAGGCAGGGGCTGTGGGACCTACTGTAGGTCACACTGCTGTCAACTCAGAAATGCAAGTGGGGGCTACAATCTCCTAATTTTTCAAAAAAATCTGTGAATGCTTGGGGAATGATAGTGACCTCTGAAGAAAATCTATTATTTCTGTCTAATTCCAAATCTGGTTTTAGGCAGGACCATTGACTGTGGAGTTTAAATGATCCCCCTGTGTTTTACAACTGGCCCTAAAGTGGCTGAGGTGAGATGTGCAGAGGTTCAAAAAATTAAACCAGAAAAGGGAGAAGTTGTGGGACAGCTGGTTGAGAGAATAAGGATGTTAGGGATCTGGGTGATTTCAGAAAGTGGCCTTCAGAGGAGAAGTATAAATGCAGCCATTGAATCTACCATGTGATTTATTCCTGCTCCCTGAAAGGGTAGGATGGCCTTAGATTCAGCATTGCCTTACCGCAACCCTGGTCCCAAATTAAAATTTCTAATGTCCTATAAAACCTAACTATTTGGAAGCTAGAGATGGTAGTAGATGTTGATTATTCATCAGACAAAAATGTATAAATCCCTCTCATAGCGTGAGAGTTCTTTTTAGGAAATAACAAAGCCTTTCGAAAAGGTGCTGATGAAGTTCTGCTAGTTCATGCTAGCAGATGCAGCTCTTTCATCCCTATCAGAGCCAGGACAGGTGGTAGATTTCCTCTAGAGGATCTTAATCCCAAATAAGCTCTCCAGGGACATTACAAGAAGAGCCTTTGGTTTAGGCAGGCAGCTTTCATAGAACCACAGAATCATTAAGGTTGGAAAAGATCTCTTAGATTATCAAGTCCCACCTTTAACTCAGTGTTGCCATGTTCGCCACTAAACCCTGCCCCAAGATCCAACATCCACACACTTTTTTGGACACTTCCAGAGCTTGTTATTCAGCCATTTCCCTGGGCAGCCTGTTCCACTGTGTGACCACCCTTTCAGTGAAGAAAATTTTCCTAATGTCCAACCTCAACCTCCCCTGGCACACCTTGAGGCCGTTTCCCCTTGTCCTGTCACTTGTTACCAGGGAGAAGAGGCTGACCCCCATCTGGCTACATCTTCCTTTCAGTAGAGAGTTATAAGGTAAACCTTGACCCTCCTTTTCTCCAGGCTAAACAGCCCAGCTCCCTCAGCTGTCCCTCACAGAACTTGTGCTCTAGACCCTTCACTAGCTCTACTGCCCTTCTCTTGGACACTTTCCAGCACCTCAATATCTGTCCTGAAGGGCCCAGAACTGGACACAGGATTTAAGATGTGGCCTCACCAGTGCTAATTACAGGGGCTGGTATGGGTATGTCTTGTAGTTCTATCCACTGTGAATTCAGCAAAGTAACGAACTGAGATTTGGGGTTTTTAATGAGGGTCCACGGGCTTTTTTGGAGGATGCAAATTCCATTTGTTGTGAGCTTTACAGGAAGGGAAGCTTTGCCTTTGTAAGCCCTGTTCAACACATGACAGAAACTCTACAAACCCAAAGGATGTGACCCTGAATTCCTTCCCCTAGGTGCTCTGCCAGTAGGAGGTCTTGCTGCACTGGACTCTGGACATCACCGTCAGTTTGTGGGTGTCATCATTAATTGCTAACCTTAATAAACCGAAAATACATTTGCACTTTCCTTTTCTTAGAAGCCCAGATACAAGAGGCACTGACTTTCATAAAGTGCTTTGGCAATATGCATTCCCTAGTTTATCCCATCAGATTGGACTACAGCTGTATGGGACATGCTGTACTTCCTCAAGGGCACTCTTTTACACAAGCCAACAATATCAAAACCTCGTGAGCAGCATGAGCCAGGGCTGCACATGCTTTCAGATTGCACAACCATTTAACCAGCAAGTGCTGCAGTATCTCTGATTAAAAATGATATATATAAAGCCTTTTCTGATTTTTCTTTGTGCATTACGGGGTCCCCTTATGAAATGCAGGTTGTCTCCCATGGGCACACATCACAGGGAGGAGTGGGTGTCAGCAGTGGCTTTGAGCTAGCCTCAGTACCCAAAACAGTATAGCTGTGATGACGTAAGGTGCCCTAGCAGGTTGATTTATTTCACTTCTGCCAAGTTTTATGTTTGCGCTCTGAAGTTTGGAGGCACTAGAATTCATCAGTGAAATATTCGCAAGCATTCATTAGCAGAAGTAAGTTTACATTTCTTCAACAATACTGAAAGAAACAGCTAAACTTTTTTCTTTTTTTTTTCTCAAATGGGAAAAAAATGCAAGTATGAAGCAACGAGGAAAACAAAATAAATTTGAATAAAGTTATTAAGGTCATTAATTATGGCTAAATTTATAAGCAACTTGAGCTGCTCCATTTTGACAATTATTTGGTTCTTTGTTAGTGTCAGTCCATATATGAAAAAATAGAAAATTCCCAGTGTATTTAATATGGACACTGTGCTTAAGGCAACAAGGTCTTTCTCTCCAGGCAATTACCACAGATCTATTTATCAGCAGTAGCAATCTCTGTGTAATTTCACATACAAGATCTTGGTTTACCTAATTGCTATCAGATGCTGCTGTCTGGAAAGAACACCTTCCCTGTTTAGGCAGCAGTCCTGTAATCTGAGCAGCCTAAGGAAAATCAAGATTACTGGCTAATCTGGTAATCTTCCACCTTGAAGGCATCTTCTAGGCAAATTTAGGAAGCATGGGTATTTCCAGACAAAACCAGTAAACACTAAACTACCATCTTTGAGATTATTGAAGGGAATTTATTCTGTATGATAGACAAACTTAAGAGATGTTTCAGACTTGCAACTCTTGAACACTCTTGATGGAACAGTTCCTTACCTCAGAGTGACAGTAAACATTTCGGCTCCTGAATTTTTCACATTTACAAGTACTCTTGTCTCACTGTCTCAGTCCTCTGCTTTTGTTTGGTTATTATAACTTTAAAAGAAAGCAGTCTTAGCACTAGAATGACATTAAAAAACTGCTTCTTTAAAAAAGAAATTAGAAACTTTTTATTCAGACTTCACAGCTGTTTAAAAAATGCACAATGACTTGTTCATCAAAAACCTATTTAGCTCCTTTTTAGATGGAAAGATGATAAAATGCATTCACAGCAGAAAAAGAAAGTGGCAAGCTACAGATTAACTTGCTAGGGATGTGTAACACGTTGCAAGTTATACAAGCACTAAGTGGGAAAATACTGAGCTTTTATATGACATATTCCAAGAAAAATATAGCTCACAAAGAAAGAGATTAAACATATAATTGAGATGACATAATACACTGAATAAATTTACCAGATTTGTAATATTCAGAAGAATAAAGAAAATGTAATATAATGCAAGCCAACCATACTGAACAGGGTAAAAGTCTTCATGAAACTGATATATAAATCACTGCACCAATCCAAACTAATGAGTCAATAAACAAAACAACTGAATTAACAACTAACACTTGTACCAGGACTGTGAAAGACACGGAATCAAAAGGATCACAGGAAATAAGGAACTGTGCAGTAAGAGATTTTGCTTTGAAAATTATAAAGGAGTGTTGATAATGAATTGTGTATCAGATTCATGAACTAAGTAACACTACCTAACAAACTAAACAAAACACAAAACCTAAACCTGAACCTCAATAAGTAACCTGACCAACCAACCCTAAAACTAACACTAACCACAATTCTAACCCTAAACCTAAACATAAACCTAACCTTAACCGTAACCATAAACCGTAACCTGAAACCCTAAACCTAACCATAAACCTAACCCTACACCCTAACCCTAACCCTAACGAACTAACCCTAAAAGTAACCCTAACTAACTGGCCAACTAACCCTAACCCTAACCCACCCTAAAATTAACCCTAACTAACCGGAAACTAACCCTAACCCTAACCCTAACCCTAACCCTAACCCTAACCCTAACCCTAACCCTAAACCTAACCCGAACCCTGTTCAGTATAGGTGGTACCTGTTACATTGCCTTTTTTAATTCATGTTACTCTGCCCTGGCAATAAAAGATGTGTCTTTTGATACTGTTTTAATGAGGGTTCCTACAATATCAGATGGTCAGAAGGGTTTGTGTCCTGTATAGTCTTGCTTGACAAGGGTTGTGGATGCAATGTTCATAGAACTTAGGAGTAATTCAGTGACCATTTTTCTTTCCGCCTTGTTAGACCATTGATCTTGCAGTAATTACTTTTCCCTGTCCTTACCAAGATTTCAGTTTTTGTCCCCACTTTGTTTATATCTTTACTCCTTGTAGGCTAACATTTTAATAAAAATACCTGCAAGAAAAATTCCTGGCCAGTGTTAGTATTCATGATTTTAATTCCTTGAAGATGGTCAAAAGGTGTGCCTGTGTTAGACAAGCAATTTTCCTCCATTCATTTTAGAGCTACTATTACAGTACTAACTTTGTCTATCTAGATCTTCTGGTGTTGAAAAAACCTTGTGACCATCCAGCTTTTGGTAACAAGGCACAGTCATGGAGTAGAGAACTTTTACCTCCACCTTCAGCACCTCTATCATCACCAGAACAGACTGTTTCTCCACCTTCAGCACCGACTTTTGTGAACCTGGTGAGAAGGTTTAATTGTTCTGTCTCTGTTCTCCCACCTTTAATATGGAAAAATCAAACTATCAGCAGTTGTTTTGGCATTTGAAATACAAGGATAAAAATTTCTGGAGAGAGACACATTCAATTCTAATAAAACAGTACAATTCCAGTGACTTGGGGAGATTGGCTTTTTAAAATAGCCTTTAAAAATCTGAATAGTTTTCCAGACGGAGGCTGTGTGATTTCTGTGGAAACTGACTATTCAAACTAATTTCATTTTTTCTCTTCTTGTTGATCATTTCTGTACTTTCATTCTTTGTTGATACTGTTCATTGTATTTGGTGTGAAGACCTAACTCATTGTCAGTACCCTACAGTATAATCTGTAGTGTTCTGATATATAACCATTGTAGAAATAATCTAGAGGAAAGACTTTGATTTATACCTTGGTGTTGATTTTAGTGAGATTCAATCATAAAAGATTTCTGAAACTTAAAAAAAAATAAAATCCCAAGGGCAATATACTTCAATGGAGGCTCCTGGAAATGGCTCATAGTTAATGTAGTCCTTAAATCATTATGGGAAAGGCCACTACCAAAATGAGAACATTTTGATATCACTTATATGACTGTTACCTTGCTTACTGCAGAAGAAGCTTAGAGTGAGAATAGCTGAATGACTGAGAAGTGCTTTTGCCACAGTCACACAATTAAATTTCAGATCACAGCAGAACCAGATCTAGAATTTCTGGCACAGTGTCTTTTGGGCTAGAAAGCTGCTATAACCTTAAGACCTCCTACCATGGTCTGATTTCAGATAGCTGTGTTAGTTTAACACATCATTATTTTTTGTTGTGGAATATGATAAAATAGAGGTGGTATATTGAATTTTCTCCTTACAAGAACTTCGTAACACAGAAAAATGACTCAAATTTAAGTATTTTCAAATAAAAACAATATTTTACATATGAAAAGGCAGTTACATACTTAAGCCATTGCCTCTTGATTTTTGTCTACTATATTTGCACATAATATTTGCACTATAATGTTTAAACCTTACAGAGTATTCATCTTCACTAGGATACATATTTGATTAAATATATTAATGTTAATAACAGAAAGAACTCTGTCTTGATAGAAGATTTTCCTTTTCTCTCATGATTAAATCCAGGAAATAATTTCATATGACAGGGAAATTTAACAGAAGAAAATTTACTTAAAAAGGAAAATTCTCTTCTCCCATGAAGAGCCTGAGGCTACAGTGTTTGTCAAGTTTAAAACTCAGGGTCTGGAGCCAGTCAGATCTGGAGTAGATTAGGAAGAGTGTCAAAGAATGAAACCAAGCACAATTGCTTCTTGTTTAAAGAGTGGTAGCCCTTTGGCTGAAGCCTCTGTGTAGCTCCTGACAGCTTGTGTACGAGAAGACATTTTCTGAATAAACAAATTACACAACAAAATTACTTATGATTGCTCATAAGTGATTTGTGCTCTGAATGCAAAATGGATGTGTTTCTTTTTCAAAACAGTTATGCTATTATTGCAAGCTTTACTGCTTCCTTATTCATTGCTGCTTGCTTTCTCTCCTTGTTGAATTCACATATTTTGAGGTGTTCAATGACCAACACTGAAGCAGAAGATAAGTATGTTATCAGCCTAAACAACTCAGAATCATTAATTTTAAACTTGGCACTGGGATATGAGCCAACATCGCATGTGAAACAATGGTTTATCAAGGAAACTAAAACAACAGGTTCTAGAAGTTAAATGGTTAAAATTTAGGGCCCACAGATACAGCAGTTCTCCATCAAGGAATTATTTGAGCTAAATATACAGATAAATAGCAAACTACAGTAGACTCAGTAGATAAAGGACAAAATACAGATATTATCAGGTTAAAGAGCCTTATTTACATGGAGATTTTACTGACTCACATTCATGCCCCTTGTAAATTTTGGTTGTGTAGGAGAACATAGTGGAAATGCTGAACTTTATACGAACAAAAATTAAGTGTTTTAAAATTAAAAAAAAATTGTAAAAAATGTCCTCCATGTAGAAAAAGATAAATTTTCATACAGATAGATAAGTATTTTACAATTTATCTTCAAGAATCAGGAATGTGCCTTAAAAGTAACAAAGAAAGAAAATGCACTTTTATGTACAAATAAAAAGCATTATATGGATATAATATTTTCATCTTACTGCTACTTTTTTTTTTTTTTTTTCTGGGCCCAAGGGTTTTCAAAGGAAAATGCAGCAAATTTTAGGATGAGTTCTTAGTATTTCCTGGAATTTCATTAAATGTTTTCACGTAATTCCCTATTCTCTACAAAAAAGCCCAAAATACCAAAAACAATCAAAACAAAAAAGAATTAAGAATTCTAACTAAGAATTAAGAATCCGTGCTAGGGACAGGAAATACTTTCTAAAGGTCTCAAATAGCAATATTGCAGAAGATTGATCTGCTGGTCACACAGAAGGAGCAATCGGGAGACATCTCCTGTCAGTGGCACAGAAAAAAATGACCTTCTTACAAATTAGAGAGATTTGTTTATGCTTAACTAAAATTATAAGTTAGAGACAAGAAACATCCTGTGTGTTCAGCATTATCCACATCCGTCTGAAATTCAAATCTGCACAGTGGCTCCTACTAAAAATAATAAAAATGTTAGGTTTTCACACCTGGCATGGTAAAACAGAGATATTGTATAGGGTACCATGAAATTAAATGTTCTGTGGTGAGTAGAGGCTTCCACATGTAACCACTGGGTTCTGCTGTCCCTTCATCTAAACAATAGAAAAAACCTGACAAAGTAACATAGAACGTCCAGAAAAATGATGTGAGATTTGATATCAAGCTGCATTTAGCATGATAATTTTGTAATTATATATAAGCACGAATGAGTCAGGAGTTGTAAGCAGACATTATTTTCATCTCTGAATTAGAATACCTTCACTTACAGAAAATAATGCCAGTCACCAGTGCAAAATGTGGTTTGCAAGGTATTTCATGTTCATTTTTATGACCAAAAGCCTTTCTGCAATATCTAGCAAGTTGCAAATCCTGAATCCTGTTTTAATACTCTCTTTGATGTCAAGTCACTGAGCATCCCTACTTCTATTTATCTATAAACTTAAGTCTTTCTTATTAAATTCTTATTAATTTCTTATTTTTGAGGAACCATTGAGACAGATTTGGATTAATTTAAAATTGAATGACATTTAGTAGTAGAAAGTACTAATATTTTTAATAATGAAGATAACCTCTGTCATATGGATATGCAGTATCTGTTCATAAGAAAATAGATTTAAAAAATGGCATAGGTTAGTTAATTGGACCTGCAAGTCCTGTACATGTCGCAGCTATGAAGGAAAGACAAACATCATCCTAAGATATATCCAGAGAGGCATTTTCGGGAGAAGATAGTCTGTGGAAGCCTTCATCCAGAAAATTGTATGCAGTTCTACTCACTTGTTTTTCAGGTGCATTTTTTCAAATAAAAATACAGATATGAAGGAGGCCTGCAGCGACAATCAAGGAGATGGAGAGACTCTTAGACAAAATGAGGGAAAAAAAGGCTTGGCTTGTATACCCTAGCAAAGAGAAGACTGAGAAGAAATAACAGTTGTTCTCTAAAAAAACACTGGGGTGGTGCATTTTACCAGAAAGAGAATACCTATTAAACTTGTCATAAAACACTTAGGCGGGAGATTAGAATAGAATTTCTAACCACCAGAGGTACAAGACTCTAAAAGAGGATCCCAGTAGGAGTAGTGTAGGTAGGCATTGTAACCAGTTTTTGATTCCTTCATGAAAAGGACTACATGACATGCAAGAGCAAGAGATTGATACGCTTTTATGCTGTCAGATATGTAAAATTAACATTGTAATTCCCCCTAAATTTCAATTATAAAAATTACTTTTTAGTGAGAGACAAGAATATACTTTGAGCAATGGAGGAAAATTCCAGAATGCATAGGGTTTTAGGAGGGGGGGGGAAAGTGAGAAGAACTGCATACAACTTTCTAGGTGAATGCTTTCATGGCCTACTTGATATTTTCTAGAAAATACTTCTCTGGATACATCTTGGGATTGTGTATTCAATAGAATTTTCGTTGGTTTCATAGAATCTAATGGTTTGGGTTTAAACGGACCTTAAAGATCATATAATTTCAACCCCCCTTTTAGTGGAAGGGCAGGGTCACCTTCTACTAGACCAGGTTGATCAAAGCCTCATCCATCCTGGCCTTGAACGCTTCAAGGGATGGGACATTCACAAGGTCTGTGGGCAACCTGTTCCAGTGCATCACCACCATTACAGTGAAGAATTTCTTCATAATATTTAATCTAAATCTCTCCTCTTTTAATTTAATTTTAATTTACCCCTTGGTCCTATCCCCTTGTAAAAAGTCCCTCTTCAGGTCTCTTGTAGGCCGCCTTTAGGTACTGAAAGGCTGCTGTAAGGTTTCCCCAGGCCCTTCCTGTCTCCAAACTGAACAACCTGAACTGTCTCAGTGTGTCTCCATAGGAGAGGTGCTCCAGCCCTCTGATTATCACTGTGGCCTTCTCTGGACCTGTTCCAACAGGCCCTCATCTTTCTTGTACTGAGGGCCCCAGAGCTGGACACAGCACTCCAGGTGTGGTCTTACCAGAGTGCAGCAGAGGGGCAGAATCCCTTTCCTCACCCTGCTGACCACACTGCTTTGGATACATCCCAGAATGTGGTTGTCCTTCTGGATTGCAAGATCAAATTGCTGGTTCAAGTCCAGCTTATCATCCTTCAGAAGCCCCAAGTCTGTCTTTGCAGGACTGCTCTCAATGAATTCTTCTGCCAGTCCATGCTTACGTCTGGATTTGCCCCAACTCAGGTGCATCACCTTGTAGTTGGAGAACACTTAGAAGTTCTAGTGGGCCCACTTCTCAAGTGTGTCCAGCTTTCTTGTCCTTTCTTCACAGTCACAAATAATACAAACAAATAGTTTCCAATTAGCTAACTTGGATTAGGGTTTTTTCTTTCCTCTTCTTTTTTATTACCAGATGCAGCTTGTTGCTTTTTTATGCTTTCCATGAGAAAGACATTATGATGAAATAAACTGTCTGAAGACTATGATTACAATAATGTGTGGAGAATATTTTAGAAGAACACATTATTGGCTCCATTCATATAATTTGGAATTGGTTTTTTAGAATTTTTCTGGAATTGAATATAAAGTAACAAGAAATTAGTTCAATGTCAATATTTGTATGTAGTGTTTGAGAGTGATTGTATCCATCCTTGTGCATGGATATTAGCTAATTGGCATTCGGTCCAGTCAGCCTGAGCTAATCTTGGTGAGCTGTAGAAAGCAACTGTATATATGTAGTGACTCTACCTCTTCTTATTCATTGTTTCTGTTTTTCATAATTTATGTTTAACAAATAATCTAATGTTGAAGCCAGACTGCTGTAAAATTATCACATTCCAGTATTTTTGGGGAAAGCCATTCCCATCTTTGGCTTACAAATGGCTTTGTTCTGCTTTGAACACAGGGCTTTTTCCATTTTGAGATAGATTGTTTGCACATATTATGAGCCTTTGAATTTAAATCAATCCAGAACCCATAGCTAGTACAGAATGTGACACCTGACACTTAACAACTGCATTTTGGCAGCATACAGGCCAAGCTGAATTCTCAGAAATGTCCATGTGAGTTTCCAGATGCAGTTGAAGATATGGATTATTTTGCAAGAACGAATTGGAACATACGTACTTCAGTTTTATGCCGTCTATCATCCTGGCACCGGTCTGCCCAGTGGAAGCATTTGAGCTGGATCAAGAAAATAAAAAAAAAAGAGTAAGCGAAAAAAGAAAGAGAAAGAACAGGTAAAGATTTTTTTTTTTCTTTCAGAAACTGTCATTTTTGAATGTCGTTTTTTCTTTTCTGGTCCTATAGTATCAAAATTTAGTTTTCTTGTATATTCATGAGAACATTAACCTCTTTACCCAGACTGTGGGGAAAAAAAAAAAACATAAGAAGATGGCATTTGTAAAAAATGAAAATGTTGTTGGATTTTATTTTTATTGTAGAGTTGCTTTGTTGGTATGAGAGTACAGAAGCAACATTTAAATACCAGGTTAAAAATTGGGATACATACTCTGCATTTATATGTCAGATTTTACAACAGAAAAATATGTGGCTGCTTGAATTTTAGTAGGTAATGTGTGACTGAATCCCTGGAGACCCAAACTATCACTTCTGTTCTCCAGAATACAAGATTTCAGTCATAACTTATTTTCCTCAAGATCCCTGCCATCGGTACTGAAAACATCTATTTATTACACTCAGGATATGAAAGATATGTATAAAAATCTAATGTCAAGGTTTCTTCTGTTTGTTTTTAATTCCAAAGAAAGGCTCTCATTCTTTCTTGCGTGGGGATTTTGAGGAAGATGACAAATAAATTACAAAGCTTGAGAAAATTGCTTCCAGACAACAGTAGAAAAGAACAAAAAGCCACTGAAACCATTTGACTCAGCCTTGGTTTCTTCCAATGTTTAAAAAAAAAAAATCCATCTGGTCTCAGAAACAGATGATTAACTTTAGAATGAACTGAGATTGTGATGAATAAAATACAGGTTAAATAAAAATGCTTTGCTTGTGTTCATATGGGTGAAAAATATAGACACTTAATTGTGACCTTCCAATACCCCTTAGGTGCTTACAAGAGAGCTGGAGAGGGACTTTTTACTGTTCCTCTGTCATGAAGTGACAGGACAAAGGGGAATGTCTCCAAACTGAAAGAGAGTAGGTATCGGTTGGATATAAGGCAGAAATTCTTCATTTTGAGGGGGGTGAGGCACTTCCCTGGAAATGTCCAAGGCCAGGTTGAACGGGGCTTTGAGCAGCCTGGTCTAGTCAAAGCTATGCCAGTTGGTGGCTGGGGAGTTAGAACTTAATGATCTTTAAGGTCTCTTCCAACACAAACTGTTCTATGATCCTATGACTGGAATCAAAGTTGAGGAGTTTGGGTGTTTTTAAAAGTGTTTATAATCAGGTCTTATAAGAAAAAATACGTAGAGAAAAACCCAACATGGTGGTACAATTTTCTGTATGTGGAAAGCTCAGTTATTCTCTCTCACAACTGTCTCTTCATATGTTTTGTGCTGGCAGATCCGCATTGCAAAACTTACAACTTGCATCAGAGCCTCATTAGATCATGTAACGAAAGTAACAAAACAACTAATAGGGGGAGGGCTGCACATCTCCTTGCTGCATCACTGTCCCTTGGCTTCCTCCTGTCATGACCTAAAATACTAAATGCATTTAGTTAACAGGTTGCCAACGGTGTCTAGCAGGTGGGAGTCAGAGCACTCCAGAGACGCTTCAGAACTGCACAGCACAACGGTAACATGTAGGTCTGGCTGGGAGAGTAATCCTGGGAGACAGTGTGAGAGTCTCATAATCCATGCATGAGACCTGACATTTGGCTTTCAGGTAAGAGGCTTCTTCAGGAGAGGGTGGTCATATCAAGAAAGGTATTAGTATGTTTAATATTTCAGTGACAGCCTCTTGAGAGAAATTGCATTAGTGTTTAGTGCAAAAACATTGATGTGTTTTAACTAACCACGCTGAACATAGTACAAAATATATATGTATGAGAAAGTGCCCACCCTGCCCAATCCACAATATAGCTTCCAACAGAAAGGCATTATTCTTGGAAGCTGGATGCACAATGAAGTTAAAGGACTTGCCCAAGTAGCTGGTCAGGGATACCACCAGGAATACAACTGCCTAATGCCACTCTCCAACGCTACTGAAATACTGGACCAGCAGTTGTCTAAAACCTGTTCTTGCTTACTAACGAAATTGTAAGAAGCTGTCTTAGTCTGAACATGTTCCAGTTTATGAAAGCATTGATTTTTCTTGGGGGATTTGATTGCAATTTTCAAGTATAAAATTCAAACTCTTGACATATTTAAAATAAATGAACTTGCAAATGAAAAATATATGTTCTCTCCTTACTGAGCTACAAAGGCAAATGAAAGATGGAAGGTTTTCCTTTTAGCCAATTCTTCTCAAACCAGAAATAAGCCCCAAAGAGAAACAGCAGGGTTGGCTCTTTCAAAAGCAAGGGCCTGAGGCAAAGCTAGAGCCCAGTAGTGCTGCTTTCATCTGGTTCAGCTCAAGCAAAGAGACGCACTTCTCAGCTGAGGAATGCAAGGCCCTTGCCACCGGGTCAAGTCCTGGGAGGGGAGCGTGGGCAGTGCCCTTTCACTCCACTTTAACAGTGCGGTGGAAAAAAAGACATCCACCCATGGACTTGCACGCACGTGCCCGTCACACACGTGCACAGAGTATGTGCATGCACACGTTCTTCTCAGTGTTTGCCAAGCCACCTAGCCTGCTTTGCTTTCCTCTTGGGTTTTTTTATGTAATCCAGCTAAGGCAGACTTCTCTGAGCTGGAAAGGAAGCATCAATAATGAGAGTTTCTGTCTCACTGGAACAACACCTGACAGATTTGTATGAATTGCCTGTGCTGCTGGGTAGCCACTCCTCCTTCACAAGCACATTCTTCTGGCATTATTTCCATTGTTATGAATTTTTACCCATCCTTCTTTACCCTCTGAAGTGAACTGACATTAGTTCTGGCAGAAAAAACAACAAGGCAGAAAAAATACAGTTCAAGTAAACCTATTTGAACCTTCAAAAATAAAAAAACACCACGTTTTTCAGGAGAGGTTCAGATTAGATATTTGAAAAAAAAAAAAATCACTGAAAGGGTATTTATGCATTGGAATGAGTTTTCCAGAGAGGTGGTGGAGTCACTGTCTCTGTAAGTATTCAAGAGGTGCCTGGATGTGGCTTTTGGGGATACGGCTTGGGGATGATTATGGTGGTTCTGGGTTGATGGTTGGACTAGATTTGAAGGTCTCTTCCAGCCTTGCTGCTTGTGTGATTCTGTGATATGTAAGAAAGGGTTTTATAGTTTACTATGTGATCATAGAGACACACATCCTATAAATCACTGAAGCTGCAAACGGGATATGACAAAGGGCACTGCCAAATGACACTGGGATGCTGTTAATCATGATTCTCATCTAAGCCCATGGTTATTCTTGAGCTGTGTGATTTACACTGAAAGAATCCTTAAATCAGGTTATTTATCTGAGTTCTCTAGAGTGCTCTACTGCAGTGGGGCACTTAGAAACTTGGGCCTACATTTTGTTGAAAAGCCGTATTGCTTTCTGGCCAAGAAATTCTTAGAATTCAAGAATTCTTAGGGGAAAATCCTGAAGATGAAGATGAGGGCTTTGTTTCTGGTTATCAGTGGCAATCAATTAGCAAATGCAAGGTCAGAAATAAGATATTTGGATTGAGTGAGTTTGATACCTGATTCTGTGAAATCTTGTTTCCCAAAACAAATATGCACACTTATTTCCTTAGGCAGAAGATTCATATCCTCTCAGCCCCGTCTCTTTTATTTCACCAGCTGTTCTCCCTGCTTGTATGGTCTCAGCAAGGCATACTATATTGTTCACTATTTTGATTCTCCCTAAAGCATGAAAACTTCTCCTTATTTTGGTTTAATTTTCTTTCAGGAGTTTAATAACCCTCCTGGAATGCGGCAGAGTACAAAACTGGTGCTTTGTGACAGTGCTTTGTGTAGTCACTCCATTTGGAGGCTGCATCAGAGCAGCTGTACTAGAATGCAAGTGCTCCTTCCCACCACAGATCACTAGAGCTGGAAGCAAGCTGTTGGTCCTGCTTTCCCTTGCCTTCCCTTTGCCGCTCATTGTATGCCTTGCTACCAGCACGCAGCCATTTCAGCTAGGGAGGGATGGAGTCAAGATTACCAGCAGTCTCAAGAGGACATTGCTGTAGACTTCCACGATCTCCTGATATTTGATATTAATGCACATTTCTGAAGCCCTCTCTTTCTTCTTGTCTGTTTTTGACCAGTTCTTACTGACTCCAGGTGAATGGATAATCACATCTAAGTAGCAGTGTTGAGGACAGAGTGTATATCATTCCAAAATAAAGAGTTGTACACCTGTCATTAATTTTGTTAGGATGACAGAGAACTGTATACATTTTTAGAAGTAGTGGGTATTTAGGTTTTGTGTATAGTCACTGGCTTCTCTCTCAAGACATGAGAGCAAAAAACAAAGCTGGTTTTCGTGTCATCACATTATAGCAGCCAGCACAGCAATTCCTACCTTCTGATAAAATACAACCCGTAGGTATTCTTTCACTTCCGACATGCATTTGGCAAATTCTTTAAATCAGACAGTGCCACTAAGTAATCTTTTTTGACTTCCTCCATAAGAAATATTATTTCATTCTCTAATTCCAGTAACAAGATGGTGCTATGGTAAATCATATGTTCTTAATGAGACACTCAGATAGAATTCGAAGACATCAAGAGAGAAATTCAGTCACTTTCTGTTGTAGGTTGTTGCAAAATGAGTCAGTAAAATTAAATATTTATTCTTTGCAATACCTATGAAATTCTGGCCTGGGCTCAAACCTCATTATGACAAGTTTCACAGGCACATAGTACAAAAAGACTGGATGGATTGCCGGACGGAGCAATTATTCAAAGAAGAAGTGCTAATTCCCTTTCTTTTGGCTAGACTCCTATCCAAATCAACTCTGAATTCTCTTTCAGGTTGTCTTTCTGGGCTTACTTATTTCTGTTGATTTAGCCCACAAATTCAAGTTTTAGTAATTCATTATTTTGTTGCCAAATTGCACAGTGTTATAACATGTTTTGTCCAGAGTTAGAGATTACATTTTGGGTAAACCAAACTGTAATATGGAAATAATTTTCTGTAGCTGTATGTACACAGCTGGGTCTGCAGAACCTGATATTTGAAAGAATTCAGTAAAATAGATATAGGTGGTTGTGTTTCTGGTAAATAAAAGCTAATGAGTTGAATTTACAGTTTAAGCAGATAGTGCCAATAATAACACTTAAAAGACTTCCAAGTTCTTCGGGATAGAATGTGCTTGTGTTTGGATGGGGTGTAAGTGGAAAAAAAGAGGAAATCAAACAAAGCAGCAATGTATATTACCTTTGCCTTCGTTTCAACACCCATATGTTGTACACTACAAGCATTTTTGCCTCTTCTCCACAAGAATTGCTGTATTTTAAATATATAGTCAGTCACTACCCCCTCATCTGCTGTTCAGATTTCTCAGGTCTGACTTCATTGCTTCACTGTATGTGAGCTATTTCATCACTGTTACTTTTTTTGCAAAGGGAGGTAAGACTACAGTGAAAAGAGAAGTTTGTAGGAATGGAAATTTGTAGAAATTTCTTTATAAATTTTAAAAATACTGTGAAGATTTTCTTAGACAAAAAAAAAAATTATATACAGTGAATGGCAGTTGCAATGGAAAACTAAACAAAAGTAGTTTTGCTCTTTTAGCTCTTATCTGGAACTTGGAGGTCTTCCAGCTTTGCCTTTCAGCATTTTTCATATTAAGTATCATCCCCAAATGATTGAACAAACCTGTTTCAAGACCTTTTTTTAGTTTTGAAAAACCCAGATTTTGAAACTTCTGAATGTTTGCTTCAAAAATGAAATCAAGTTTCTGTGTGGCTTATTGTGAAAGATGCCAAACGTGTCCTATTTTTCTCAGTCAGTTACTTAATATGGGTTTTGATCTGTGCCATGGGCTGCCCTCCACCTTCTCCTTCCTTTGAATTTTTAAAAGAAGAAAGGATTTAGTTGTGTGGTAATGCCTGCTGAGTGAGAAGTATTTATTGATGGAAATCTGAACTAGCAAAGCTTTAAATCCTATTGGAGCAAGAATATGGACAATAACACTCACATAAAGAGATACTTTTTAAAATACAAGTATCATTTTTAGTAAATACTAGCATCTAAAACTTGTGATAAAAGTTAGGCTTAGATGGACACATTTTGGAAATCAAATTGGAAACGTTTGATAACCCTCCTTAGCTGAAACATTCAAAGGAAGGCAGTTATCTGTTGACTGTTTTCTACATGTGTATTCATGTTATGATACGTTTTTATATTGCAGGTGCTTAAGCCAGACCCTGTTTTGCCTTAGATATGTCTGGAAGGTGCTGTTCTTCCTGCACATGCCTATGTCCCTTGCATCATCTAAGCTACTCAGCTGAATCAGAACACTTCGATAGCAGAGAGAAACATTTCTGACAAAACAAAACTCTTTCTATAGTATGTATTTTTGCCAAAATAAAATGCTTTTTATATTATTGCATTCATGGTTTTGGGGTGGAGTTCTTTTGTTTTGTTCTGGTTCCTACTAATTTTTCCAGCTCTGTAAAACAATATGAAGGTTGCGCTCAGCTCTGTCCCCACAGTACCTTCTGTGCCCTTTTTGCTCACGGTAACCTGAAATATCCTTTCATTCTAATTAATATTTTACCCCGTATTTCTATCGTGACCTTGCCAGTGTCTGCAGCTAGTTTCATCTTTCATCATCACCATCTTTTAGCAAGCGTATTTTAGCCACAGACTCACATTTAGGTTTTGAACAGAAGATGCTTTTCTTTTAATTTCTGGGTACAAACAGAGTGTGATCTGTACAAGCATAAGAATTTCTTGGCTAGGCAAGGTTTTCTTTTGAATCTAGATAGGCAAGAGGCTTTCAAACTGTCAAGAGGTTTTGGCACTCAAGCTGACTATTAATGAACCTTTCCTGTCAGTTCTGGAGAAGACTGATGACCTCAGCTCTGAGAGTGTCAGATCTCCTAAACTGACTTAGAAAAATGCTCTAACACCTTCATTCTCCTTCTATTTTCCAGGTAGATAAGAGGGCAGTTCCCTCTGACCAGGAGCACCTGCAGGAGAAGCTTAGACAGAACTCTGAAGAAGAATGCAGAAGAACCAGAGTAATTAAAAGTAAGTTTTCCTTCTCCTTCAATACTCATCCATATGCATTAACACTGTGGGTGATCCCTTGCACTTCAGATACTTGCTAATTATCTAAAGGTAAAACTCCTGTTATAGCTTCTTCTGAAAGACAGGGTGGGGGGACAGGAGTCAAAACACTCATTATTGTGGAGATCCAGGAACTGTATTCCTACGCTTTAAAAATGCCAGAGAAGCGATGAGAAAGGAGGGTAAGGTTCTGTTCAGAGTAAAGGGAGAAAATAACTCACAAAAGTCTTTGATGAACTCTAGCAGTGTGGGAACTGTGCTCAGGTCTTCAAACTAGTTCTAATCCACACTAAGAGCAGCAGCAAGGATGGGCATGAAGTGGTATAAGATGAAGCTGTTCCTTGAGTAAAAATGTTTTACATAATCCCTCAAGGCTCATAGTGTAATACTGCTAGGTACAATTTGTAATTGGGGTTTTTTGTTTCCTTCACTTTTGTGATCTTAAAATCAAGAACTTTAGCTTTTGCTTTCCTTGATTAAACTTTAGTTTTTGCTTCTAAGATTGTGTGGTTAAAAGCCTCACTCTGGACAAAAATTCAAAGAAAAGCAGTTCTCTAGAGAGTAACTAATCCAGTCAAACTGTTCGTGCAAGCAACAGCCTTTCTCCTGCGATAATCTGAGATATGACTTTCAGCAGGGCAAAGGACAAATTTGAAAGTGCAAAGAGCAAGCATTCGGGTTTAGTGGTAGAAAGATGATGTATAGCTACAGGTACACCTCAGATCATCGATGTACTAGTTCTTAAAATTAAAGCAACATGTTGTTGAAAATTTCTCCCCAAATCTTCATGAATTTTTGAAAACAACCTATTAATCTCATGGTTTTGGAAAACAGAAGTAAACGTTAGAACCGGGCAATTTTGATGAATTGCCAGAAAGATTATGTTGTCAGTCTCCTGAAAAGTACCCTGGTAACAAGTTTTGGTGTTGTTTTTCAATTGCTGAGTAATCTGTTTTCCTTCACAGGTCCAGTATTATCTCATTACCATTATTCCTAAAATAATCTGCCATTAGGAATGCAAAATAGCTGAATTCCAATTTTTCTTAGGTCCTATGGTCCTTTGAGACAGAACTTAGCATATAGCTGTGAGTGCATTACTACTCTGATTAGGATTTGCTACTATACTCTTATTAGGATGAAAGACTATGCTAGACTAAGGCCACAAGTAATCTGGTTCCAATGACCACCAAATTAAAGGTCAGCTTGAAGAGCAGGGATCAAATTTCTTTCCTTATAGTCTACTTCAAAAATCTATGAAAGTGTTGTGCATGTTTGTTAACATCTCTTGCATAGGATTTTTTAATCCACTTGACAAAGCAGATGAAATGTCCCACTTTGTTCTCTTGCTTGACACAGATTAATTTAAACTCAGCAAATCATACTGAAAATCCTTAATTTAGTAGTTTTGCCTATGGTCTGATTGAAACAAAAAAATTGAGTGGTTGGTGAAAGTTAAAAACAGCTAATAAAAAATTACCAACCATTTGTAATTCCACCTTTTTCTCCTAGGAAACAAATGTTTGGCATTTTTTAAGTTTAGGCAGAGTAGAATGCTTGTAAACCTAATTTATTGGTCATGCACAGATATTAAATATTGGGCAGCTGAGAAATTCTGGTGGAGAATATTTGATTTTCAAGAACTCTCTCCAAGATCCAGTCAGCCACTACAACACTGCTATTTGTGACACTGAATATGGTTTTGAGCACTGTACAGGTAAGTTAGTTCTAATTCAGATTTCAAGCCTTTTGATGGTGGCCACTCATCCAGAGAGTCTCTGACAACCTGCTGTTTGATGCAGCTGCCCTTTGAACTGGTTAGTGTCATCATTTCCTATTCCTCTAAACATAACCCTAAAAGCAGCTTAATAACAAATGTGTTAGCAGAACACTGTGGATATCTGTGTCCTGATACTCCAGCCTGGGATTACTCAGTACTTACACCTCTCAGCTGTTTCAACACTGAATTTGCTGAAATCTAGGAGCAGGACCACCCTGCTATCTTCCTGTCGTACTTTCTTTTATGTAAGCTATGAAAGTCTCCAAACTCTAATATTACTTAGGACATTAGCAAAAAAGCAAGCACCATTGGAGAAGATGGCTCAGGAAGTTGGGAACATCAGGATACTGGATAAAGGAAGCATGAAAAAACCAACCCCAATCAATGTTTCTCGCAGGATGAGAGTCCTTTCTCCAAATTCTACCAAAATCAGCAGCTGCCAGTGACTTTGTGGGTTGAAATAAAGACTGAAGCCTTCTCTGTATTCTTTGGAATGGTTCTCTCATCTGTTTCCTCCAGAGGTCAGCTTTGAATCTGTAGGCAATGCTGCAGGCAAGTAGCTTGGTCCTCTCAGGAATATCCCAGTCTGTACTCATGCTCCTTACTCTTTCTCTTGTTGTCTTTTCCACTCTGCATTTAAAAAGTTCTGCAGAGCTCAGCCTGCTCTTGAGAAAACAAGCAATTTCCCCCTTTCTTCTCCTTTCCAGAAGTTTCAATTTTACTTAGAGTACAGCAGCCAGAGTGAGGTAAACATAAAGCCTTCTTCTTGCAACCTCTTAAAGAAAACAGAAAATATACACTAGATTTATGCAACAAGATGGAAACAATCTACCATTTGTAGCCACAGAACTATAGGAGCAGAGTTCCAAAGTTAGACACTTTTTATTAACAACTTGGATTTAAGGAGACCTTATTGCACTATGTAGAAGTTGAGTTTTGTCCACTATTATTTCACCAGTTCCAGGAAATACTGGTTTGTGCCTTTCAGCATGTAAGACACTTATATCTAAATACATTTTTCTTGGGTTTCACAATGCACAGAATTTTTTATTATTAAATAAAAGCCATTCCATTTAGGTTTCTTACAACAACACCTGTCCTCAACAAGGTATTATGGGTTGTATGAGCTTATTTTACATGGGTTTTGGTAAACCTGTGTTCTGTTGTGGTCAGCTCCTTGAACATGGAACTAGCAACGGGCATCTGAAAAATTTCTAATTATTTAAAATCACCTGAGGATTATCAGGCCTGAGGATTTCCTATTCCTGCCATTGGACAAATAACATACTAGGGAAATTGTTTTTCCGGTGTTTGTCTCTGATACTCTCTGCAAGTCTTTGATTCAGATTCTGTCATTTTGAATGTGCTTCCACAGTGTCTGGCTCCTGCCTTCATTAGGGTATTTAAAGAGCAAGAACTAATATAGTTGAAGTGTCTTATTCTGCAAATGCAGAATTTCGTAGAAGGAGTCTGATTTATTTTGTTTGCAAACCTGGATTTTAGGGAGCAGAAAGTAATGTCTCTTTTTCCCAAACATGGGAGGCAAGAAAGTGTGGACATATGTTGTTACTAATTTTAACTTTAGTAGGCAATTTTAAGAAAATTTGTGTTTCCTATGGTTAGACAGGCTCTTGTGTACCTCTACAAAGAAGTGAATAAATTGAACTGATTACATTTATTTCTGTAGTGACTACATATTAATATGACTTCTAATACATTCTAATATTAAATAAGTACTCACAAAAGCTTTTAGACCAGCAGTTTTATAATCCCACAGGGACAGTAATTTTTGGAATTAAATGCAAAACTAATTTCTCTGAATTAACTTCTCCTCAGTAAGAATTCTAACAAAGGTCTCAAAGTTACTACAAATCTTATGAGAAAACATTGGTGGTAGAAGTGAGAACTTTTTCAATGTTTCTATTTGAAGTGTCAAACAACTTACAAAAATCTGTTTCAATGTCATTGTCTTATTATTTTGTGTTGAAATTATTGAATGAAATAGAAGTTATCAGTATGCTATTTATCAGAAAATTAGTGAGTAAAGCCTAAAAAACTCTACAACTCCTTTCAGCTAAAAGGGAGAAGTCTAGCCTTCTAAATACACTGTCAAAATGGACAGCTGAAATGAAAAAAGCAAGATAAAACTGAATCAGAGCAAGAGAGAAGGCTTTAGAAGAAAAATTGTTTCCTTGAAAACCCGCTGTCATCAAAGGCACCTGCACATTAAGGATAGGCAAGAAAACTGTTCAGCTTGTCAACACTGGGTTGCAACTATTCTGTCCCAGTCAGCCGTACCTCAGTTTACTTGCTGGGTGAGGGAATGGCTCAGAATCCTGACTGGACAGAGGGCTGCTGCCTGTCACCTCTTGGCTGGCCGCATGAAGGGGTCCAGAGTAGTGGTCAACCTTCAGGTTTTGTGTGGGCCTGGCTGAGATTAACTCAGTTCTTATCTTCAGAATCTTTTGACTCCTTCAATACTATTGATTACCCAAGTAGCATGAGAGCAAAAATAAATAAATATAAATTTAAAAAACCCTCCCTTAATAGCATCTCAAATATTTCTTCTCTTATTCTCCTGTATATGATTTTTTTTTGGTTGATTGGTTTTGCTTGTTTGTTTGTTTGTTTTGTGTAAAAAAGCCAGCCCTCTAAAATATATCCAGTATATATTACTGCAGAAATCTGTACACTTGCAGCACTGAAACCTGCAACTCCTTGTTATATAAATGTACTTAACATTGCTTTCCAAAACCAGTTCCTGGTCTCCTTAGCAACACAGGCTGCAGAGCTCACCAGCCTGGTGTTCTGCTGCGTGTATGAGCTTCCAATTCAACTGGAAGAGTTTTGGTTTAGGATTCAGCACTTCCTTTTGACCACTTCAAGCTACTGGTGAGGGAGACCCCTCTGGTCTCATAAAAGCTATAATTTCAACGTTTATCATTGAAATATATAAGCAGTGAACCAAGAGGAGCTTCCGAGAAAAGAAAATTTTCACGGCAGAAGACTGAAGATATTCTGTTCCCCCGCACCATGACCATAGAAAAAAATATTTTAATACTGAAACTATAGCTCCCCTTAATAACTTAAAAGGATGCAAAAATGTATACAAGATTAATACTGAGTCTTTCCCAAAGCTTCTAGAAACTAATAAGTTTTGTTCTGTTGTGAGGCAGAAATGTGAGAAATCTTACTACAGGCACACCTGTCTGTGTCACTGTTGTGAGGTGCTGTTATAAGACTAACAGCTAATATTATTGCACCTGGCTTTAGCCAGTGAAGATTTAAATTGGTCCTGGAAATGAAAATGTCCTTTTAAATCATTCTTTGCCCTGTGCTTTCTAGTTAGCCTGAGGTTTTGTTTGGGTTTTTTGTCTCGTTTTTAAAGTTCATTTTCATGCTAATTCTGTACACACATTCTGTACACACATTACATTCTGTACACAAGGTAACAGTAATTTTGTTTAGAGTTAAGATTGAGATTGTTTCATTTCAGCAGTTGTCACCAGACCCTCTGCATTCCATGATATCGACAAATTGACGAGGAAATCACTGATGAAGGCAACATCACATGCATTTCAAATATTATATTGCACAAAACATTCTCAGGCTTCTGAAGTATTTTTACCCTGAGTTGAGAACCAAGAGAGGAACCCCAAGAGACCATCAGTCTGGTAGGTCAGGAGGCTTTGAGCTGCACACCCCAGGATCCTATCTTTGCCTCCAAAACACGCTGGTGGGAAAAATGGTACAGGCATGAGGTCATTCTGTAGTTCTACAGAAATTCCTTTTTCCTATGTATTTAAATGCACAGGGAATAATGTCTCTATCAAAGTGAGGCCCGCTACATGAAGATGGGCAAAGGTTCAGCTGAAGGGAAAGAAAAATATGTTCTTGTACCAGGAGATTTTCCTGCCTGAACAAGTGGGGAACAGCTTTGTGGCTCATTTGCTGGAAAGCCTTGGGACCTGGAAGAATGGGTAAGCATCTGTCAAACAGACATGCACAAAACACGAATTTCCCCCAGCAATGCAAGTCGGGATTGTTTTTGTTTTCCTTCAGGGCTTTTAATTATAGGGAAAAGACTTTAAGTTCCGTGATTGAAGCCTTCAAGTGGAGAAGTTAAACTGCCCCACTGTGCTAGTGATGCCATCCTACATCATACACATCTCCCTGCCCGAGGTCTGGGATCCTGTTGTGTTTGTACTCTCTGTACCCTGACTTTTCAGCAGCAAAACACGGCTGGGCTAACACGGCCTTTTTAGCATTTCTGCTCCAGAGCAGGGCGAAATCCCCATCCCCAGAAAAAAAAAAAAAAATCCATTTAATTAGATTTTCCCACCACATCCAGCTGGAACCGAGGGACATACTGAACACTGTGCTGCCTGAAGGTAATACAAGAGAAGGACTTCTCCAGTCTCTAAGAAACTCTTGCCAGGAGGGGTTTACTCATGTTACTGCAATGCTCTGTAAAGTAAAATTTAGTCTGACAAAAAGCAGCTGCAAGAGGCCAACAATACCGGTTTCTGATGAAAATTGGAATGACTGGATCATATCCTGGATATTACTTTAAGCAAAAATATTTCTTGTGTGCAGCTTGTGACTAAATTCAGTTGTCATATAGCAAAAGTGCAGCTGAAATAAAAGCAAATGATTTTACAAATGGATTTTATAGCTGTCTTGCTTGCAGGATATATAGTACCTCAAACCTAGAAGTGCACATATAATTTTTCATTCTTAATCTGTAAGTAAATCTGAGTTAGTGAGAATATCTTAAATTAAAACAAGTAAGGTCTTTTATTCTCATTTTTCTTCTGTTCATCAGAATGATTTCAGAATAGGAAAAGTGGTTTGCAGATCTGTCATTGCAAACTAAATAGAAAACAGAAGTAAGAAATACAGGAAGACTTTCTCTTTTCTGTTTGTTTCCTGTCTCTTTTACCAGCTTTTGACCTGAAAGTGTTTCCAGTGAGAAGCTCTATGGGTAAAAAACATGGAGAAATTTTGTAATGGTGCAAGATAAATGTTAAATCAGCACTGATAGATGTTAAACGATCATATTGATTATTTTTGCAAGTGACAGTGCATTAAAGAGATCTGCTCATTTTCATTTGATGTTTTGTGTTTGAATGAATGATTTCTTCATCACCACTTAGGTGCCTGAAGTGAGGCAAGTCCTGATTTAATTGTCCTTTGCTTATGCAAAATACTAGTCATGAATAGTTATTTGACTCAGTAGTAAGTGGTACCCTAATGTATTATTCTGCAAAACAATTTATTAGTTAAAGATTATTCAAGCAATCCAAATTGACTTTGTGTGTTCAGCCTCTTTATGAATCAATTTAATTTGCACCTTATGTTTATAGATGGGCTGGTTTCAATAACAAAAAGCAAGAAAACACCTGACATTATTTTGGGGAGGTTAATATAGGCAATAGGTTCAGACAAATCTTTACCTACGGCTAACTATACTGAAAATCTACCTGAATTTGAGAGCACCCCTAAACCATGTAGAAAAATAATTATGTTTTCCTCCATAGAAATAAAATCTGCACTGTAAATGCATACGCACATGGAATTACAGACACGTTTCCATGTGAAACTTTACTGCTGGCGTTTCCTAACTTTTGGGTACTGAGTTGTGCTGTCTTCATGTTTTCTTAACTCGGTGTTTTTACTTTTTTGAAAGGAATGTTTATTTGTGCTGGAGACAGATAATGATCAAACATCTGTGCATGTACAGGCCAACTGCTTGCAGGCTTCACCAAGAGAGGAACACCCCCTTTTTGGGTCCAGAAATGCCAGCCCCTGGTCAACCACAGATTGCTTTTCCATAAATAGGCTATAGGATATATTCCCTCCAGCAGAGGGCAGTGGAACGGTAGGTGTACATATATAGAAGAGAATTTTAATATAATATAGGAGAGAAAATTCAAATATTTATTAAAAAAATGAAATGGGATAGGCAATGAGAAAGAGAGGTCATTTGCATTCCTCTTCAGGCATAATGTGATTTTGCTTTGGTTTTATTCCAAGAAATACAGAGGAGACCTTTTGATTAACAATGGTATGCCATTATGAAAAAAATTCTAGTGCTTAAGAATTAATAAGATGTGAATGTCTGAACTGGAAAAAAATATATTCTGAATGCCTTAATTACAAAAAGTGTCATGTAAAGTACACTTTTCACGAACATTTTTTCTCTGAGGAAAAGATTAGGTGAGTATTTCTGTCAAAAGAATAAAACCCATTGAGATATCCACAACACTATTGGTTTTAATAAAAAAATATACGGACACACAGAGCACACATGTCTTTAACTATTTTTTGTTCAGATTTCTGACCTTCGCAAAGCTGAAAATGCTCCCAAAATGTTAGGGCTCTGTGGCAGGTTGGAAATTGCATGGCTTGAGACTGCAGTTGCATGGTTAGGAATAAGTAAAGCTCAAAGCCTCTATTGATAGTTATGAATTGCCTTTTTTCCCTGCATCTTCATGTATAGTATCTACTCTGAGGGTCTGATGCTCAACATCTGAACCTTAGCA
This sequence comes from Machaerirhynchus nigripectus, assembly GCA_013397975.1. Classification (NCBI taxonomy): domain Eukaryota; kingdom Metazoa; phylum Chordata; class Aves; order Passeriformes; family Dicruridae; genus Machaerirhynchus; species Machaerirhynchus nigripectus. Next base: position 56,531 of record VZRQ01006437.1, on the reverse strand, counting down.
GCTTTGGGTGGCATATGGCAAGTGCTAAATGAACACGCTTTTTACTATGTAGGCTGAACTTCTTTTCTTTCAGAGCTTCCTCTAGAAATCTGGTTAATGAAATTGTTCCTTCTTATAGCTACCTTCATTTAAAGCAAAAGAAGAGCAGAATTTTCAGTTCAATTGAAAGCAGCATTCAAGTAAAGCAGTGCCACAACTAACAGCAGTTTTTGACAGGAATGCTTTAAAAGAAAATAAATGTAGTTGTTGTCTGTATCTTCATTTTCTGGTCTCTTTTTGCAAGTGCCTGATTTAATGTCCATTTTTTCTGTAAATCTAGAGTCTACTTTTCTTGAAATCTTTTTACTGACTAAATTTAACCCTGGCAGTTTGTGCAGTAAAATTTGGTAGATAATAAAGTCATCTTGAAACAAAAGACTGGAGAAGGAAGAGGGGTAGCAAAAAATGAGAACCTTCAATATGAAGTAAAAAGAAGCATTGGCATGATATTGAACTGCCTGTTTTTTTCCTTAGGTCAATATCTTGCAAAATAACTTCATTCCACATCCTCATGAGCTGAACCTGTTGCTGGGTCAGGGTGATACACAGTGTTGGTCTATCCCTAAAGTCGAATAACTCTGAAGACTAATTGCTAAATATTCCAAAGACTGCTTTCTAAATATGCTATGATATCATCTTATACTATGATTTCTTCTAGAATTAACCCCCATTATACCATTTTTTGTGGATTTACATGTTTGTCTCATGCACTTTTTAAGAAGTATGTGAACGCATTTTACTTTTTCATAATATTTTCTAACCTTTCCTGTTTCATTTGCATTTGTGTGAAAAAGCTTGATGGCAATAAATAATCAGGGTTAGGAGAAAGATAATGAGTTCTAGATGTGAACGTAAAATGCTAGCTGTGTATAAGTTAGGTTCTGAGCTAAACTCCTGACATGCACTTCAGGTTTGAGATAGTACTGGTAAGCAAAAAATCAAATTTCCAATTCTAGCTATTTACTTTATATAAACATCCTGGTTCCAAATTAACCATGAAAATGTTGGATGAACTCATGTCCTTCATCTAAACCTACAGTGAATCTACAGCCAAAAGAAGTATGTTGTTCTTTACCGATACATCTCAAAAGTCCTGGTGAGCTTCCAGTCTGTTTTGTTTTGCTTGCCTCACACTTCCAGCCACCCATAAGCATTGCCCTTTGATGTACATCAGTATTGTCTACTAAAGTAGACAATAGATTGAGCCCCTATTAAATAAATAAATCTGCTCTTAACTTCCAGAATTATAAATAACATGAGGAATGTCAAGGCAACCTTGGGGGTTAGCCAAGTCTTGGAACAGCTGCTACGACCTTGCCTGTCAGCATCTTAGCCTGTATTAGTGTGTGATTTGTGCGCGACATGGAGTTCCTTGGGTTTTACATTAATTTAGTTTTATTTCTTGTTTGCTAAATATTAGGAGAGTTTTAAAAATAGCAAATATTTACAGGCTGCGTAAGATTTTCTAGGAGGTTTGCTTGGTGGGTATCTAACTCTTTGTAATCCGTAATAAAGAAAATGTCACCAATTTGCCCTGGTACGAGGTAATCACTGTGGCTGTATTTTAAGATTATGTGAGCTAAAGCCACTGTCCTCACTATAAAATTTTATCTTCTGTGACCTACCACACAGGACATGGTGACAGAAAAGAAGCTTTGCTTATACAGAGAGCTGTGAATAATGGAAGTTTTGTAGGAACAAATTCTCTTCCCACTACAGAAGGACACTAAAGTGTTCTTTATTAATGTCTAATTTTAAACTTGCAATTAGTCAGAGGGAGAACAATAGACTTACCTGTGTTCATTTCCTTAACATGTCAAAGCTGTACTGACTTCAACAGATGCATAATCAAGTTTCTACAGTTCAGTAGTTACTGGATAAAAGCTAACTTACATCCTCAAGGAAAGACTGAATTCAACTTTTCTTTTACAGTTCACAGAGGTTTACTGAATACCTCTTATTAGGTATGCATTCACTGACGTTTCCACTAGACTTTCCTAAACACTGAAGCATCACCAAGATGCTTCTCTCAGTATCTCCACTGGGCTCAATTATTCCAAGAAGTAGAAAGCATACTGCCTCATTTGTACAGATCTGGAGGTTTTTCTGAACTAAAGCATAAAATTTTGAGGCAAGTGTATCGGTAGTATTTAGAAAACCCACAGCTAAGAAGTATATAACATTATTTTGTCTTTTATTTTTAACGGTGTTGATTTAATTTCCATCACTTCTACACTATAGTCACTGTTTTACCTGCTCTGTCCACTTAATGATTACAACATAGGTACTTGTGCTGGGAATAAATATCTAGTTGTTACACAAGGACTAGAAATACTGCCCAATCAGCAAATTCTTGTGTGTCAACAGCAATATGGATTCAAGGTGACATGCAGAGAAATTCAAGAAGATATTTAAGAGAATGCTTTGGTTTCCATGTCAAAACTCTGTCTTGGGAAGAGGATTGGTTTTTTCTCCAGTTACTTAAGATATCAATACCTTTTTCATATACATTCAGTCTAGACCTCTGCTTTTACCATACTTGCCAAAATTCACAATCTGAGTCACAAATTCAGATTTCCAAATCCTAGTAAGGATACTTGTATAATTAACGTGCTCATGCCAAGAATTTATGGACACATAGAAACCTGTTTTTTAATAAACTTCCCTCTTATGGCTGCTGAAGGACTCATTAAAGAAGAAAAGCCATAATTAAACATGACTGACATGCCTATAACATGGTAGATCCTAAAGCAGGATCTATAAAACAAATTTCTGTAGACTGTTGTTGAAAGATCCATTAGCCTTTGAAGATTTAGCCATGCAATGATCCTGCTATTGTTTCCTGGGAGTGCAGTGATGCTATTTACAAAAATATTCCCTGATGCTTTGTGCATAAGCTAAAGAATCTGCTTTGATGTTTTGAATTATACACGTGGCTTAGCTTTACCTTTGGTTTTTTCTGATTGTCGCAGGTCCAATTAAAGAAAGGGGAAATGCTGCTTATATTCTTTTTAATATATTATGCTTCCATTTTAGCTCAGATGGGAGCAAGAGGAAATACTATGTTCTGTAAACTTTTAATTTTATGTAAATACACTTAAGTTTAAATTGCAGGAGACTTCATTGCAGTGCACAGTTTTCCAGTACTTTCATTTCTCTTCTCAGGCTCTGCCTGAAAGTGCATTTGTGTAAAATCCATTCAGCTACACGTGGAGTTCTCAAAATGCAAAAGGCATGTTTCCTTCAGTGAGGGAAGTTTTCCTTTGGTTTTCTTTCTGTCACACCTTCCCCCACCCCTTACTTCTTCAACACACATGTTCAGGGAGTAGCTTGAAATGTTTGTGTGTCCTATATACAATATTTACTGAGAAATATGTTTTCAGCTGTGTGAAAGGGAAAAGGTGGAAAACCTTGTAAGTTACCAAGTGTAAGAATGTATCGAATAACGTTCACATCAGTGTGGGCAAGCAACCAAAATAGGATGTATTTTCTTTGAGTGTTTGCACTAGTAAAACTTAAATGCACAAATGTTTGCCTAAAAGTATGCTTAAAAAATGCATTAGTATGAACGAAGTAAATGTACTTAACATTTCATGCTGCTCTTTTAGGCTGTTCCCCAAAGAGTATGTAACTCTCTCTTAGTTTGCACTTGGCTTCCAGCAATAGTACTTCTCAAGATGCCAAGATAGACATAAGACTGAGTGGCAAATATTTTTACAGGTTGTCCTAGGGTCTTGGCCTCATTCAAAACCAGATGCCTGAGTTTTCCCCCTGTAGAAAACAATATTCCTAAAGACACTTGCTTGAACACCTCGCTGGGACTAAGATACAACAGGGGCATACGCAAAAATCTGAGATCTTCTCAGCTGTGCAGCCCAGGCTACACTCACTAAACTCAGACTTCCAAAGATCTATCAACATACTTGGCTTCCCAAAGCTTTACAAGGCTTTCCCAGTCCCCAATAAGGCATGCACTGCTTTGCATTGTAGGTGGTTGTTCAGGTGTAAGTAAAGAAAGAGTGAGACTTGATCAGATCAGAAATATAGCATTTTATGCTAGTATTACACATGCTTGTCTGAAATGGTCATGTCAGGCAGCAGTTTATTCATTTAATCTAGCTATTTTTTTCACTACGTTTTGATATTGCCACCTAGCTCAGCAGGACTATATTTGACCATAGAGAAGCCCATGCAAAGACGAAAATGACAAAGAACAAAAAAGGGAAAGCAGGCCAGTTCCATATATCTTTTCACTGGTAAGATGAGAAGCTGCATTTCAGCCACTGTTTTGTGTGTGAAAGCACAGACAGGGTGTAGAGGTTCAGTGCCAGCACATCAACAAATGGAGCAAAACATGTGGAACAGTAGGTGTCAAGCCCCAGAAGTGCAATTAAACGTGTCTGCTGTTGCTGTGCACTCTGGAGAGGTGATGAGGTTTATTCTTTTTCAGCTGAGCACTTTCAACACCACAGAAAATTCAGCACGAGCACAGCAGCTGGACATGAAGCAGCATTAGTGCAGCATCGTGGCCCACTAGAGTAATTAAACAGCAAACTGGGTTATTTGCCCACCTACTTTTCCTGCATATGAAATGGGGGATAATGAGCAATTGCTTTTGGTCTGTTTGGAAAAAAATTACTTGTTTGTTCAGCACTTTGAAATCATAAATCAATATATGCTGCAAATGTGGTGTGCCACCTACAGCCTCATTCAACAGAGAACAGCACTGGAGAGGGGAAAAGGTGCCTCTCCCTAGCTGCCTTCTGCAGAATGTGGTGACAGGCGTGATTCCTTGGTCTTAGTTTGAGAACAAATATGTCCAAGGAGGCTTATTCACCACCTTGGACAAAGGGAGCAAAGCCTAAATGAGGCAGGAGGAAGATGGACATTATGGTTGCCTGGATCGCTTTGAACTGCATAGACATAACTCTTCAGTTAGAAATCAGGTAACACGAGTTTTCTTTGGCACTCCAAAATCCTTTCCAGGCACATCAAGCTGATTTTTTCAGACAAGGCTCTAAAAAGAAAACTAGTGTCTTTATGGAGCTATTTCTGAGGGTTTCTTCCCATGCTGGCTTTGGCATTCAAGGCGGAGGACTCCTGGTGAGATGCATTTCTCTAGCTCACACTGATGGACCAAATAAGATGGTGTATTCCCTGAAATGGCTTACAGAAGCTTCCAGGGCTCCCTGAAGGGTTTTCTTGAGCTTTTTCAGAGGTACAGTATTTCTGACCTCTTTTCAACACCACACCACTCCCTGTTTCTAGTGGTCTACTTTTCCTGCACTCCAGGGATCTTCCAAGGGATGCGCTGGAAACAGGGAAGATTGTAGGATTGTAGCTGCTTCCAAAAGGCTGCAAAGAAAACAGCTGAATTAGGTTGCCTGGATTTACAACTTTCCAGAACTGTTTAACTGTTCATACCACTGTACAGTATTCTGTCAAAAAACTGGCAAACCCTAATGATTTTGTGCATCAGGTTTTTTTTAATATAGTCACAAGAAGCTGTAGTTAGATTTCCATTTTCAAGATTAGCTCTGTCCTTTTGTTTTCTGCCTATGCCATAACCACAACTCTCTAACTCAAGGATTTAAAACCAGTCTTTACAGCGAATCTAGAGCATATACTGATCCATGTGATTTTGTGATTTTTTATGTGATTTTATGTGATTTTATAATTCTGATCTACAGGGGGTTTTCTTCTCTGACTTGTAATAATGTAGCTGCATGGAGAGATGGTGACTGAGACAGAAATTCACTTACATTCTGTCCACCCTACCTTGTCCAAAATATGGATGACTGTCACAATACTGCAGTTATCCGTAACAGAGACAGAAAGAGGGAGAAAAAGAGTGTGCTTTTTTTAAACTTGTAATTAATATTAGGCATTTTACTTCAAAAAATTCCTTGTGAGCTCAGCAGACACACTTTTAATTATAGTTTGTTTTAGCTTTATCTTCTTTACTGTGTGACCTACACTAAGAGGGAACCAGCGATCCCCAGCAATTCCAGCAAAATGGAAGGGATAAGGAGAGACTGGTTATGCAGGAACAGCTGCTTGTTTTCAGCAGCATCAGTTGAGAGTTTTTCACATTCTCCTTCTCCGCCTCTCCCCAAATGTTCAGCCTGCTGTGTGCAAGCTGGGTGTTTACAGTTCAGGACTATGGAGGAGGAGGAAATATTTTGCCTATTGTTCAGTGACGTCAATGGCTTCGCTCCCAGTCACTTGAGGGACGCTGGTGCTTAGCAAATGTCAGTACACTGCTGCTACTGCATGTGCCTTACAGTCTGCTTGCAGGGATTTAAGGTCTCTCCTTCAAGATAGATCCAGTTGGCAGACGAGGCGGGTGTGAAAGGCAAGGAGCAGTAGCCATGGAAAGCTGGTCTGCTGCTTTTTGCATGCGAAAGCCTTACATACTAGTTTCTTGTTGTGGCATTAATATGGCATATTTATTAGCATTAAATACAAAATTTAGCTTAAAACTGTCTTTTATTCTTCACCAAGGTCTTTCATTTTACATTCTTTTCCTCTGTATTAAGAGGAATTTTTGAACCTTGTTGTATAGCAAGGATCTAAAAACCCCCCACAGAATACAATGACAATTTTATAATTAATCAGAATAAATAGTTAACTCAAAATCTGACTATATTCCCTGTTTTTCTGATGCATTCTCACATCAATTTTGTTACCAGATATTGAAAACTGAATGGCAAATATATGTTGCTGAAGATTTTTTAGGCTCACGGCTTAAAATTTTTTTTTTGAATGCATGTTTTATGAAAGTGTGCTACAGTTGATGTTCCTAACGGGGCTGCAATTGGTAAGCTTTAACCACTTCATTTTCATTAAAACATATTTGAAATTATTTTTTGCAAACTTTGCTGCCCATCTTTGTGATTTAAAAAATTGATATCTGCAGCCTTTGTGCATGTGTGCAGGAAAATGGGTTTTAGAAAACACAGAAACTGTTCCATGTTGTCAGTGTTTAATGTTAAGTTTTTGTAGCTGAAATTGAAAACCTAAGTTTTGAAGAAATAATTCATTATATGTCTGAACACAGATGTGATTACGGATGGGACCAAAAGACCAGCTTATTAATTATTTTGATGTGAGACCCTGGATTTGTTTCATATTAATGAAAATGTCAAGTATTTTGAGGGTTCATCAAAGCTTACAGTATAGTGTAGCACTATACTGATACCTTAAGATAAAGGAAGAACATAAATAGATGTTGCCATTTTGTAGGTAAAAATGGGAAAGCTAAGAGCAAACACCAGTAAACACAGAGTCTAGTGTCAGGATTACAGTGGAAAATAAAAAGGTGGGACAAACTATTGTCAGTACCTTTTAGGTCTTGACTTAGCCACGGATCATCATCCATTGCTGGCAGGTATATGCGGTCACAAAAAAGATGCCGAAGTTAGTCTGGCTTTCTGTGCTGAGAAATACCTTTAGATGTTTTGAGGTGTTATGTACTTAAATCTGCACACTTTACTTTTTAAGTTGCTCATATACATGAATCATTCACTGATTAACAGACAAAGACCTTACCCCATAATGATTCCACACAATTTTTCTTGTCGATGACTGAGGAATGTATGAACGACTTTTTTTTAATACACATTAAATTATAGAAGCAAATATTTTCTGGAGAAAAAATATATACCTGCTTTATTTGTTTGCTTGCACAATCTTAATCCTCGCTCTTTAGATTCTCTCAGATACCAGGTGTTTTAATTTTGCTTCATTTATATATACTGTAGTTTAAAGGCAGCAAACAACTGCAGAATGTGACCCAATAGACAACTGTTGTGGTTCTAGTCTGTCAAGCCACCCAGACCAGAATCCTTCTTCAAGAGAAGGATAATCAAAAATCAAATGGAATTTTTTTTTTTTCTGATGTACTGTGCTGGGTTTGGTCAAGATGATAAATACCTGGCAAGAATTCCTAGTATTCTAAGAAATCTGTTTCAAATCAGTGTTGAATGTTGGCTTCAAGATCCAAATAGAGAGAAAGGAAAGCCTGTTATCATTTCACTGCTTTTATTCCAATAATTCTATAATCTTTCAAAAGGAAAACAACCGTTAAAGGCAGATTTGTCCCCACCATGTCCCTTTCAGAGAGGAAGACACCAAATTCAGTGTGTAGATTATTCCTGGTGAAGGATGTTTGGATGTCTTCTGCAAATTTTTGCCAATATATCTGTGAATCCTTCATCAGCTTTCGTACCAAAGGTAATAAATACTGAATTCTGCTGTATCTGTTAATTGCAGAATGCCCTGGCACTTCTCTTAAGAGGCCTTTTTTATAATATTAACTCAAAACAAATAACCCTTTTGTAGAGCAAAGGCTCACCTATCTTATTTTCTAAATAGTCATTTTACCTCATAGATAGAACTTCTGAATTTGAATCACAACTGAATTACTGTTACCACAGTCCCCCAGTAACGGTTTTGTGACTTTTCAAGAAATTTCAGGAGCAGTTTGCCACCTAAAATGAAGGAGTGTAAAGATTATAAGCCATAATATACAGCAGGAAATGTATTCCTTCATTTTCTCTAGAGACTTTTACATAGGTGCACACATATATGTAAATACCAAATTAGTGTAAAATGTACTTTATCAAAGTAACATAAAATACTCTTGTGATATATATAGTTATAATTGTCTTATTCTTACAGGGAGGGACTATAAGTCTCAAAAGACCAAAGCCCAAACTACACTTGGCACTTAGAAATCTTTTTATAATGGAGATGTTCAAAGACACATCCAAAATTATTTGTATAAATAAGAAAGAGGTGAATATTGAAATACTCTTCACTCAACCTTGTTTTGTAGTACCCCACTAACCTGTAAACAAACACCTTTTTGCTTTTCACATTCTAAAGGGGTTTCTAAATCAGGCTTACATTTTCTCTACTTGTCTTACAAGGTTTTCTCCTAACAGCATCAAATAGCTGTTTGCCAGATTTCAGCTGTAACAGGGGGGAGATCTGTCATCACCCATAGGAAAACAATGAATTGCGTCTAGCCAGAAAATAAAGTGAGCACTTTCTTCACATAATAAACTAGTTCTTGACAGAGCTAGTTTTTCAAATAGACAATACAAAAAGAAGAATATGTCATGAATTCTGTTGTTATAACATTCTCCTGCGTACCAGGTATAAGAGTTTCTGGAAGCAAAATCTATTGCAATTTTTCTGGGAAAAAAAAATGAAGCTATTACATCACTTTCTGCTTCAGTGGGGGTGGGTAGAGACAGAAATTAAGAGAGGGAGTTTTGTTTCCTCCTTCCTTCCCTCCCTCTCTCTGCCTCCTTCAACTCCTTCCCTTTCCTTCTGCCTTCCCTCCCCTTCCAGCAAGACACTTGTCTAAAGCTGTTCCTCTTTGTACTGTGGCTCCGTAATTTTAAACTCCTGCAAAACAATTTAAAAAATCTTCTTTAAATTAACATATAATGGCTAGGTCCATCAGTTTTTGGGATGACATTCATATTGTTAGAAAAATAATTTTGGAGTACATGAAAAGTATGAAATGTGAAAATTTCATCTGCTGAAAACACAATTAAGTTTTTGTTTTGTTTCCTGTGACTGTAGCCTATGTTTTGGAGAAAATCTGAGCTCATGATTTTATATTCTCTACAGTATTATATCCACTTCTTGACCTTTTGTAATGACTTGGGCTTTGCTCTTCAGACCCCTTGAGAACTCCTTTAGGGTAGTTGTTTCTGAGACTTTTTTTGTGAGCTCTGCTATACCCCATGTAGTGATGGCTCACAAGCCAGACTTGCCGAGAGAACGGAGGGCCATTCTGAGGTGGGCATTTCTCTCACTTGGGCTCAGAGTGAAGACAAGCTTTGCCTTTTGGGCATAAAGCATATTTTTACATTATTTTTTCAGTAAGAGAGAAGTCGCTAAGGAATAAACAGCTAGCTGTTTTCATGAAAATCAAACTGAAATGAAATAAAGCCATAGTGAACCTCTTCAAATAAAGGAGGAAAGTACAGTCCTTGTGGGGAGCAATAATGCCACTATTTAACATCAGAGATGGTTCCTAAATAAATATTATCATAGGATATTAACATTTAATGTATTTGTAATAGTGTCTCAGATCTTCTGGGAGTCCTATATATTTTGCAGACTATTTCTCAATCACAACTGCAATGCAGTGGGTGGAACATTATAGCTTTCTGCATCCAAAAAAGTACACAGAATCTTTGAGGAGAGTGCTGTGTGCAAGAAGGACAAAAAACCAAGCTAGCAATCAAATTGGAAGCTGGCAAGGAAATACGGAGGGGGTAGGGAAGAATATATGTTTTTTAATTTATAAACAATAAGATGTAGTTTCATTTCTCCTCTACAATATTACAGCATGTCAGTATGACATGCAAGTCTCATGTCAGCATACTAGCCAGGGCATCTTCAACTAGCTGCATATTTGAAAAGAAATGGGAAACAGATAAAAGGAGACTGGAGGAGGGGAAATTTGGCATATTGTTAATCCATGTAAAAGTTTGGGAGAATAGTGCCTGTTGGAAAGTAGCTCCTCCCCTTTCCAGGATAACATGGGGAATGGGATAAACACCAAATGCAACACACAGCTGAGAAACTAATGCCTGGAGAGAATGGTGTCACTTGATACTTGGTCTGGAAGGAAGAGAGCGGGGTAGAATAAGACACAATACCACATTCAAGAGAGAATCTGTTAAGAACCTGGGTCTAGCGCTTGGCAAGAAGAGCTGCTTAGAGCTTAGCAGGTAGGGATCTCGTTCCTCAGGTAGAGAAGTCTATCACAGGAAAAGGTGTGATTCCAGACCTACTTCAGAATTGTCCACTCTTACAGAAATGGATATTTGTGTCCAGGCTCAGTTTGGTTTGAACAGTGAGCCCACTGTCAGCATGATGAAAATTCAACTTTGGAGGGACAAAACATTATTCCAGTTTTGTGACTGGTTGTGACTCTGCTCTATCTTTTCAGCAATCAGTGGCGGGCTGCAATGCTGAGCCACTTGGAGATGCTGAAAACCCAAGAACCAGAATGAAGCCACGCTGAAGAGCAGAGATCCACACAATCCCAAAGCTGAGGCACTTTTCTCACTCACGGTCCCAAGGCTGTGCACAAGACTAAAGGGGCAGCTGTCAGGGTTGCACTGGGAATTGTGAGATAGCTGTGCATCTATGCCAGATACAGCATGTCAGCCTGGGCTGAATGGATCTCTACTGATCATCATTTAACCTCTTTCCATAATAAAATAAATTATATAGCTCTCATGATAATAGGATCAACATTTTATGTCAGCCCCTTTACCTGCCATTCTGTGCTTAATTCAGCAACACTCCATAGGAGAGAGGAACCCTAAACTGCCAAGTGCTGTAATCTTAATATATCCCACATAATTTACAGCCATTTAAAATTTCTTTTCCTTTACATAAGATTTTTATCAGTTTTCTGTTTCCTGTAATGGTTTCATAGCATTTACTACCATAGAGGTAGTACTAGAAGCAGTAATATTTGTGTTACATCAGTCTCCAGAAATTCCAGTGATGGTTGTGATATGTGTAAACACAGAAAAACCCCGACGTCATCTTTGCCCTGAGCAGTTTACATACTGAATCTTGTTGCAGCTATATTGTGTTTAATCTATTCTCCTCCGAATCAGAATGCTTAATAGTGAGTAAAGGAGTATTCCTGTACATACAGCAGGAATCCTGCAGTTCATGACTCTCTTTTTCTGCTCTTTTTCTCCAGGTCATTTATTGTCTGCAATTGTATTACATTGCTTTTTCACTCCATGCCAGGAACAGGTAGGATTCTCTTGCCACATATAACCAGATCAACAGAGAAAAGCTTTTTTTTCTTTCACCTGTGTGAAAGCTCTTTTCCCTGAATGGTGAATGAACAAAATTCTTACACTTAAAACCACACCTAATTTCTTTCCTGTACACAAGACACGCTGTTTTATCTCACTAGCCTAACATGGGATTGCCACAGGAATACTTTGCTCTGTTTTCTTTGGCAAGTTACTGTCTTTGAATATTGCCTTATTTTCCTATGGAAGAATGGCTAGGTGTAATTCACCCTCAAAACAGCAATGCTGTAACAAAACACTATTCCATACTGGTTTTTTAATGCAGGTTTTTTACATGGGAAGCCAGCCAGGCTGGGGTGAATAAGCCTGTCAGGCTCACACAGAGGATTAGCGTGGTTGTCACAGGGTAGAAAAGATTGTTGAACTATGTCAACATGAACAGTACATCAGTCCTGCTGCCTCCTAAATTGCCACATAATCAATATTCTCTCAGTCCTCTCTTCTTTTTCTAATGGCCATTTAAGGCAGCACTGTCTGCTCAGCTAAGATGTCCACTGCTTCCCTTTGGTGCCTTTAACAAGGAGCATCAGGATCACTTTCTCTGGATAATTAAACTCTTATCTTATTGTATCTACTTGTGGTGAGTGTGTGAATGGCTCGTTTTTTCTGGGCCTCCCATCAGTATTTGTGATTGAAGAAAGGGAAAGAATGAGACAGGATAAAGATGAAATTTCACGAAGCTGTAATGAGTACAGGACAGTATTGCCATTTCACCTACTTTCTCTTGCTGCTGAAAGAGGAAGCACGGGTAAAAGATGCTGGCAAGCAATTGTCCATCCAAGTGCATCTGCACGCAGGAATTTCTTGCAACAGAATATGTCCTTTGAAACAGTAACCAAATAAAAACAAACTGAAGACGGGCTTGGTGTTACTTAAACAAGGATGAAAAGATGGGAGGAACAGATACTATGGATGGAGGGCAACACAGGGAAGCAAGCAGCTGCTCTGAGTTGAGGCTCGGCAAAGCAGAAAAATAGACTGGGTTTATGAGATGCTTATTTTGCAAATAAATTCTTCTAGTTAAACTTAAAAACAAGGAAGGATGTACTAAAGAACGGTCACACCTTCGCAAACATTTGAGTGCCGTTAACAGCAATGACATAATTGTTGGGCTGAAAAAGGGTGGGCTCAGTGTCCTCATGAACCTGATAAACAGGTTTGGACAAACAGAGACAAAACCCGAGAATGAGCCAGGGCCAAGGAACTTTGGCTGGGTGAATACGATCTCTCTCACTGAGTAAATGCTCAGAGACATCTAACAAATGAACTTTAACAGGGTGTTTGTTGATGGAATAAAACCAGCATTCTATTAGTTTATTATCTTCCTGTAAATACTTTGTTTTCAATTTCAGATAATAACAATGTTCAAGCAATGTTGAACAATGAGACTGTCAAATTTCCATGTTTACCTCTTTAATACTTCCCAAAACCAGAGGGAAAGAGCACAACCCAGCAGACATGGTGGTTAAGTGCAGTGGACAGCTGCTGTGAACTAATCTTGAGCTGTACCGTAACCACAAATTCTGGCTCTAGGAGAAGCATATGGCTGAAGAGAAGAGAGGTTCTTGTAATACCACTGGCCAAAGTAGGCAGGAAAAGCTACATCTGTGTCAGATGACCTAAATTCATGAGTTCTATTGCTGTTACATTTTTAAAAGGATCGTGTACTTAAAAATTTTTTGAATGCCCATCCAAAAGCCAACATGTTCTTCTTTCTGAAAACACCCTGAACACCTAGGGAGCTTGATTTGACTCTGAGTTTAATGTAAATTGTCGTAGGAGAATAAAAAATACTTAAGGATGCTGAATAAAATTAGGATTCCCTGCATTGTGTCAGCTGGATATGTTTTTCTGTATTTTTGTTTTTATTGGTGTGTAGGTGGTCTTTAGGCTTTCTAATACCATTAATTTAAAGACTTTCTCCAATCCTACAGGTGTACAGATTACATTTCCAAAACTATTTCCAAAATTATTTCTACATGTACGTGCTAATAGTGATTTTTTGAAGTTGCTTTCTCTGCGCATAGACTAGAGCTATAGCTTTATTATTGATAGCCTTTATTACAAATCTTTTTTGACAGCAAGAGTCTGAAGGAAGTATGACTGGACAGCACTTTGCCTTGTTAAGCATGTACCAATTTGCTTGGTTGCTACGACAAATGCTCCAAAGCCACAAGTGACACAGGTCTCACAGGACAAAAGATACCGGGCAACATAGAACAAAATAAAGTGTTCATTGGTCTTCAGTGTCTTTCCAAAGCAGCCCATGCTTACTTTGCCTGTTTTCTCCATTCTCTAAGGTTTCTTCATCTGACCACTGTGAAACAAAACTGGAAAATGTCTAGCGCAAAATAAAGATAGAGCCAATATAAATTTAAGTTAATGCATAAAACCAGGCATACTATCCTTTCCCCTCCCACAACCTGCTGCTTTTTCTTTCCAGTACTGCTGGAGAGGGAATATTTTTTTTGTCTGAGACCCCTTTTGGGCCATTCCCATTTCAATGGGAATTGATTGTATCTCTTCTAATAGTCAACTGAGTCAACTTACACAGACAGTTTAGCCATTTCTTAAGCACTAAGAAATTTTAGAAACAGACTGAAGACCAATTTATATATTCATAGTCTCAGTAAACACAGGTTTATTATATTAATAAACTTAGTGGAGAAAGAAGGAGTGGAGAAAAAAAATCCAGTAGCTTCACTTAGAAAGGTGTCCCATGATTTTAAATGAAAGTAAATTGAGCAAAACTGGCTTTCCAGGAGACAAAGTTAAGCATGCAGAAGAAATCCTTCACAGACATTCATAGAGTGTAAAGAGCATGGTGCTAAGGAAAACAAACCAAAAAACTCAACAACTCGTCGGGTCTACAGGGTTTGAATATTCCAAAACTGACAGACCGAGTTGGCAGTTGGTGCTCATAAGGTAATTCAAGCGTGGAACAGCATATGGTGTTAACTCTCAGGGCTGAAGGGCTTTGGTAACAACGTGTGTGGGAAGCCTGCAGAGCCTGCCTGCAATGTGCCTAACAACCAAAATTGTTTTCTGTTACATTCACCCCCAAATTGAGAATATATGCAATATTTATTCTCATATAGTTTTTGGCATAGGTTGCACCTCTAACAGTTTGAACAATTTAAGCAAGCCTGAGGATCTTATCGAGGGCAGTAAATTAGAAAGTTTTGTTTGTAGAAAAAGGATTTGCTGTACCCCACTGCAAAAGCCAAGCCAAAGCTGAACTATGTCCTTTAAAAAACAAAATAAAACATTTTTATAAGAGGAACTGTCTCCATCTAGAAAACAGTTAACTAATGACCTTATTGACAGCAGCTGAACAAACTTGCCGTAGAAAAATGTGTCATTTTCAACACATTTGGATTAAGGATTTTTTTTTTCTCTGTTTTGTTTTATATAAATATATTTCTGTAATGTACACAGACCCTCACTGGCGTTTGAAAAAACAAACACAAATCTGGGAAAGATTTTATAATGATTTCAAGTTTTTCAAAAGTTTACTTTTACAAAATCCTGAAGTACATATGAACTTTTCTGTCCTTTTACAATAATATATGTATGGAGGTACAGACTGTGTTTTAAACTGTGAAAATAAAAAAAAGGTATTTCCATGACTGAAATGTTCTTGCAGTTTGCGTGGACATGGCCACTTGAAACTACTGACAACCAGCACTGCAAGCTACATAAATCCTCAGTGAGGTTTTTAAAACAAACAAGGAAATTAGCTTCAGCCTACTTCTGAATACAATTTACTGGGGCCCTTTGGCACTCTCCCAGAAATAGCTTTCTTCTCCTCTATTTTCTGCCCAAGCAGTTGTCTATCTTCTCTCTACTGTAATTTACATTACCTCCATTCTTTGGTGTGTTGATTTTTATGAAGCTTCTTTGAGAAAAATACTTTCACAATCTCATTATAAGAGAACAGAAGCATTGTAGATCCAGGGTACTTTCACAATATGTTTTGTTGTAGATCAGCAAGTTCACTCAGCATCAACCAAATCCCAAATGGAGTAAGTCAAACATTGCATCATTGAGGGTAACCTAATGAAAAAACCTTGGTTTTTTTCAGGAATGCACAAAATTTTCTTATTCAAACCCTTGTTTGGTAGAAGCTACAATGATTTTGTAGCAAAACAAAACAAAATCATTAAAAAAAATAGAGAGAAAACCACAACTTGAAACTATAGCTCAAACATAAATCACCATTTTATAGCATAAATTGGTCAGCCGTAATGTTAAAATTCGGAGTAAAAGCTGGGCAAGCAGAGTCTTGAGTGGATCCCAAAGCAGATCAAATTGTCAGCATTTATTCCTGGCAAGGAGGCCTTCTCAAGTGGAAGCAGACACCCAACAGAAGATGTAGTCTTTAATATTTTTAGCCTGACCTAAGTCTGTGTTAAGCTTATGTTCCATGGAGGGAAAAGTTAAGTAATATAAGAGAAGCTTTGTGTTCCATATAAGGAACCAATGTCCACAAAATTTAATTTCTATCTCTACTTTATGTTGTTCTAGATGTTAAAATAAATATTCCTATTTTCTACGTTTGCTTTCTTAAACACCTGGTGATAACCTGGGGCAGAAATTGGGGTGTGGGGGGAGGTATTCTATGTAGAACTCAGCTAGAGCCCTCATTTTCTGCAGATTTTGCTTATTCTTTTAAGTTAATTTCAGTCAGAAGAAGAAAATGGCAGTGTTTCTCTCCAATCATATGGAAATCAGGCTGAGCATTTAAAATGTATTTGGATTTATTACACTGTATTTGATTTATTTGGTTGAATGGCAACTTCACACAGGAAAGCCAGCAGGACATCGTCTAGCAGAAAACTCTGATGGTTTCTTCTAAATCCAGTTTATACTACTACCATTCATCCATAGGGAAACCTAGGCAGAATGAGAGAAGAAAACTGGAGAAATTGCTAGCAGCAAATTAATTTCTGGTCTTATTTTGCATGTGTCAAACAAGAGTACCACAGAGAAAAAATAACTCACATGTATTAATTTAGTTTTCTTTTTCTATGTTTTTAAACATTTGTAAAATATTGTTTGTCTCTATGTTTTTACTATGATCAAACACATTAATTAAAAATATTTTTAAAGAGCATAGTAAGGAGTGACAGCTGGAAACTGCTGGAGTTAGTATTTATTATTAAACTGATGTGTTCTGAGATTTTGAATTGTTTGAATCATTTATTGTAAGTGGTTTATTTAGACAAGACAGCAGCAGCTTGTAGCAACTTGAAGTGCTCAAGCCAGCCTGGTGGGATGTAGCTTGAAGACCAGTGGCAGCTCAGCTGTGGCACTACAGCACTCTGCACAGGATAATTTATCTTGTTCTTGGCTGCTTTTTTCATTGCCATCTACTGTGATGGTACAGATTTTGTTTTAATGTTCTTGTTAGTCATAATTATTCACCAAATAATTTATGCAAATAAATTTCAGTTTTTAGATGCTTTTTCTGTGCTCACTTACATGAAATATAGTGTCACTCACTGAGTCACATTATTGTTTTTGTCCTCTGAGTCGATACATGACATTGCTACAAGAAAGCCTTAATAAATAATGAATAATAAGACAAAATGCAACCAATGCTCATTTGTGTAAACTTTTGAATTAGTTTTGGGACTCACAACTCTTCTAGGAATAAAATACCAAGCCTCTGAATAGCACCACAGTATAAATAAATTATAAACGCTGAAAAGCAACAAAATATTCTGTTTCAGTTGAACCTTGTCATGTTGAATTCCCACTGACTTCACTGAATTCAGGTTTTTAATGTTGTTCATAATATATTCACTCAGGCTTTTTTGTATTATTCTGCCAATTTATTGACATCATGATTCGTTGGATTTTTAATGTTTGATGCTATAGCACTGTCCTGGTTCTGGCCAGGGCAGGGTAAATTTTTTGCAGTAACAGGGAGCAGGCATGACCAGGACACAGAGGTTATTCTGTAAAACCTCACTTCATCACTGGGGATGGGGAAAAGGGAGTCTTTTCCAGAAAGGAGGGATTCCTGTTAGTTGAGAATACGCGGGAGAGGGAGACATCTGATATTTTCTGTTACCAGGTTGGCTTTTTTCTCTGTGGATCCTTTCTTCTCTTCTACCCTCTGTCATTAGTATTGTTGCTGTTACCGTTCTTATCTCATTGCTGCTTCCAGTAATTTGTTCTTACCTCAGCCTGTGATCTTTATCTTTTATGCCTCCAATTCTCCTCTCCAGCCACCCTCAGGAAGGAAGGGGGAGCAAGCAGCAGCATGGGAGCACTACATTGGAGCATATCATTCCCAAACCCCATGGGACAAGTACAATCACTTCAGCTGTAGTATTTTCACTTGTAATAAAAATTAAGAATATGCTGAGTTCCTATTTTTCTAAAAATTACAGTTGTTAACAATAAATAGGAGTGGATCTTTTGAAAGGCAGTCTGGAGTTCTGGCTTTGTGGGTTTGTTTGCTCACTTAGTTGTCTTTTATTTACTACAATGACAAAATCTCAATGTAAGGAAAGATCTAACCTGAGACTGTTTCAAAAACCCAGCAGAGCCCTGTGAGGAATGCTCAGCTGCTTTGTTATACATTATTGAAGACATGGGATTAACATAGCTCAACATTAATTATCAGAGCTAGAAAAAAATTCTCTTCTATTTGCATCCCATTTGAGTTGTAAAATCATAGGCCAAAGTGAGAACCTTTTTTTTAGTAATGGAAGATGAATAACCAGAGCACTAGGCCTTAACTTGAATTTAAGTTAAATCAAAATCCTAGATCTTTCGTTTCATCATTGAAAGGCAAAGGATGAAAGACTATCTCCTTAACACTGAAGGCATTTTTTTCCAAGTTCTTTCAGGTGATGCTCTTAGTCATATGGTTTAGTTTTAGGTAGTGCTGCATGAAACAGGGACTTGTACTCAATGATCCTCCTGGGTCCCTTCCAACTCAAGATATATTCTGTGATTCTATAACTTCAGATGCCTAAACTGTTATTTTAGCTCCTCAACTCACTGTCAGATACGCCCCTAATGTCTAAATTATAACACAACTGTAGGTTCTCAATCTGAGATTGCAATATGCTTAGCATGCTGGCTTGACAATAGGTCAAGAAGACATAACTTCTGTAAGAAGTTTGGGAAAAGAGAAGACAACTGAAAAAGTCCTTAGGTAATTTGGTTTCAGCATGTCTTGTTGATTATACTTGAATAAGCAATAAATTGGCTTATTATTAGGGTAATACCATAACAGATAAGCAAGGAAGTTACAAAAGGCAACAAATATTCTTAAACAAAGAGTGCTTGGAAGGTGTTTGGAAAATCTCTGATGTTACAAATTAACTAGTCATTGCTTATTAATGTAAGTAGTTGATCCAAATTAAGTATGAAAATAATTATTTTAAATTACATTACGAACAAGAGGTGAAACTACAGACAATATTTCATTTGCAAAGCCTCCCAATAGATGAAAAACACTGCAGCAAGGCTTACTCACTGTTTAAAATGCAGTTTGAGAGAAATAGACTGATAAGTACAGGAAATTAAATCTTTTTAAGTCAGTTTGAGGCAAATCTACCAGATCAGTCTAGACCAAAGCAAGTCCTCTTCTCTCCAGCTCTGTAGACATCACAGAAGTGAGTCTGGCTCCCGCCAAGTCTGTGGTGCAGAAATGGCACTCGCAGCTTGAAGACATTCCCTCAGTAGCTGAAGCCAAAAGTGCCTTGGGAGCCACTGTGACATCCAGAGTGAAGCATCTTGCTTGGGCACAGCTTTGACTCCATGAGCTGTGAGTCAGGTGTAACTGATTTTTAATTGTATAGCTCACATTTCAGGCACCTGGAAAAACCTTGAAGACCTTGAAGATCACACTGTCCAGGTCAAACCTGTAAGTCTGAAACATACATTTTTTCATCAGTCTGAACTGTTAGCAATAGTAATGGAATAAATACTTTTCATTGGGGAAAATGTCTATCAAGAGATCATTTTAATGAGGGAGTTTGAAAAGAGTATTAACTGCTTTTGGGAGGTGTGACCTAATCCTCTTACTAGGTTGCTAATAGACTAAGGAGAGGACAAAGAAAGTAACTAGGAAAGTTGTGATCGATTAAATGTGGTAAATGCTTCTTGCTCTAAACTGTGAACCCACACCATTTAAACTTAAAGTGCTTTATAAGTTAGCCCAGTTTATTCCCGTTTGCACTGCAGAATTCCTTAATACTTTGTCCTTTTATGCTTTTAGTGCTTTGTCCAGCCCACTTTTCATAGCTGTACAATGGTATACAATGAACCGGATATAGAGAGTGCTCCAGTGTAAACTAAATGAGGTTTATCATGATGTTCACCAGACACCTCCTTTCTTTAAATGTAAGCTTTATTTTCTCCTTTTATCTCTGAACAATTCCTCTTGTTGCTGGGCTCTATGTCCTTCTATTGCCTTTGTTAAATAACGCTCCCAAAGAGCTTGCACTCAGCCTTATCATCTATCCTAAGTCCTGTATCTTTGCTGTCTTTGTCTATAGCTTCTAAGTTCTTGTCATAGCAGATTTCATAGTGTTCTCAACATCTAGAAAGGTTTTGATTTCAGCAGTATAAATCCAGGATAACTTCATTAACAGTACGAGTAATGTAAATTCTCATCCAAGAGCAGACTAGCCCGATGCACACAACAGTCTGGAAGACTGATAGGACTGAAGAGATGCACCAGGTACTGTGCAGCTTCCTGTCTCATCCCGTTATGTGTGCCATGAAATTTTGCAGGGGTGTTGGCATTTGCATTCATGTATTGCATGTAAAAGCTATATGATTTCTTTTCAAAGGGTGAAGATGTGCTGTAGACACATGAAAACATGTTTTCTTGTTTGGAAATTTGCTGGCTGGATATGTAATTTGACTAGTGTTTTTGTATTACAGCAAACTTGGAAGGAGAGAAAAGTTTTTGCTTGGTTTTTAGGGCAAAAACATTCGTTGACTTTGTCCAGTTATATCCTATGTTAGCCTAAGTCTTTTAGCTTTTTGTACTGAAACACATGCTTGTCTGTCTGTCTCACCCCAGAGCCCAATGACATCAGTAGAATCGTTCTGGATTAACAGCAGTATAACTGAGAACAGAACTTGGATCTGTATTGAGCTCATTAGGACTTTTCATTGTAACAAGCTTCCAAGCTCCTAAATAATCACTCTTCTGCAAATCCTCAACACTCTGCTTATTCAGAACTATACTCAAAGCAAAATTAATAGAGTTTTACTAACTTTAAATACAGCTTAATTAATTAAACTGCGTGGAGTTATACAGATACTTAAAATGAAGCACCATTTAAGTAGCCCAGTGTATTAGATCTCTTGACTTTGCATGTGTGTTTACTTTATAGGAATTCTGAGTATTAATACTACCAAATTTATTGCAAAATAAGATCCTCAACACTTCTATCTGTTCTTCAGAATATTTCATTGTATTTTTCTCAGATATTTCATTGTATCTTTGACTCCAGTACCTAGCACATGAAGTTAAGCTGTAGATTTTTAATAAGATCAGTTTCAATTCATCTGTTGATTATTCTAGATAATCTGTTCACTTATGATTAACAGTGGCACATAAATCTGAAGTCATACTACCCTCATTCATTTCTGTATTAATTTCTGGTTATGACTATTAGTTGTTGGTTTTGATTCTTAACAGTTATAGTTCACAATTCTCTCTCTCTTACTTGTGGCAAGTTGCTTTTTCCTTCTCTAAATTTTATTGTATTTTCTTCTTTCCATCTGTGTGTTTCTAATTATTCTTCCCCTATATATTATTTATCTGTCCTTGTAATATTCATTGTGGTTGAGTGTCCACTGTACGATTTGTTCTGCCTTATTTTCTATGTTACCAAATTCACTTTTGTCTTATTTTTATACTAATCTTATTTTAATGTCCCTTATCAATTTCAATCATCCTTATTTGAACATAAAAATTGCCCTACTGAGTCAGATTGGTGATCCATCTATCCTAATACTCTAATGGCGGTTGGAGATGCAGCTTGGGGAGAGCACCCAAACCTGGTGCCTTTCAGTCACCCACTCCCCTTCTACCCCAGCATTATTCCAGATGTTGTATCAGAGATATCAGAGGGCAGAACTTTGCATGTTCCTGATACTGTTTACAGACCTGTTTCTCCATGAATATGTATAATCCTTTCTTATATCTGCTGAAAGCTTCTGCCACCCCATTACATGGCATCTTGTAATAAACCTTATTTACTACTTGATCTTGTAGGAAAAGCAGAAAGCATAATACATCTCTGATTTACTGTTGGTCTCAATCTTGCCGATTTGATTAAAGTCCCTACTCCACTTTAAGCAAGAGCTCAAAGAGGAACAAGTAATATTTGGTCATTATACATGAAATTTATCCTGACAAGTGAGATAAATGGTGATATCAAAAATGTTTGATTTCACAAAAGCAGAAAAATAGTGATTCTGAAGAGTGATTATGTGAACATGGGATTCTTAATAATACCAGCATGACTAGCCAAAATATATTATTAAAAATAAAAATTTTCCCTTGTTTTAAGACCTGCTCCAGTGTGAAGCCCTCAATCTTACTAGATTATTAACCAGTAACTTTTGAAATAAGTGGCATATGTTTATTCCTTGTCCCCCAAAAATGATGCAGCC
This sequence comes from Machaerirhynchus nigripectus, assembly GCA_013397975.1. Taxonomy (NCBI): domain Eukaryota; kingdom Metazoa; phylum Chordata; class Aves; order Passeriformes; family Dicruridae; genus Machaerirhynchus; species Machaerirhynchus nigripectus. The sequence continues at coordinate 33,963 of VZRQ01006437.1, read as the reverse complement.
TTTAAACTCCTGTAAAGGATTCAAATAGGAAAGGGAATCTAAATTTCACAGCACCCAGAACAGGAAGAGGGAAAACTATTGTGTATATTTCTGACGTTTAACTTCACTTCTGCAGTCCTCCCAGCACAGATTTTGCCATTATATGCTCATTTAATCTGATATTGTGTCAAAACTAATCAGAATTTCATGGCAATACAACCTTGTCCCTTCTTGATACTTCATCAATGTGACTTTATTTACAAAGCCCGGCATTTAAACTACATAAAGCAGTTTTACAGGCACTGTGTGACTCCCCATGCACTCTTAATCATTACTGTTACACTTTGTTTGGTGTATGTTGTAAACATAGTAGCATATAAAGCCCCTGGTAATTGTGTAGCCCATCATTTTTTCATTTTTACTGCAAAGTCAGGTTTTTGAAGTTTTTTGCCGTAGTGCCTTTTTAATAGGCTTGGAAATGTATCCTTATAATTTTCAATTATAACTAATATAAAATCCTTGCTCCATGTTCATGGCCACTGTTCTGAGGCTAGAATTGCATTAATTTAATAATGAATTCAATACAAGGTAGAGCGTTAGAGTCAAGCAAGATAAATCCAAGAAAAAAAAAGGAAAAAAAAGTAAGAGAGGGGAGTAGCATGAATTCAAGTATTGCAGAAATTTCTATAGAAGAATTTGTGCTTCCTGAGTCACAATAAACAACTACTGTAATGAAAATGAACTGCAGAATCTTCTTCCAATATTTGAAGTAATTTATTTTTATGATTTGTTTTTTTAAGCATCACTTCACAGTACATGATTCACACATATTCTGGCAGTCAGTCCTCAGAGGTAATAGGATGTTCCAGGATCTGAGCTTATTCAAAAAGGGACAGTTTGGTAGATGTGGCTCAAGGGTTTAACTAAGATGAACAGTTGATAAGAGTGGATCATTAGATTAATCTCTTCTTTGTCCTTGAAGTACTGTTATCATTAATGACACTGTGAGAGACGTCTGAAGAGAGACAATAAATAACAAAGTTATCCAGCACATGAATTTTTTTGTCCAGTTTTACATCAGAGATAAATGTTTCAATGTTACATTGACAAAATATTGCTTTCAAAGTACTTTCTGACTTCCAAGAAGAGCAGCTTCTGTGTTTCCTTCCCTGAAGTGTTCACTAAGTGTTTGGAAGGTGTGGACCAATACCCAGTTCTTAGAATAGCCAGAGCACCTTCTGTTTCCAGTTTTAGAATAAAGAGGTAGGGACAGGAGCAGTGACTCATTTCTGTGCTGTTGATGGCAGAAGAGGAAGAAGACAAAGAAGTTTTAAGGAAGATAACATTATTTTCACCAGTGAGGAAGGGAGTCTGAACCTTTCACATCACAGCTCACTGCTGATGGAATGGAAATGTTCAACCTTTTCATTACTCTTGTTGACGGCAATTTTCACCTGTCTCTGTTGGTGTCACAGAAGAGAAGAGAATAATCCAAAAACGCTGGTCACAGGCTGCAAGAAGCCCTTGCAGAAACCCGGAAAGAGGCTCTAGAACTTGTCTTGGAATGCTACAGAACCTCAATAAAGCAGGAAGAAAAATGCAGCCAATATTTAACAGAGTGAAAAAACTAATTCAGGCAAAAAGACTAACATCATCCTGGAGAAAAGTGAAAATGCTTATAAAAAATAAATTTAAAAAGGCTTATATAAATGATACTAATTTATATAAAATGGTATAACACTTATAAAAGTAGAATCTGTACAACAGGACTTGTTAATTAACTTTTAAGTTTTACTCATAATGTTAATGCTGTTAACACAGTAGGTTTCTGTGAAACATCAAGACTTGAATAGAACTTTTTGCTAAGAATTTAGGACAGTACAAAAATTAATGTTTTACATGTTAAATGCATTAAAGCACACACATAATAGGTGTGTGTTAAAATGGAGTCAGAAAATGTGTACTTTTCATACACCAAGTAAAAAAATTCTGTTTCGGAAACCACATGAATTTGAAAAGCAAAAGGACCACATGTCAAAATCACCAGAGATATGTGGCCCGGAGATTCTGTTGTTGATTATTTGTCTATCACAGTACAATAGGCACTCTTCCAGTCGTGTCAGATGTATCCAAAACCTAACTCTAAAACCCTGCAGCTCTGCATAAGGAATGAAAAAGTAATGACCATGTTTTAGTTAATACACATAACTAAATTGCAAAATTTCATTATTAATTGCTGCAAAATTGTTTACTACAGTCCTAATGTTGCTCATCCCTGTGTTTTCCTGTTTCAGAGAAAGGAGACACTACAGTTACTGTTTAAGATGGCAGCTAAATACATCTAATGAATATATCTGAAAATTACTTTGTCTCATAGAGCTCTTGTACTTCACTGCAATACTATTACAGGCAAATGAATATATTGTATGCTTTTAAGGAGATATGATTAAATAAGTTAAAGAAATGGGACTGAAGTAAAATAACTCCTCATAATGGTCCTTTACTGTCAGTGAGTTCAATCTGCTGAAGTGATATATTTTTCTCAAACCACAGCATAAACAGAAGGTACTCCAGAAGTCAATTCTAAGTAGTACAAGCTAGACAAGAACAAATTTGGTCTTGGAATATTTGCAAATCATCCTTTTTCAGTAGAAGGAAAATTCTGCAACTACCTTTTAGAAGTAACAGAAATCCTAAAAAATAGTAGGAAATACAAAAGTAAGATGAGTTTTGAGACGTCTGTGTGCCAGGGAATCAGCACGGGTGGTTTGGTATTCCACCATGAGATTGACTTACATAGAATAATATTCAAAAAGATTCATGCATTACACAGCACAGAATGCAGAAAATACTGTTATTTAGCTGGTGATGATGATGAAGTGATGAAGCCAAAGGTAAATCATGTCACGTCTAAACTAGGCTTTGCGTGGTGCCTGGCTTTGCAGTAAGTTTGTGTTTGTAAAGCAGTAAGATTGTTCTGGTATTAATGCTTGGCAGTTGCAGGAACTTTATGCACCACATTAGGTATTTCCTTTTTCCTATATGTGCAATTGATTCTGGTGGTCCGAATCTCCCTTACCATTTAGCTAAGCCAGTTAGTTGCTTTAACTCACTCTTTGACAGAGCACATTTTGAAAGCTGGGTCTTTCTTCTTTAGAAGAACTTTAAAAAAAAGATTAAAAAAGAAGAAAATCTTCTTTTATTGTGTATTGTTAAATACTTCTCTCAAAAGAGCAATTCTCAGAACACATTGCATGAATCTTCCCATTGTACTTCCCATCTGTTTTCACATGCTTTCTGTAACAAAACAGCTAAGAGTGCTGATATTTTAAAATACTATTTACATGAGGTAACAGTCTTGCAATGAATGGGGCTGTTCACGCCTCAAACTATGGTTTCATTTTTAATCTGTCTGCGTTTTCAGAAACTGGTTACATTGGATGCACTTGGATCACACTGGAAGTATTTAATTTGAAAACCCAAGAGGTACAAACGAAACCCTTACCTTTCTTCCAGGAAGCAAAGCAGAGCTCTGATGCCCAGTCAAGTTACTCACATCGAGACTTCATCTGGTAGACAGGCAATGGAGGAATGCTCAGATGTAATCAGAGATGTTTACTCAAGTTATAAGCTTGTACTAGTATTGCTGGTTCTGCTCTCAAATAAGTAAGGTTAATTTTCAGAAATTCAGAAATCCAGCAATCAGTTTGTTTCTCCATCAGAAAAACTTAACACTACTGACAGTATTTATAGCACAGTTGCCAGACTGAACAGAAGGGTAAAACCAGTACTAGGATAGACCTGCTGTTTATATTGGAAAACCTTACCTGGTGAGACTGACGCATAAAAAGGTGCAAAGTTCATGTTGAAGATGTGATGTTTTAAACTAGCTAGAGTTATTCTAAATATTTGTTACAATACATTTGAAACCAATACAAAGCAGATGAAAAATGCTTCAAAAATAGAATAGTACTGTACTTTTACTGAGAGTTTGTTGTCTTAAGCACGTATGATTAGGCCTTCAGCTAGGAATAAATAATTAATTCTTCAGTGGAAACCTTTTTTTATATATAAACCTAGAGCAAATAAATTTTTTTTGAGCTTGAATCTGTGTCTGAAGTGATATACATGGCATGGAACATCACATTAGAGCTAATAGAATACCTTTCAAAACAACAATTAACATAATATGTATTGCCAAAATATTATATCCTTTATCAATAACAATTTCTTTGCAGAAATAAATAATGGAAAAAATTTATTTTGCCTGTAAAAAGGTATAAGAAGAATAAGGCAGGCTTTTTATTAATAAAGGGTCATCAAGCACTTGATGACCGAAAGTTTCTGAAATTTGCACAGATATTAAAAGAAGAAATAATAGTAGAATTTGGTTTTCCTCAGAGAAATAACAGTGTCTAGCACTATGCTATAGCGCGAGTACAGGGAGAAGGTTTAGGGGGGAGAAGTGGTATTATGCAGCCAGAAAGTAGCCTTATTATTTCTCCTATGAGACCACATGTCCCAAGTGTTGATAACTGAATAGAAAGATTCAAAACAAGGAATTAAGCAAGATAAGTAATAACTTCATGCTGCACAAGTTGCAACTTATGCTACACAAAAGCACGCTATAAAAATCAGCCTATGGAAATTTTGTTTTAAAAATTGTTTGTGGCAGATTAGCAGATAAATATAATTTAAAGATGCATTAAGCCACGTAAAGCNTGACTCACTGTCCCACAGTGAGATGCTCCGCCCAGGGGGAAGGAGCCAAGCATCCCCACCTGGATATAACCTGGGGTTTGGAACAGCATGGACAGCTCTTTCCACTGCATTCCCAGAGGAAGACCAGACCCTTCTACAGGATCACTGCTTCAACAGAACCATCACTCCAGGAGGACTGCAGCCACCACCTAACCAGACTGCTACCACCACCCTGCCCGGCAGGCTGTCAGGTCATACATACCTTGACTCTGTCAGGTTAAACCACTGTTTCTGTAATATTGCTCTGTTTTATATATATGTATGTATGTATTATATGTTAGTAAAAAACCTGTTATTCCTATTCCTCATACCTTTTTCCTGGAAGCCCTTCAATTTCAAATTAATAATAATTTGGAGGGAAGGGGGTTGCATTTTCCCTTCTCAGAGACGCTACTGCCTTCCGTAGTAGACACTATGTCTTTCAAACCAAGACATATGTGCACTTCTATATATAGTTTTATATTCTGACTAGACCCCAGGTTTCTCAGTCTGTGTGCTAAGTTATATATATATACATATGTTCCTTTTAGTTAATTAACATACAAATCACCTAGGTTAAAGTCAGAATTAAGAGTACTGTCCCACCTACATTGTGATTTCCCAAATACCTGACAAAACACTAAAGTACAAGAGTAAGAAAATCAGGTTTAGTTGAAGATGATCTATTTTGTTTCATTTATTGTGAAAATAGCAGGTATAAGGAAAACTTCTTGGTCAGAAACAATTGTTCTAGATTAGGCCGAAGGGCCATCCATCTAAACTAGCATTTTGAAATTAGGAGACATTCTCCATCATTTGAGCAGTAGTATACATTTTGCCCAGGTAAAATCTTTTTGTTAAGCAAACAAACCCCAATACCTAGTAACATATGTATCATATTCCTTCTAGTACCAACTTGCTCACAACTTTAAACTAGTATCTACCAATTTGACCAAGCCTTAAATTTACAAGCTTTTAAACCCTTCACCCTACACCACCCCTGAAACTACTTCATTAAATAGATGCCATGTTGGTTACCTTCCACTCTTCAGGCACCAAGCAGCTCTAAGCAGGAGGTTACACATCACCACGTGGATCTTGTGATTTAACAAAATAAACATTAACAGTTTGTTCTGTAATCTCCTTTAATGAATTTTCAGTTTGAATGAGATGACCTGATGTGCCTACCATATAAAAGCCATGCAGCATGAGGGGTCACTCAAGCTCCTTCATAATGAACTCAGGAGCAAAATTTACTTAGGTTTTTTTTGTTGTTGTTGTTTCAGTGCCTTTATTTTCCTTCAGCACTTTAGGAAGCTCTACAAAAAGTAATTTTTTTTAAATGGATGTCTTTTACAAGTTGGATTTCAAACTGCTTTTTCACTTTATCATCTCTCATCTGAATATGATATAGTTGCTCCCAAAAGGATACAGGTATGTGGTCTCTTCAGCAAATAGAATGCTTATCTAAAGCTGCTTAAGTATTTATTAACATATAGTATTTAAACATCAGTTCTATACATGCTAACAGTCTCATGCATTGTCAACAAGATTTTTCCAGTACATATGCCCATTTATAAAACTTTGGAAAAATTTTAAAAAGTAATTGTGATGGTACAAAGAACAGTTATATAACTCTTGATATTTCAGTCTCTTCAGAAAATAATGCCTGGCTGAAAAAAACCCTTAATTTATAAGGTGGAGCACTTGAGTTTCAATAGATTTTCTGACTGCCCAAGGTTATTTTTTCTGTGCAGACAGAATATTATTCAGAAATACTCTCTGAACCAATGGCCAGGCAGGATGCATCTTGTCTGACCTTGTGTCACAGCATGGTTGGGGATCAGTATGAGGCCACTGATAATTCTCATCATCAAAAGCCTGTCAGGAAGACAAGATTTCTTCCTTTTCTTTGTTGTTCCTTTGTTTTGTGATTTAGGTTTTTGGTTTTTTAAGAACAAAGCTGGACTAGTTCTTCTTCTCTAGAACTTTTCCATTGTTACTTTCCCAAAGAATAAGGACGCGCCATCCATGTTTGAGGTCGCAGGCATTACCAAATAAGTTATATTTTAATCACTCCCGTGTGTAAGAAAAAAAAGTTTTCCTCTGTTCAAAATTCTAGTAACCTGGGGCAAAGGAAGTATGTGTATATCCAAAGTATATCCAGACAATGAGCTGGTGTATCTGTAGGACTTTGGGACATGTGAAGTTTGGGATGAGGAGCATCATTAATGTTCTCCCAATTTTAAGTCCCACATAAAGACTTTTTAAATAATGCATGGCTAGGAAATATTAACCTTGCAATAGTGAAGGCCAGTGCTATGTCACTTCAAAACAGGCATAAAGCATAAACCCAGTTTCTTACTCCCTGGTCTTCTCCATAGATAGAGAGCCCCCTCCTTTTTCAGAAGAACAACTAGAGATGTTAAACTTTTAACTGTAAAGAAGGAAATAAATATTTTCTTCCTGAAATTATAGTCTGCATATTTAACAGGGCAAAGAAGGGGGAAGAGCACTGCTATCAGCAGATGCTGTGATGGCTGCCCTAACAGAGATTTGACTCTGTTGGCCTTGCTCAAAGTACAAGCATACTGCTATCCTGGGGCCTCAGTCTCCAACCAGAATCTTTGAGTGTTGAACGTAAAGGTGGTTTCTCAATCACAGAGTTACGTTTTAGCACTGTGCTCACAACTTACTAAGAACTGCTGCACATCAGGACAACAGAATTTTAAGTAGCACTTGTCCATTGCTTATCTCTGACCTACAGTATTTCACTAAGAAAACACACCTAATACCTAATTGAAGACTCCAGATGACAGATAACCTTATATGTGCCTAGTTAACTATCTATTCCACATCTAGATTGGAAAATGATTACAGATAACCACTAAATTTAATTTTCTTTCCCAACTGAACTGTAACCCAGGTAGTCTATATAGGGAAGACAGGGCTTTTTGAGCCATAACTTTGAGACCTGCAATAATTCTTGTAGAATCAGTCTGAATTATTTTTTATTTATGAGCCTTTCATTTCAGTTAAAGGCTGAAAGCCTTTGGGTAATGCAAAATAAAAAGTCAATCATAGAATGATTTGGGTTAGAAGGGACCTTAAAGACCATTTCCAACCCCGCTGCCATGGGCAGTGATACCTTCTGCTGGACCAGTTTGCTGAAAGCCCCTCAAAGCTTTGTTTCAGTTTCATCAGGTGGTCTAGAACCTGCTCTTCGCTCCAGTCCAAGAGATTAAATGCGATCTCAGAATATTTGAGTGAATTACAGTGCTTTGAACAATATATGATGCTTCAATCACAAAAAGTAATTTGAATTCCCATTCGTCCACTGGTGCTATTGGTGAAATTGCTGAAAATTGATAAATTTTCTTTTATTTCACTTGAAGTAGTTTTTCCCTATTCTCCCCCCAGGTTCCAATTTAACACAGCTTTTATACTGTATTTA
>VZRQ01006437.1:0-25720 GCA_013397975.1 Machaerirhynchus nigripectus | reverse complement strand
CTGGTGGTGTTAATTTTCACTTGTTTCGGCTTTATAACAGTATTTCATAGACAGATGGATTTCTGATTTCAGTAATTGTTTGTGGAACGTATCACTTTGTGCCTGTGTGTGGCTAACAACATAATTTCCTGAACAGAACACACATCTGTATGTCTCACCTTGTCCACTGTCTCAGATAAATCACTGGAGCACTGAGCCTCTTCCTCACTCTGTAAATCACAAAGACAGTAAGAGAGATAGGGTTCATACACAAGCACCTCAGAAGGGCTCTGAATAAAAGCAGTATATAAAAGCTTGATAAAATGTGTGTTGGGGAAAAAAGCATAGACAGATACAAAAGCAGGGATCTAAAACAGGACTGTGATAGTCAAAACACTGAAGAGCATCTCAAATTTAGGTATTATCTGTGAACATCCATGAGTTCCTAGCTGAAATGGCTTTCTTTCTATAACAAAGTGGCAACTGGCACTTTTAACTTAAGAATTCATCTTTATGTAGCTCTCTCTGAAATATTCTAGTTGTTTTTCAATAGGAGCTTTGTTGATTTAATCAAAATGGATTAAGTAGTTCTCATTGTAAGATCAGCTTGGTTCAGCATCTGATAAATCTAATTTCTACATAAGAGCATGTCTCATCACTGTGAGCCATAACCTAATGAATTACAGGCTTACAAGGTGGCCTAGGCTGTGAGATAAAGAAAGGAAAATTTTTCCTCATGATTTTCCTTAGAGACAGGATAAAATCAAACGGTTTGCAGCTGTATTCTACAAGCCATGTTCGGAGTTGCTAATTACAAGGCAGGATTCTTCTGGTGCTGTGGGGATATTCACAAATGCAACTCTAAATTAAAAACACTTGTATAAAAAACTCTGGTGATGATCCATGGGTGATTGCTGTATGTTGGGGCAGCTGGTGCATTAGATATAAATGGAAGGATTTATTCACTTTGCCTTGAGGGGAGTGGGTGGGATTATTTTCCCCCAGAGTTTTTTTCCAGTTTTACTGTTTGGCTTAGTTATGCATTTTAAGGATTGGCCAGAACTTAAGAAATGCCAGTCTGCCCTGCCTGGTGAGTGATGTGTATGGTATTGTGTTCAGAGAGAGTGTAGTAAGCAAAGGCAGCAAGCTTTCTGCTGCCACATTAGAAAAAAACATGATTTAAATTCTTGGTTATGGTCTTCCTGCTTTATTGCAAATGACTACTTGGGATTTTCATAGAAAGCACGTTTCTTTCTCTGATATACCAATAACTGCCATGGTGGCTGTCTCAGGTATAAGGTTTAAGAAAAGACTGCCCTGTGCTCTCTGTTTTGCTCACCTGTGCAAGGGAAGAATTGGTTTTGCACAGGTGCAGTTATTAGGTCTAACCAAATACCTTAAAAGGAAGCAACAAAAAGAAAATTTGTGGTTATCCGGTTTGTTGATTGATCTGCTTGAAGTTGTAATCCTTATATGTCCTTTTGTTAATAAGGGTACCTGATTCAAGCACAAATCACAGTGGGAAAAAGATCTGTTTCTAGTTAGATTGAAAATCTTACCTTTAGTGTAGTATATAGTAAAAAAATTGGAGTTTAGAGTATATATTAATTTGCAAATCCATCTCAGAAGTTTGATTGTATTTCTTGGACAAAACCAGCTGATCTAATCAGATGGGGGGAGAAAAAAGAAAAACAAACAAACAAAAAGGAAAAACAAACAAAACCAAACAAAAAATCAGCAGGAAGGAAGGTCGGTTGTCTGTATTCCTCTTCCTGGGTCTATAGTCTGCCAAGTGTGAATCATGGTACCCATGAAGCTGAGTGCATTGCAGTTCAAAATTAGGCTGCTGTTGGGCAAACCAGGCACTAGCTTGGTACCAGTACACTCCTGCTAAGCATTCATTTAAGACTTAATTTAAAACTGGAAATTCTTTCAACACAGTACAGAAGGTGTAAGATGAACATTTGATATGAGCTCTGTAGTCACACACAGAGAAGGGAGCAAGAAAGGACACCGTTCCACTATCTGTGTTTCTTCCCTTACAAAACATGTTTGGCATCTGCATCTTGCAGTTTCCCCTGGCAACTCTCTACTATCACAGAATAGAATGTCCCAAGGCTACACTCCATTACACTGCACCATCTTTTCCTTTTTTCCTTGCTCCACAAGCTTTAATGAAGCCCATCAAATCTGCACAAGTGCCCTATTTACTGTACAGAGATTACGTCAAAAGAAGCGATGTTGGCTTCCTATTAATGCTTGAAGATTGGCAAACGATCATGAAAGTCGATTGCTGTTCAGTTTGCTGAGTGATGGCATGTATTGCTGCTTTGCCTAATTACAGCAAATCAGATGTTTCCTGTGGTGGAAAACAATACTAACAGATTATTAACTCTGTGTGTTTTAAGGGGAATAGTATATCTCAAGAATCAATTGAAGCAGAGCATTGGGACATGAAATCCTGTAGATGTTTTATCATCAGTTTATTTTAATGTGTATTTATGGATAGGTAAACTAGAATTCAGGAGAAATACCAAATCTTTAAAATATACATGACTGATCAACTGCAGAGTAGTAGCTTTTCTCAACCGATTCACAGCTGAACTGTATTCAGAGCCAAATTTTTACTGTTGGGTTTTTTTCATAAGCTTTTCCCCAAAAATCTTCTGTTGAGTTACAGGAGTAAAGGAACACGTGATAAACAGTGAGGTAAGCATTAGTATGCAGAATAATCTACAAATAATTTTCAGGGTGCACAAAGATTAAAGGAATTGACATTACCACAAGAAAAACAACAGGAATTTACCTCTGAGATTTTAGTTCTCACATTGAAGGCAGTAAGGATACAGCTGGCTTTGTGCATGTGCATATTCTCTTTATTTTTCAGTCAGTAATTCCCCAGGACATGTCTTTACACTGAGGGATTATTAGAACATCATGATAACTCCTACACACAGTCTTTGCCTAACTTCTGCATGTAATTTCAATGCCTGCAGCTTTACATCGAACAAAACCAGTTGGTGTGACAGCCTTTGCTCTTTGTAAAGGATGACACTGATTTCCTTCATTTTCCACTTAACTAGGAGGGAGGCTGGATCAATCAATCAAATCTTTGCAGTGTAATATTAAAGAAAACAATTGTTATTTAAGCCTAACTTACAGGATAGAATTCAGCCTGAAGAAGTATCTCCTGACAAAATTTTAACTAGAAAACTTAATGCTTTTTATTTTCTTGAGGCTGAACTGAATTGAGTAAGTGAAATAAAAATCATGTTTGTGACTTCTTGCTTGAGAAATTACCTGTTAAATCATGACATTGCCCACACACCTCTGGTGTTGCTCTTGCAGCTCATGGGAGCAAAAAGAATTCCATGAAGAAAGCTTCAAGGAAGTTTCTTTAAGATATATGCCGGCAGCAAATCATTGCTACATATGAATATAGTGGATACTGTTTTCAGGATTTATCAAAACACATATCTACTCCTGTTGGAGGTTTCCAGGCAGATGCCTCCCCTGGCTTCTCTGGAAATTTCAGCTGGATGCACTAGGACATGGGCTGAGAATCTCCGTACACTGGGTTCAGCACTGTACTGAGCCTCTGTTGGGCTCTGCTGATCAGAAACTGTTGAGGAGCTGCAGGAGGAGGAGAGCTTCAGGCTCAATTGGAAGAAATGAAAAAGAATTCTTTTTGAGCCTAGGGGAAAGATCAAGTAACATTTTGTTGGAGCATGTAAAGGAAGAACCCTCTAACTGCTGAGCACCTTCATTTATAGCCAGACTGATGCAAAGTCCCTGGAAGGACTGAGAGATATAATGTTCATACCCATTCAGAGGAATTTGTAGTAACAAAATCAGATCTCTTCAGTTTATTTTGTTCCCATCACTTTCCCTTTTTGTCATCTTGCTCATGACTAAGTTCTGTGTATTTGAATTCACACATCTGTGCTTTACTCTAAAACCAATTTATTATGACTCTCTACAAATTTCATACATAAATAATTTCAGTGCTACCGAAATGGAAAAATTCTGAAGCATCTTCCTGGCTGCTCTTGTTTAAGGCAGTTGTGACGTAAATGACACAGACTTGCTGTCTTTTCACTCTGTCTCACATTTCCTTCCTTTGCGCTCCCCTTTAACATTTTCTCCCATCTCTTTCCCTGCCCTCCGTCCAGAGAAGTCAGTGTCTCATATCCTGTTCTCTGGATGTTGTTCATTTGCATGACCTTTACTACTCTTGATTACTATAATGAGTGGTTTTAGTAATTATCATCATCCTGTTCTATTTTTCCACAGCAATACCAACTTTAATGTGTTTCAGATTTATAAAACATATGTTATATTAGCAAAAGCTTAAATACTACCTCTCCTTCCCAGTAATGCCTGTACACATCTAATAAATAATAGCTTTCTCCAGTCCTGAATAAATTTACAGTTAATTTATAGGCCTTATGGAAGCGTCTCAGCTGAACTAAGGGTATCAGCCAAAGCTAAGTGTGTCTTGCCATCAGAGTAGTTAGCACTTCAACTGAACTGATGTGCAAGGAATTCTTCTGTGCCTTGCACGCTTTCATGAGCACCTCTGCTTTACTTAGTAAGTATTGTTAGTTAAATCTTCAACAGCAAAAAAATTAATAGTGTCAAATGTGGATGCCTATCACACTTTCAAATGGTTTCTAACTAATAATGGTCAAAGAAATCCCTGTCCTCTCAGATCACACTGCAATAAGAGAATGCAGCAGGGAAGTGCAAGAAGAAATTTCTGCTTGATACTGGTGCTTTGTGAGTCATGGACCAGGATTTTACAGTGATAGGTGCTAAGCAAACACAAGCAAAATATGTGACCCACTTTTTGAGAAAGGAAACAGTTTCATGTTGTTGTTGGTAGTACTAGTGGGATATACTTCTTGATTTTAAACTATCTTTCAGTATTTTAGTACACTATAGACAGAAAAATTTATCTCAATTACAGCCATTTGCTACTACTAGTACTACTGAGTGTAGTTACTGCTGGGTCCAACTGCTCTTTCTGGAATGCAATGTGAATGTGAACTCACAGCAACGTGAATGCATTGTCTGCAAGAACTTCAAATGAGCCGCCAATTCCCCACCTGAATCCTGCCTCTGGGGAACACAATGGCTCCTGATGAGCTGCAGCTTGTGCCATCATTCAGAAAAACAGCCAGGGACTCTGTAGGTAGCTGTGTGCTGCTGTTCAAAGTTCTAAGTGGCTTTATGACTTATCACAGTAATGTGTAAAGTCCCACTTCAAGTGTTTCATATAGATTTTGTCTACCTGGATGCATTTCTGTGATGCTCAGGTCTGAGCTGGCCCATTCAGCAGCAGCGCAAAGTGTGGGCAAAGCCATCATGGGCAGCCTGAACCTGCCTGGACTGACACGGCCCAGCACACACCACAGCATTTCCTTTCCAAACTAGTGGGGAAACTTATAAATTCATCTAGATTTGTAGTCAGGGAGAACCAGAAAACATTGTTTCTGTTGGAGAGGGAGACAGCAAACATAATTTTTGGCAAATTTCTGATTTGGAAACCTTGTCTTTGATTCTTCAGAGACCTTCAGAAACTGTTTGTATTTCAGATAGGGGAGGATAGCTCTACTTACAGATCCATACAGAGACCAGAGAGATCTGACTGCTTACATTTTTCTCACAATACTTTGCTTTTTCTCCTATAATTCCTTTCTACCCGAACTCATTTCCTATGGAGCTCTAGATCTGAAGGTAGAAGTGCAAAGCTGTGCAGACAAGTGCTATCAGCAGGCTCCTAAAGGCTCGGGAGATGTCCCACCATTTGTTCTACAATCCATGGGCAGCCTGGGAAAGCACCACAGCATCGAGAGAGAGAACCAAGACGTGTTATGATTTGATATATCTGGCAGGAGTAGGGGAAAAGCCTCATGGTGGGATCTTCCTGTAGTCATGTAGTGGACAAATTCAAGTCCTAGGCAGAACGCAACCCAAGCCAGATTTTATTTTCTCTGTTTAATGCTTGCTCTTACTTCTCCTCTTTGTCCATTTACTACAAAAACTTTTAACCTCCTGCAGCAGCAACAGTACAAGAGTTTCATTTTACGCAGTGGAACTAAAATGTTCAAGTACAATACATGAGCACAGGTTCTGATACAGGGTTGGTGGCAAGCCTCGGATGAGCCCTTTTACTCCTATAACTCTTCAGGGAGGTAGAGATGAGTGACGTGCAACCTCAGAATCCAGTGTTGTTTCCCAGACACATGCTCATTATTTATAGTGCTGTATCGAAGTTCATCCAGGCAGTTCTCTTGGGCTTTTCATGTTTGGGGAGAAGATGCTTTCTCAGGAGATTTCTAGTGCTTCCACACTCAGTCACAGTGGAAAATCTTTCTCATAACTTTACAGTCCCAACAAATAATAAACAAAACCTGTCTGGTTTTTACTTCATGCTGTGAGTAAAATATAAGTCCCTGAGTCTGAATTCCCATTTTTCATATCAATCAAATCTTCATCTGTCTTCTCTAATGTCAGTGTTTCACCCAGTACCATTTCCACTCCTTAATACTAGTTCAGATAATAATTGTAATTGCTTGTTACCTCTATCTGTCTTTATATGGCAAGGACGAAGGTGTGTAAGACAGCAGTGAAAACAGAAGATGCAGATAAAGACATTCTCATACAAGTATAACAGCATCTTGTGTTAAAGAATTGCTCCTTCATTTAATTTCCAATGTTTTTAAAGAAAGTTTAATTTTTAAATGAATTCTCTTTAAACCTGTGCTGACTTTGTAAGAAATTACCCCACTGTCCTCTGACCTTGAAATTCCAGGGAGAGGAAGGTGATGGTGTAGCTGACTGAAAAAAAAGTCATAAAGCTCACAAAGTCTCCTTGTGAAAGGAGACTTTCAAAAAACAGTATTTCCACAGGGTGACTAACCAATGTAAAAAGGAATAGGTATTTTCCTCCATGCTTAAAATATTAACCTTTCTTTAGAATATAACAAAGATCATTTGAACTTTATAATGGCAAATAATTACATTCTGTAGAAGAGTAAGAAGTATATGGTTGTATGTGTTTCTGTGTCTGTGAGTATACAGAGCTGCAGTCCGAAGAGGATTTTGTGTGTAGGCAGGGAAGTCTAAACTGGGATCTTGAAAATAAAAATCATTGTTTGTGTTAAGAGATCAAACAGATTGATTAGAGCAATGTCTTTCACAGCCCTGATGAGAAAACTGGTATCTCAGTTTGTGAGAGTGGTCTGCAATGCTGCTGCTGTTTCTACAAGGCGTTGGCTGTCGAATCTCTCCTGACCCTCAGTGTGTAGCTGAGTTAATCTCTGAGCATCACTGAGCTCAACTCCTTCTGCGTGTCAGTGCAGGCCCATGTTTGCTTTTGTCCTTAATCTGGGTCATGTTTAGTCTGTTTATGTACCTCATGGGTGTGACATTTTGCCTTTAGGATTAAAAGTTAAGCACATTGGAAAGATTTAGGACCAGGTAAAAATACATTTCTCACAATCCTTGTTGTCGATATTTTCTCTCTTGTCTGCTCCTTTTTGTTCTTTAGTGGTTTCAATTTATGTCATGTTTGCCCTAATTAGAGATTGTTTTGTTTCAAGGTACTTAATGATCTTATTTCTCACAGAAAAATAGCCTAGATGGAGGGCAATTGCATTTCAGTGTGAGTGGCTGGGCTTCACTGAGCATTACAGCTGCCATTCCTAGTATTTTGATTCTGTGTTATCTCTTTACTACACAATGACCTGGAGTTTCAGGTATGAACCAACTGTAGAAGCACACAATATGTAGCCATACCTGACAACTGCATACAACAGAAATTAATTTTAATAGTCTTTATTTAGCTGTTATTTTAATATTTATTGAGTTTTGGAAGATGGATTAAATCCCCTAATTTGGCTTGACTTTGATTCCTAAAGGTTACTGCTGGATAATAGTTGTAAAAACATATTTCCATGTGTTTAGCAAACCTTGTGACTCTGAAAGTGACATTCAGACAGAAGGACCATAAAAGACAGCTACACTTTATGCATCTTGGCATAGCAAGCATTTGGGAATGGGATTGCATATTTTAGGAGTGCAAAGCAGGGACACCAAGTGCCTGGTTTACAGACTGAATCTAGAGAGCTTACGGGGAAAGGGTCTTGCTCTTAAAAAAAAGTGTGTGCAGGAGGAGGGTGGGTCAGATGCAGTAACAGGGAGCACTAATTGAAGTCCTGTTTGATGCAATTAAAAAGTCAGCATGAATTGCTCTAAAGGAGAAACCTGGACTCCAAAATCTAGGGGACCTTGGTAGCTATGTCCTATCTTTAATGTAGTCAAGTGGCTAAATGCCAGAATGACTTTGTAATTACTGCTGTGTAAATACAGGCCTCTGATGCAAGTAAACAGAAATATTCATATGGTCAGATCTGTGTGTTACTGTTGTAATTGTTATTTTCCCCATCTGGGACCACGTTTTTGTCCTCAAAAGTTTTTACTGAATGCATAATGAATCCTCCAAAAAATATATGTGTAATTTCTTACATTTAATGTCACTGGACTTTACTTTTCCGATGTCCTACAAGAATTACCAACTGATAACATTTCTACATTTAAAAAATTGGAAAAGATTGATCCTAAGATTTATAGCATTTTATAGGAAAGTAACCATCTTTTTGAATCATCATTTACTTTTTTTGCAAGTCTGGAGTATATGTATAAATAGGATAGCATAAAAAACCCCCTAAAATCTAAGATTTAGTTAAGATAATCTATATTTTGCCTACAAATGACACATAGAAACAAGTAACCTAGGTTGACACATTTTCAGTAACCTATGTTCTTATACACCCTGAGTTTTAAATCAACACAGTATATTGATGGATGGCATAGATGAAGTCAGATTGCCAGAGGAGATGTTTCTCCTGGAAGTCACTGTCCTCTCAGGAGGAACTGAATTGTACATGAAGCAGCTCCAGAAAGCACATCAATGCAGAGGAGGCATCCTCCAAGTGATACTGAGGCTGAGAATAGTAGAGAATAATGACTTTGATCACCCAAGTTCATCTATTGCCTAGAAACCCAGTAGGAAACCACAGTCTTGGTTAAGGTCTGTAAAGATGTGGATCAGAGATGTTTGGAATACAAGAACTGAAATAGGAGGAAGAAAGCAGCTGACAGAAAATCAATGGTTTGTCATCTGTCAATGTCATTGCCAAGGCAAGTTGTCTCAAAATGTTACTGTATTCTGTCATTTACAAAATTGCAGATGCTTGGCACAACATCAAAGCAACCTGTATTTGTCCTTAATGAGTCTGCCTTCACAAGAGGAGCTGAGCATTTACATGCTTTGTGTCTTACTTAACTATTTAGCCCCTTCATCCAGATTCTGAATATATGAGAAAATGTGAAGATTAGCATTGTGAAGTATCTCTACACTGTTAACATGGAATATATTCTCCCTAAGTATATAATTATAGAGTGTATCAGGTGTAATCCATTGAAGCAAATGGTGAAATACCACTGACCTCATTCAAAGATTTTATCCATTATGTATCTTCAATAAATTTCCACAGTTTTCCTAAATTACCTACCTTATCTAGTGCTCACATCATTAGCATTTGCATTAATTCACATTAGTTTCAATTCCCTCCTTAAAAAAGTTTCTAATTGTGATTCATTTAAAGGCTCAAACTTCATAGAAAAGCACTGCAAATCCTCACTGTTCTTTGAAAGCAACCAGCTCTATTGCTGCATAAATGTCATTGATCGTTCACTGCTACGTATGCTTCAATTTTGCAGACTGTTTTACATGTATGTGATGGTAATTAAGGATGTTTTTGTATGAGATGCTAAGGAAATAAAGTTTCGACCCCAACAGTGTCCTTCTTCTGTGGAAGCTACATTTTGGCTTGAATTTCAGACAACGTAGCAGCAGGAAGATTTAACTAAGAGGTAAAAAAAGATGTAAAAATTAAAGATTCAAACCTTGAAGATATTAACATTGAGGTCTGCTGAGCATTCTACTCTTGTTTGTAAGAGAACTTGTCCCTTTTGCTTGGCTTGGGAGCATTTTCCTCTTCCATCTGCTTATACTAGTTTTATCCTTGACCAATTTCAAGTAATGAAATAAAATTATGAAATGCTTGAAGACTTCAGGAAGTCAGGGTTACTACTCAATCTGTGCAGTTACCATGCTGGGGTGGGGGGGGCACCAGCCAGGGCACCGTACACTTATTCTTCTTTCACTCTTTCTGATAAGTATGTAAACCAGAACAGTCCTTTGTGCTCAGTTCTGTCTGTTAAAGACTAAACTCATAATGAAATAAGTACAAGTATGTGGATACACAGAATGTTTGAAGAGAGTTCACTCGATGCTTGTGGACTGTTTGGGAATCTCAAAACACAGGGGTGGTGCATGCTGTGGAATGAGGAGGTGAGGGGGAAGAAAATAGGTGGACAGCTGTAAAACTGGCCAAAGCATCATTCATGTGCAAGTACTAGTTGCTGAGCAAAACCAAATTATTTTCATTTATATATCTTAATATACTTTTCATCCTCAAGGCCTATACCTGCTGGATCAAACTACCATGTTTGATTCAATAGGATAAGAAAGTTAATTGTTATTAGCTTCATATGAAAGCTAAAATTCTTTTTGATAGATTAAATAATCCTTTTTAGAAGATGTTGGCCTCGGCTTTATTTCAAGTAATGCCTATTTCACAGAAAATAAAATGGAGACAAGGAAAACTCTTCAAATTCTAAAAATCTTAGTAAAATGCCTAATTAGTAAAATTAATTGAAAGTTGTAAAAATAGCTCTCCTTCACCTAAAATGTTACAGGCGTCAGAGAAAAACCCCAGAAAAATCAAGAATGAAGCTCTTAATAGTTCATATATGTTGAAATTAAAACCGAGGAATTGCTTACCATATTCCTCAGTATCCTTTAAGAAAGCATCTACCTGTGTGTTTATCTGTCTAAAACAGTGATGCAGTACAAATTCTTAAATACTGAAATGAGGCTTTGAATTGGAAATGACCATATGATAATTTTTCCTGTATTTTTCTTTTTTATTGACCATAGAATATAAGATACTCAATTGAACAAACAAGGATTTTTTTTTTTCTTGCAGTACTTTTTTATTTTTACAGTCTCACTGGTTGATACACTAACCTTTCTGGCACTGCTTGTAACCCTTCGATGCAGAATTGCATCTGGTTTGGTTTTCAATTGTTTCAACTTCCTCTGTGGCATGTAAAAACATTGCCTTTGGTTTAGTTCTCTTTCAACTGTTTTAAACACCAAGAGCCTCATAGAAATAATCTACTGACTGAAAAGGAGATAAACAAAAAAAGTTGCTTGCATAAATTAGAGCTGGATGAATTTAGAGAAATATCAGTAGCAGTGGTATAAAAAAAGATAAAGTTTTTGGATTTGCTGATCATTGCTGCTCTTTACGATTTCAAAATTTCTCTGTACATGTTTGGTTTTTAGGGAGAAGTTGTACCACCCACCTATGACTGATAGAGTGAAGACAAAAGTACTCAGCACTGGCCAAAGTAAAAGCTAGCTCTCTTTCAGGTAAGGAAAAATACTTAAAGTTTTCACCTTTCTGTTCTCAATTTTCTGGGTTTGAATCATATATCAAATATTATTGTATTGGGTCTGACAAAATGTTTTTGCATGTGGTCTGATCACTGAAACAAATGAGTCATTGACAGCAATGTTTTCTCACCCTTCTTTTTCAATGCCTGGGAACTGCGTGTCAGCTTCTTTGTCCCATGTGGTGACGTCCTTTGTGCCTGTATACAGCATTTGTGGCAGCTGTACGAACTACACCTTTGCTGGGATGGCTTACGCTGACTTTGGGGGCTTTACACTGCTCTGGGGCCACGAGACCTGACTCTGAGGGCAGACTATGCTGTTGTCCTCTTCACTAGTGATCCAACTGATGCCCTTTGGAAGTAATTTAAATGCTGCAAAACAGAAACCAGACCATGACTGGGCCCAAAATAAGTTCATAACATTCATGTATGCAGTTATTTTTTTTTAATAATTCAAGGGTCACATCTGCTGAAAATCAAGATCCACACAATGTTCTAGATCACTGCCTCAAGGTAATGGGTATTTGAAGCTCTCTTCCTGATACGTGCATCATCCTATATAATGCTTGTTGAATTCACCCACTGCTGTTTACTTGAACAATCTAATCCATAGTTAAGAAATTATTCTCTTTTGATTAAAAAAAAAATCCATTTTTTAGGGAGATTTCCCATCACTTAAATCTATGAATAAGTGTATAGAAGTAAGTTGAGATGTTTTCTAAAAATCTACTCATATTACATAACTCCAAACATTCTTAGGTTAAACCAAACCAAATCAAAGTTCTGGAAGTTTTCTCCTTTTTTATAGATTTTAACATACTGATAATATAAATTTTACAGAACAGTAATGTGATGTGTTAATCTTTTATAGAGCACAGGAATAGCCTTCCATCTAATTACTTCCTAGGAATTCCTAGCCTTGATAGAAAAATTATTGCCAGAGGTACACAGACAGTTCATACCTAATTCACCTACTGTAACTTGGGGTCTTTCATGCCTACTGTGTAAACTTCCTTCTTTCTTCAGTACTCCACCTGCCTAAATCCTGAGGGTACCAGTGCATGAGCACCTAAAGCTCTCTATGTACCTAGATTTTCTTTTCTTACCTGTGAAATAGGAGGCTGTTCACACACCCACAGCACTGACTGTCTGCCCAAATGCCTTTGTCTTCTCCATTGCCAGGGAAAAGTGTAAAGTCCCACAGATGGGAACCCACTCAGAAAGCTGGGCTCAGATCACAGCTGTTGTCCACTACAACTTCCAGACTGAGATTCCTGAATTATATTTGAGATGGAGAATTGTTATGAGAGAGGGACCTTTCTCCTATACATGTATCCTTGGCTTTGCACTGTCCAAGCAGAAAGAGAAAGCTCAAAGGAACAGAATGACATAAAGAAAGACTCTTTTTTTTCAAACTCAGCAGTTCATGGGAAGAATATTGGGAGCTCTGATAGGGCATAGGGGACAGTTAGAGGGAAATTATTTGCCAGAAACAGCTGAATTTCTAGCTCACATAGGAAAAGGTGCCTGATAAAACATAGGTGGCATCAAGGCTGGAAAGCCGGACAGAATATTGCATGCATAATTTTGAGAAAGCTGGAGACCATTCCCTTTTGGTAGACACCTTTCTTGGGAGCAGTGTAATCTTGTTATGACAGCACTGGGAAGCACAGAAGTCCAAACCATGCACTAGCACAGCAGCTTTTAGGTCAAATAAATAAGGATTAAAGTCATTTCAGCAACCTGTGTCTTCCTTTGGGGACCACCTCACTCTGAACAACATCATGCACTTACCTCCCTCCACACTTGTCTGAGTCACATGGCCCTGGGTCATTTCAGACACCACTGAACAGGCACCAGCCTACAGCAGCATCTTACAGTGCACACAGGCTCTCTGCGAACACACTAAAAACATCACACAGATCCCAGAAGAATAAAAGAACCGTAAGGGAGTCTGTTCCACAAACTGTGCACCAAGGATGCTTCCAGCCATCTACTGCATCTAGAACAAGACTAATCTGAAGGCACTGATTTGTAAATAAACAGGCACAGAACATTCACATCTAGTCATGATGAGCAATTACACATAACTCAGCCTGGAGAAATTTGCCTTTACAAGTTTCCCGACAGCAATTACAGTGTAACATATGAACTCACCTCCAAGAGTAGTGTATCTGTATTTATGGGGTGGGATAAGCATAAAATTCCATGAAACTATACTTCAGCTGTGGTTGTCAACCCTGTCCTTCCTTTCTTTCCATGAATGCAGGCTGCTGTCACTCTGCACTACTTGTCCACCTTTATTGTCCCCTGACAAAAAAATCTGCAACAGACTTGACAAAGGACAACTTTCATCACAGAGTTTTCAGCATTCTCAGATTTATGTGTTTATGCCCTAAGGAAAAGTAGAAATACTTTGGGGAACCACTGTAGCATCTAAAACCTTGCACTTTAGGGCAATTTGGGGGGGAGTGGAGGAAAGTGGAAAGAGAGTCAGGCATGAACTCATTCATCAGTGGTGGCAGCTTGAAAATGATGCCTCATTTTCCACTCCTTATTCCCAGCTCCCCTTCAGATATCACTAACAGCAATAGAAAGACCAAAGTCTGGTCTGGTTCTGGAGCCCTTCCTAAAGATGGTCAGGGTAGAAATAAAGCAATTGGGAGAAAGTGGAAGGTGTCTTAGGAAGGAGCTATCTTTTTTGGCTGTCCATGCACAGTGCCTGCCATTCTATAATGTGCAAACACAAATTTTACTGGCATTGAGAAGAATTTAACTTTTTAAGTTTCAGGGATTATAACTGGATATAAAGAGTGTGGTTTGGGTGAGGCCAATTAAGCAGCCTCTCGAATATCCAACTTCCATTCCAAAGACCACAATGGAAGGGTTGCAGATTTGTGAAGAGGAATGCCATTCCATGGTAAGAGAGAACATGTCTTGGTGTGCCACCTATATTGAGAAAGAAGAATGGCTAAAACCAAATACTGAAGCATCTCCAATGCTGGATCTGTAAAAGGAAGTCATATTAAGTTATTTCATCAAGTAGGATTGCTCAAAAAGGCAGGTTCATATATTTGAGGGATTCCCATATACACTCTGATGCTTATTCCACAGAGAAGGAACCAAAGTGTCTGAGTCCAGCTCAGCTCCTTTTTCAAGAGCTTCATGATTAAAATCTCCCGTTATGGCCAAGTTCTGTGCTTTGGACAATCCTTCTAATTGCTAACAAAAAGAATTTTCTGCTTTATCCACCTGGATCTGCAGCAGATTCCCCAACAATGCCTATATTCTTGTCCTTTGCACTACTGCTCTGACTTTCAATGCATGTTTCCTGTTGCATTCTGAACACCTCAGTGAGATATGAGGCATCATCTCCTTTACCTTTTTTCCTCTTGTTTCCTCCTCTTGCATCTGAACAAGCTGTGCTCTTTGGCATTAGTATTCCAGTCACATACTCACATGACTCTACCCTACCAAGTTTATGTTATGTCAATAAAGTTGTAATTTTGATCTTGCTTTAAGTGTTCTGTCTCCATTATATTTATTTAGATACAGTTTATATCAGTCTAGGCTGAGCATCAGTTGTTTTGTTTTTTCTTGCTCCAATGGCATTTTTTTAAAGAATCAGAGTTTTCATTTTTTCAGCTTTTTTGTTCAGGCCAGTGTGGGTCCCATTTATCTGGACATGCACGTCACCAGCCTGACAGGATATTTTAGAGTTTATCAAATCAGATTAGCAAATCTGTGCTGATGTTTTTTCTTTGCTAGGCGGAGCCCATTTTTTCTCATTAGTCCTTCCCACTCCATCATGGAAATGCATGGTTATGCTGAGGTAACCAAGATCATTCCCACCCTTACCTGCATGTACTCATGCAGGCATTAAGATTCTTTTTCTAAGTAGAAACTGCAATCAGAAGTGCTTCCAAGCCTCTCTATCTTTTCACCAAAGAAGCCTCTACATCACAAAACCCACAGTGACCACTCACTGTCATAGGGCCACTTGGTTCCAGGAGGCTGAAGTAACCTCTAAATTATTTAGGAGAGAGACAAGACCTAAGACTTTGTGCAAAACTGGAATGTACCTGGACCCTAACTGATGAAATGCAACGTAATATTATTAATGAGATTGATCCTAAAATGCAAGACCAAGAAAATAATCTGACTGAAAGAGACATTTCAAAATCTCCTACTCTTACATCTATACTCCACAGTAGGATCACGTCTATCAAAACTGTTCATGAATGGTAGTTAACTAACCATGCTTTCAAAAACAGCCAGTAACAAGACACTGCAGATTATCATAGCCCATCTATTTCAGCACTTCACTCTTCTACCTTTAGTTTTTCCTAAGTAAAAAACTTCTCCTCTGCTGCAGCTTACTTGCTCTAGCCACAATTTGTATGGAGAAAAATTTAAACCCTCTTTCTTTGCAAATTGTCTGGATCTATTCTAGTAAAATAAACAGAGCCAGAACACATCTCAAAACAGTGGACCTTGATTATCTACTATGTTGTGTTTCTAGAACAGACCTTCACAGATTTTGGACACTGCCCTGACTGCTTTCTAAGCACAGTCTGAGACTTACAACCAGCTTAGATGCAGCTATGTTGCCATGAAGGGTGAAAAAGTTTAAAGGCCAGATAATGACTCCAGGCAAAGAATAAACTTTATCTGGTATTGTTTATTTTCTTTTAGAGAAATATACCCTTTATATAGTTAAGAGTGCTTATCAACTCTCCTTTCTTTGGACTAAACAATATCAATCTCAGTCTTTCTTCACAGACTCCAGATCACTCCCACTGAAATCCATTTAATTTTCAGCTGACATTCCCAAAACCGGTTCCTGAAGTGCAATTCCCAAAGTGCATTACTCAGCTGCCCCAATGCTGAGTGAAGATGAACATGATGATTTTCTGAGCATTACGAATAATATTTCTGTTTGTGCATTTCAAATTGCTTCATACAGTTCTCTAAGTAGTGAGTGAACTTAATGTCTTCTGATTGATTCTGTAAATCTCTAACTTATTATATACTTTTTGATATGTTATTCCAGCATTTACATCCCCATAACTCTTAGCATTTGTTTGTGAAGATGATTGAATTGGCAGTGATAGCACAGGCAGATGTTTCAGTAAGCAAAAATCATTAAATATGTTGGGCTCTCTGGAGCTGCATTTTGGTAGAATCAGTTGGTGGTCATGCAGAAGTTCCCATGCCTTCTACTGTATTTGTACATGTTCTGTGAAGCACTGTGAGATTTCTTTCTCAGGAGCTTTCTTCCTATCCATTTTCAAAAGCACTTCTCTGTGTTTTAAAATTAAGTGTGAGACTGTTAGGACTTTTTAGAAATGAACTGTGCCTTATAGAAAGAGCTCTTTGAAAGGATTCCCTAGAAAAACAAATCGATAAAATTAGAATGATGCAGATAACAAAATACTTACTGTTGTCAACTGACCTCCTATCAATTACCTTGTGCTGTTTTGGCCTTTGTCGCCCTTGCTAATTGACCTTGATGAATGTTATTGGTTTCTTGAATCTTCAGTGGCATGGTTTCTCCACTGGCAATGGTGTGGTTATACTGAAAGCCGGGTTCTACCTTCCTCTCGCCTTTTGATGTGGACTTTGGTATGAAATAAAAGGCTGTGTGGTGGTCCACAGCAGAATTCACAGGCAAGCACAGCTGGGCTGTGATCTGCTGGTGGAAGGAACGGTTGTTTGTCCAGATCAGACCTCAAGGGTGACTGCATCCGTGACTCGGATGGGGTAATGTAAGAAGTTTGCTAATCTGCAGTGTGGCTCCTGCTGACTGATAAAAGGATGTGTACAGTAGTCTCAGTCTTATCTCTTTACCCAGGTTTACACTGGTGTGACACTGCTGAATTTAGACAAGCAGTTCCTGATTTACTGTTGGGCAAGGGCAGAATCAGGTCTGATTTTGCACCACAACCCCTAGAGATAACCCAGCGCTCCCTGGAAAACATCTTGTGTATATTTAAGAATACCTCAATATATGTAAGCATATTTATAGCCTTTCCCCACATTGTGAGGCTGTTTTGGATCTTTCTGGTACCTCTGGATATAAAATCTTTCTGAGCTGAATCCAGGACAGATAAATCACGACTCCGGTTTCTCTCGCATAGGGTAGCCTGCCTAAATCACCGCCACATTCCTCCCATAGTAGTCGTTTAAAATTAATAGCACATGCAGAGGAAAAACTAAACCCTTTGACGTCACTCCCGAAATGAGGAAACATAAACAGAAAAGGCTTCTCCCCGGCGCTGGCAGCACGGCTGGGGATTGGTCTGCGCTCCGCGCCCGTGGCACTGACAGCACCTCCCAGCCCGCCCGGCCTGCGCTGGCTGACACAGGCAGCCAGACTGCAGCAGCCTCGGCGCTACCCCAGCCCTCACCCTGGCACACAAGTGCGCTCTCTTCCCGAGCCTTTTTGCTTCTTAAGGTGGTTTTATTGGCTGGGTTGGGGACTTGGGGAGGTTTTCTTTCCTTTTTTTTTTCTTTTTCTCCCCCCCCCTTTTTTTTTTTAATTTCTCTTTCCTTTTTTCTTTTTTAATTATTATTTTTGTTTGCTGTCGTTACTTACTCCTATTCCCAATCCTGGATGCAGTTACTGGATTCTGCAGTACAAGTCTTCATGAACAAGCTGCACCGCTTAGAGATTTCACGGCATTCAAAGGTCACAGAACTGCCACTATGGTTAAATGTCTTGTTTAATGGTTGAGGTATGTACAGCAAATTTAAAAGAGGCAGCATGATTATTTTTTCAAGGGAAACTTAAACTGTGATGGGGAGAGGGAGATAATACTATTATTTAGTGGAAAAGATTTTTACTGATGATTGTTACTACAGCAACCGGTTTTTGAATTTTCTCCCCTTTTCTCTTTATTCAAACTAGATAAAAATTTTGACTTTATGTTAATTTAACCATTTGATGGTTACAGAAGATTGCAGAAAGAATCTCTTGTGGTAGCCCTTTCTGACCCCACTGGGGAAAGTGTGATTGATTTTTCTGTATGTTTTCCTGTTGCTCTGTGGCAGGAGAGGAGACCTGGGACTTGGCTGGCTTAGATGAAGGGACACGAAAACAGAAACTTGTTCCTATCCTGAGGGGGCTGTGAGTTTGTCTGAGAGTTAGAGCAGAGGGAGGAAGAGTTGGAAATAAACAGGTCAAGCAGAAAAGAATATCGGCCTCATTTTTAGGAGTACATGTACTGCCTTTTTTTTTTTTTTTTTTTTTTTTTTTTACTACATGCTTAGATTGCTTTACTTGGTTTGGGTTCAGAAGTTCAAAATTAAGAACCAGCCTGAGCTTTGACTAAGAAGCAGATCCTCACTGGGAGGGGGCAGAGCTGGTCATCTTATATCAACACCAGTTTTCACACAGCTATTGCTAATTAAACAGAGAAAAGTGGAAATTTGCTCAGGAGTTGGAGTGATGTAGCCTGTGGCATCTGTTTGATGGCATATAGCTTCAATTCATATTTGAGCCAGTGATCTGCCTTGAATGAGTGTTGCAGCATTACAGTGGGCAGTGTGTGCTGCAGTAAATGAAAGTAACTGCTACCACAAAGCTAACATTGTTTTCAAGAGTGTGATTTTAAATTATAAGAGGAAGAGCCACTTGTCAGAGCTTGTGTGTTGTGTGTATGAGTGGTCTTAAAAATAACTCCAGCCAACACAGGAGATTTCTGCTGTTAATTGGATTAATATACAGGTATGTTCAATGACCAGCAGTTTTAATATTTTTCCTATTTGTGGAATGAGACTTTTATAGCTCTGTTTGAAATGTTGCTGTAGATATAAATCCTCTGCAATTTTAAAATATTTCAGTTTAACTTTAAAAATTATACCTGAAAAAAAACCAATTCCTCTAACAAGGAACAGAACATGAGCACACCTAGCCCCTACAGTGCACCCCGTAGGGTTAAAAAAATTAACTACACTAGGCTGAAGCATGCTAGCTTAAGGACTGCAAAAATATTAGCTCTGAAATGCAGAGGATGTGCTATGTGCTGTGAATGGACAATTGCTATTCTGCAGTGCCTAGTGGGAAAACAAGGACTTTGTGTATTGCAAATGCATAACTGCAGCTCCTCCATTTCCTTTGCTGTATCTTCACTGATGACTGCCAAAACAAAGAGGTTTGTCACAGATAAGCTCTTTAGTGCCCCATCTCTTTGGAGATGCTTGAAGATATTTTCTCATATCATGCAACAACCCAAAGTCAAGCTTAGTTGGACGAACTGTTATTCTGTAATCTCCATGTCATTCTCTCCTCCTCGGCCCTTCCCAAATTCTTACAATGTGAACTGCCAGCTGTTTTCAAAAACACTACTTCTCTAGCCTCAAGTTTAGAAAGGTGTTATATAGTGCTGGTTAGGTGGTTAATTTTTAAATTTAATGAAGAGTTTTTCTCAGTCTATAGAGACTATTACCTGTTCTGTGAGGAAAAACCTTGTAACTATATGAATATATTCAAGTTTCCAAAAGACAATCTGTAAGATATTGGTTTATAATAATTTCTGATAATTAAATCATTCACTTCTTTTGATAAACAGTTTTTAGAGAAGCTTTGTTTTTGAGCTCTGTATCTACATGTTGGTGCATCTGTGTTCTGTAGCAACAACTAGTGGTGGTACTAATAGAAAATATGGTAAGTGCACTTCAGCTGAGAAAATGAGTTTTGCTGCTTTAGTAAGAAAAGTTCATCTGCAATGTTTCCTCTGAACAATCTCAATTCAGCATCTAGAAAAAATACAATTCAAGGTTGGCCTCTCTGCGGTGGATGAAACACTTACTGACATTTGCACTCACATTGTCGCCAAAAACTTGTGTATTGCAGAAGTTTTGTGGGCTATGAATGGCTGCTTCTTCTGAGTTTATTTCCATAGGGTGGACAGGATTTGTCACCAGTTAAGTTCCAGTGATTCCATCATAGAAAGGCATACTGCTGAGCCTAATCCATTATACTGCAGATCACTTTTATAAATTGTAAAATGTTTAATTGTGCAAAATAGTATATAAATATATCATTACAACAGCAGCTCCCCTTCCTCCTTGTTTATGTCCTTTTCCTTTCTGAAACTGAGCACTCTGCTTGCCCTTACCAGACCTCTAGGTAGGTCATTGTTAGCAGACTGATTTTCCAGTGTCTTCATTGCAACTGTGAAGAATATTTGAGACTTTCGATCATATGTAATTCCTTTTCACTCATCACATGGTTCTTCTACCAATACCTAAAGCATATTTTAATGAGCAATAGTCTGAAAATTGGTGTTCTATGACTCATATATGGTTTTCTTGTAATTTTTCAATCTCAGGCAAAAAACTGCTCTTGTACTGGTAATTTCCTTTATAGAAGCAATATGAAGCAGAAATGCCAGCTACTGACCAAGCCACTACTGTCAATAGAATAAAACCCGACACTTCTCCATTTTATCATAAGAAATATTTACGACTTAATCTCTCCTCAAATCAAGGTAGATATGTGGCCAAAAGCATTCGATGAGATTGGTTCTGGTTTCTGGGCTAGCAGAAGAACAAGTCATTTGGTGCAGCCAGGAAGATATCCCATGTAAATAGGAATTCTTAGCTACTCAGTATTGTTCATCGTCACATTGTTACTCCATTTTCATGCTTGAAATTATTACGGCATTCCATGTGCTTGTCACAGGGTGAAAGTGAAAGGGACAGCTGGGGTCCTACCAGCTGCCAGAACAAAATCAAGTCTTTTGTAATGAAATGATGGTTCAGTATTTCTTCTCTCACATCCATATTGGGTAGAAGATGTTGGAACTATAAAATCCACTTTTCTTGTTCCTCAGCCAGCAAGCTGGCTTACCCTTGCAGGGACATCAGTTCTTACACTTCCAGAGAAACACTGGCTTTACCTCTAGTGCGAAATTTGCACTTTTCAGTCACAAGCTTCAGGGTGTAGAATTGATGTTACTTGGAGTTTATACCCTGACTACACTGGGACACAAATGCAGCCTAAGTGTACAAAAGTAGTTCAGAAGTTCTGATGCTTTTTTTTTTCTCTGGCCACCACACGGTGCATCAGCTTAGGCACCTAAAGATGAATAATGCTGAGAAGATGGGTCACAATGCCAGGTACCACATGTACAATCAGATGAGGACTGCTAATAACCTTTTGTGTTTCGCAGTAAATGAGTGGAACCCAGATAACATGCCTTCTGGCAGTAGTAGGAGTGTTTCAGATCTGAAGTATTAGTTTTGTATAAATACTAGAGAGATAGAATGCATTTGTTGTATTTAAGACAATTTATTTAACTAATTCATAGAATTTGAAAATGCAAAGTCAACTTTTGCAAGATTTTTTTGCAAAAAGAATTCTTCTGTATCATCCTAGAAACTGTGGAGAACTGTTAAATTTTTACTATTATTCTTACTACAGTGACTTTCCAAAAAAGTTTCATTAGAAAACAATATATGAAGCTCTGAACCCTGTCAGTTCTGTTATCCTGTAACAGACTGTGGGATTCAGAAGATATATTGCAAGGGTTCACTGTGCTCATGTCTGGGCTGGCAATAGCTATCTGTTTTAAAGCCTCCAGTTTTAAAGTAGAAAATTATCAGATAGAAGAGAGTGTATTTCCAGAAGCCAGACTTCAGTGATAAAAATGTAGGTGAAAAGTTTGTGACAGAGACAATTCTCAAAAACCAGCAGTTGTGTGAATTAAGCATTTCTTTTGCACACATTGAATAGTGTGATATCATCAGTCCGTTGATGCTGTAATTTTGATATACAGTTGTCACTTGTTCTGTTCTTTGAAAAGTGCAGAGTCCAGGGCTATCATTTAATTATGTAAACAGTGTCAAATGAGAGAAACTAAACTAATGAAAGGGTCCTATTGAGATGCATTTGTTTATTCTGTTCTTCCTCCCAGTGGGAGCTGTGAGTGAGGATGGATAAGAACTCAGTTTAACTACTTATTTAAGTCACATAGTCTTGTGGTGGCATATGATATTCTTCTGCTAGCTTGCTGTCCAGCCAAATAAGATATCCAGGTTGCCTGGATGGATAAACATAGCTGATGACCTCTTCCTTTTAGTAGGTGGGCACGAACATGTTCTTCCAGTTAGGCACAGAGACAAATTTGTTGCATTTTAGCTAAAGAAGAATTGTCCTCAGATGCAAGCAGCAAGATTTACTTCTCTTAGAACAGGTTATTTAAAAAAAAAATTAGAAACAAATATTTAGAAGGAAACAGTAGCAGAGGCATTTTTTCTGTAGCTGGTAGGTTTGTACTAGTCACCCACAAAAATTTCTGGTATGAGAAAACTCACCAACTAATATCTCACTATGGTGTGTGCTAATGCTGGCAATGTAAGGTTTTGAAAATAAGACCACAATCTCCTGTCAAATTAAGTTTAGCTAATTGTCACAGTGGCATAAAACCAAACTTGTGGGGCAACTGCTGTCAGGACCTGTATACAATTTTCTGCATGGTTGTTCACAGCAGGGTCTATGATACTAACCCATCTGTATTTAGGAAAGATGTTTTGAATAGGATGATCATTACCTTTCAAAGAACAAAGGGGGAGGTAGGCATGTTTTGACTGAATATGCAGCAACTCAAGAATGGCTTAGAGAAATATACATCTGTAAAAATGAAATTAAGAAACATCAGCTAAACTTGAAAACTCCTGGAGGATGGTATGGTATTGATCTATTGTGTGATCAGTTCTGCTCCCGTTGGCAGTTGCTCTTCATTATCCTGAAAGAAAGGATATGTACAATAACGTTCTTCTCTTTCTCTTTCCCCCTACCCAGCTTAGGACACTTCCTACAGGGTGTATAAAGACTGGCTTAGCTCTGGTTCTTGTCCTAATACAAGCTGGCAGAGTTACCATCAAGTGTGCAAGGACTCATCCCTTGGACAGAGAGATGTGGATCCTCAGGTGGTTGCTGGGCTTTGGAAACAAACACATGCCGACATGAAATGCCTCAGTACTTTCTCAAAAATTCAGCTGTCATCCAAAGGGTGTAGCTATTTTCCCCTTTATGTGTGGTGATCTGGGTGTAGAGTGACAGTTGGGACCTCTGCTTACATAGCCCCAGAGGACATAATCTGCTTCGTGTTCCTGTCGAGGAGCACGTATGCAGCTGCACGCTGAAGTACACTAAAGATGGGCAACACCTGACATTTGGTCTTGCCTTTTCCTCAGCCTACCACCTGGCTTTAAACCTGTGAGAAGGTTAGACAGAATGAGGGCTTGGTGTGTACCAGACTGCAGGGATGGAGAAGATCTCACATAGACACCCAGAGAGAGATGAAAACAGATGCATGACACCTTCATGGAGAAAGCACACTTCTGGCTTTGTTTTCACTGAAAACATGTTGAAACAGGCTGTTTTCTAGGGCCCTTTCTGTTACAAATGTTGGAATATTACTTGGCTCTGTATTACTTATGCAGAATCATTTTTGTTTTACACACTGCCATAATATCCGAGTATCTATTAATAACAATGTTCAAGTAGCATCAGAATGGCCATCATGAATGTAATTAGGCAGTGTATCTCCAGTTTAATCAATATGGTCATTAGAAGACTGTAGGACAGCCAGGAAAACAATAATTAGTCCTGATTATAATAAAGAAGAACTTGCACACATCCGAGAAGGAGAGAGAGGAGCTTTGCATGTTCAAGGCTTGGAAAGAAAGCGAGTTGCTTTCTGCTTTAGCAGACCTGAGAACACTTACTAAAGTAAGTGTGCACTCTCTTGAAAGTGCTCTTACAATACTAAATAGAATTCTCTCATTAAAAAATAAAGTTTTCTTGAACAAACTGTAAGTATCAGCTAGAAAGATACAACTGGAATGTATTTTTTCACCAAGCAAATTTCTCCAGTTTGCAGTTGGTTTGTTTTTCTGGAACTGCTTTGAAAAGCGGAACAACTAAAAGATAAAAGCAAGACTGAAATTGAAGTGCTGTATGAGAAGGTAAAATGTCGTGATTCCACTGAGTTTAATAGGACTCCATCAATTTATACCTGTGAAAGATCAGACATACTGAGCTTTCAGGACTAAAACTCATTCCTTCTCTTCAGTGGTTAGATCAAATTTTAGGTTCATTAATCTTGTATCATACCTGTTTCATACCAGTTTTCCACAACTTCCTCAGCACTGTGGTACAGGGTTGCTTTTGTGGTTCCACAGAAGCTGTGATGCATTCTTTTCCTTCCATCACACTCTAACCCCCCCTTCTTTCCTTCCCTTTCTCACAGAAATGTTTACCAGATTTTATTTGAAATCATAACCCCCCAGTTAATTTTTAGCTTATGTGCTAGCATCTGCAAAATTGTATATATTTGTAATACAGAAGGGGCTGATGTTGCTCATTTTCAGTAAAGACCATGATCTGTTTTAAGGACACAACTATGCAAGTAATATTTTTAAAAGCTGAGGAATAACAGGAAAATAGTAATTTTGTTTAGGAACCAACATGTACTGTGCTGTATCACAAGAAATTTTTCATGTAGTAGGGTTATAACATCCTGTCTCTTTGAACCATGGAACTGTAACTATAACAATCCTGTCCACTATGAAACTATAACCTCTGTAATAGTATGGTAGCAAACACCAGTGCAACATGAGAACTTTGAATGAAGTTCATCCTATATATCATCATCAAAGCTGATAGAAATGGCCAGGCTTTCCAAAAAGCTAAACTTCACTTTGGTCTCTAAATGAAATGGCTGGATATGAAAAACTGCTGTGTGTTAGAGTTTGCATGGGAAATGTTTTCCCTCTCTACCTTAGGCAGACAGAAGTAGCCTGTTGTTAGTGCTTTCAAGAAGGTGTGGGAGAAAAAGATTCAAGTTCCTTCTTAGCTTCTCTCAGCTTTCCTGAGGTGGATTACCACTGCAGTGTTCCCTACGGGTTGAGCTCTGCCTTCATGGAGCCTGGCAGAGACAACCCACAGTCCACTGCCCCACCTTTAGCCCCAGTGTAGAACTCAAGCTTCTACACTGCTGAAGGGGCACATAAAGGTGGTTTCAGGCAGATCTTCATCTGAGGCTCCAGGAGTTCTGTCCTGAACCCAAGAAAATTTTCTGATGGGTGTTTTCTTCAAATAAGCACCTCCTTCTGAACAACTTTGGTTCCAATGTAT
>VZRQ01006436.1:100050-117531 GCA_013397975.1 Machaerirhynchus nigripectus | reverse complement strand
ATGATTTAAGCCCCTTGCTGCACGCATGCAAACGCCTTCACACCTAGGAGCTGATGTGGCATCTGCCGTGCAGATGTTTATCTGGCAGCAGGGAGCAATATTTCCTTGGTCCACATTACTTTCCTGAGCTTTTCCTGGTCTCAAACCGCTGACTCAGGCACTTGATGCTCCAGCATCCCAACGATCCTTGCTAGGGATGCTCCCTTCCAACTCCCCTGGCTGAGAGTTTGGTCCGTGTAAGCAGAGCGTGAGTTTTGCTGTTGGATTTTGCTTGGGGAGCGGAGATTTATGCAGCAGCAGGGACAGGGAGGGAGCTTTCCCCGCACCCTTGGAGACACTACTTGCCCTGGAAGGAATGTGCAGAGTAGAAATTCTCCTCTTGCAGACTTTGAGGCTGCTCAGAAACTCTGAGGCAGCAAAAAAGGGGACGGGAGACAGCAAAGCCATGAGGGACGATACAGGGACTTGCTGACTGTTTGAGCCTTGCTGCCTCACCAGAGGGTGAAGGTTTGTCACCCTTCCAATGCAAAGCAGTCGTAGGATGAGGAAAGGGGTGAGGGTTTGGATTTGTGTGGTAATTTGGGGAACGAGCAGGGGCTGCCCGCAGCAGTGGGGGCAGTGTCAGGACACCCGGCCCCTGCACTGACCACTGACCTCCAGCACTGCAGTCTGTCCCCAGGGAAGGCTGGAAACTGCTGACTGACTTCTTGCTCTCTGAGAAGAGCAGTAAAACCTGCATCCCTGGCAGAATCACTCCTTATAGATTCGTTTTCTCTGGGGTTTTTTTTTGTACACCCCAACACTTTTGATGCTGACGGCGTCTGGGCAGGAATTCCCTGCGGTGTGGGATGGATGAAGGACACCACCATGCAGTGGTGATGCAGAGAAACCGGCCTCAGTTCCCTTCTCTCCCTTCAGCCAGCACTTGTGGAATTTGGGCTCCAGGGTGCCACAGCATCTCGCTTCCCAGGCCCTCTTTTGGCAGCGTGGCACAGATGCTCAGTGGTGGACACCCCACCCCTGGAAGTGTTCCAGGCCAGGCTGGACAGCGCTTGGAGCAACCTGGGCTAGAGGAATGTGCCCTGAGGTGGTCTTTACAGTCCCTCCCAGCCCAGTTTGTGATTCTGTGACCATCACCAGGCGCTGGTGTGGGTTGTGCCACCACGGGACTGGTACCGGTGCGCTGGCAGCCCTACGGCAAATTCTGCTCAGAATTTGGGCTAGCTGGGAATGGGTGGAACTACCAGGGGTTCAGTCCTGCATGGAACTAGCCCAGAAGAGTTCCCAAAGAGCAGAGGTGATCAGCTGGCTGGAGCCTAGCCCACGTCAGAGAGAAGGCTGTTGCTCATCCTGGAGGAATGTGGAGATTTCCGGGCATACGCTCTGCTGTCAGCAGCCTCAGCTCGGGTTGCTTGTCCAGACTGACCCCTGGATGATCCCTCTGAAATGAAGGAGAGGCCCGAATTGCCAAACCCGTGTCCTGATTCCGAGTGGGGAGCTGCTGGGAGCAGGAGCTGAGCCGGGGAGCGCGGGGTTGGCAGCACGTCTGCGAGTGCAGCACGGACACTTGGGAGGGTTCTGGGGAGAACATCCTCTGGGGCTCCATAAATCAGCAGCTGATTCCAGGGCTGTCGCTGAGCCTGGCTGGCCTTGCTTCCTGCTAGTGCTGATGCCCACTAGATGTCAGAGTTGAATAAACGCAAGGGGAGGCAGCATCTCCTTTCCCAAATTATTCCCCTTTTTTTTTTTCCCCTTCTGATTTCTGGCCAGCTGCATGATAAAATGACCTTTGTGCAAGGAGGCTGGGTGTGTTTAAATGGTGAGGAGAACAGGGGGTGCAGAGGAGAAGTGACTGAGACAAAAAATCCTGGCCAGGTTGGAGTGCTTATTTTGCCTGTGGCAGTCCAGGGCTTAAATTCTGCCCCAGGCTCAGAGATGGTTTTGCTTTTTACTCCGTGAGACAGTGGGATTTTCTTTCTCCTGCATGACAGACTTATTCTTTTTGATGAAATGGCTTTAAATCAAATTTCCCAGCCACCCCCCTGCCTTGGCTGTGCAGTGCCTTTGGTAAGAGCAAAGCTAAGGGAAATAAATGCTGCTCGTGGAGAGGGCTTGATTTTAGACTTGAAGCCTTCTACCTCTCCTCTTCCCAGCTCCCACCTCTCCTCTTCCTCAGGAGCTCAGCTCATTCACTGCAGCTGCTTAACTTCAGCAGGAGCATCCTAATGGCTCTGAAGATTAGGTGTGCTAATGAATGCTTTCACAACCAGGAAGAAATTTGCTGCTGTCTGACACCCACAGCTGCTGCAGCGCTTTGGCTCCTTTCAAACCTCCCGCTGGCTTTAAAATCCTGATTTTTTTTTCCCCCCACCTGCTCCTCTTTCTCCCAGGACAAATTGTTGCCTCTGTCTCGTGGCATGGTGGGAATTCTCTGAAGGAAACGGAGCGCCAGCACTTGGCAATCATCGGGTGGTGAAGGCTCCTGAGAGGGTGGTGGGGACGTGTGCGTGGGCACTGCTTGTCCTCTGTGTCAAACAAGGAGCCTGGGCAGCAAAACCAGCCTTAGGCCTGGCAAGGGGAGCTTAAAACATGGGTCTCAACTCTTCCAAGGAAGTAAAGCTCCTGGAAGTGATCTAGATGTTCGCTGGAGATTAAATCAGGGGGAAGTTAAGCTGGGAGAAACCTAGCCCAAGAAGGAAATTGGGATTTCGTGTTGGCCTCCAGAGACCAGACCGGTTTTAGGGTATTATTTATCTGTGAGACTTGAAGGAGGAGACCACCAGGAAAACCACAAAGCCTGGCAGGATCCCAGGGATTACAGGCCTTGATTAATGAGAGTTTAAAAAGAATCTTATGTGCTTTTGGAGAAGGAGTGTTTTTCCGAGCAGTGGGAAGGTGATGCTGCTGGCTGAGCCTCCTGATCTGGGATGAATAATGGAGAGGGGAGGAAAAAAAAAAAAACCCAGCATCCCAAATGGAAGGCTGTGGATTTAAAGAGAAAATGAAAACCCATAATCTCATCGAGAAGAGGTCCTGTGCAGGAGAATGGGGGCCAGAAACATTTAAACCTAGGGCTCCATGACACCTGTGGGTTACTGGCACAGACTCGTTGAGTCTTTCAGGTTGGAAAAGGCCTTTAAAATCCTCGAGTCCAACTGGCAGCCTAAAGATGGGGCAGCAAAACCCCAGTAACTTCTTCTGTGCGTGTTTCAAAGGTCTTTAATTTCCTTTTTGTGTTTGAGTACTGGAGGCAGTCTTGTTCAGCTGTGAGAAATCTCCATTAGGCAGGCTTGCCAGGGGCTTTTGGGAGGAGATAGAGTGGATAAAAAAGGCAAACCAGAAAACCCTGGGGTGGTCTCTGGTGCAGGGGCTGCTCAGGCATATTTTTTATTCCTTTCCTGCTCAGTGGAATGGTCTTCCAGGGTATTTTGAGGGGAAGAAGCACTGACTACAGGTAATGCTAGAACCGATTGCAAAAGCCTTTGGGTTGTTTGGTTTCCTAAGCTGGTGTTCTATTAATTGCCAACTTTTTATCCTCCTGGAGAGAACAGAAAAAACCCACTTGTCCGTGCAATTTTTTTTTCCAGCTTCTTGAGCTCTTTGAGAGCATTCACAGGTCCTGCTGGTGAATTTTCTGGAACAGGCCCCACACCACCTCTCCCAGCAGAGAGAAAAGGACTCAGATACACGAGGCTTATGCGTCAAGAAAGACACAACACCCCCTTTTAAAGGGGTTGGAGCAGCGGATCCGTGCATCTGCAATGTGTTCAGTGAACCAAAACACAGCTTTTTGTCCCAAAAGCTGATGTGCCAAGGTTTGAAAATATACCTGTTGAGGTGGAGGCATCTGAGGAAAGACCAAGCGGACGCGGTTGGTGCTCTTTGGAGAGCGCCGGAGATTTCAGCTCCTGCACTGCAAGAGGATGGAGCCAAAGCCTGGAGCTGAAATAGCAGGCCTTGGTTTTCTGCCAGGGATCGTATGACTGTATCTTTCTTTAAAATGACTGCTCATTATGACTGTTTCATCACGAAATGACTCTTTGGTTGCTATCTGCTGTTGGGCAACAGGCCCTGTCCTGACGCTTCTGCATTTCTCATCCCTCTCCCGGCTCAAACAACCCCGCAGAAAGTTGCCAGCAATCCAGCTCCCCTAAAAATCCTAATTTTAAAGAGAACTTGCTGTTTGTTGAGAACACTGCCCGGTCCCAGGGTGAGCAAGAGCAGAGGTTCTCAGCGTGGCGCTCGTGCCTGCCGTCGATTGACATTTGCGGTGTCGGCTCTGCCGGAGAGGAGCGGCTGGGAGCAGAGGGCTGGAATTCCACAGGGATGTGCTGGGAGGCTGGAGCCTGCCACGGTTTGAATGTGAATGCTGCTGGTGCAGGAGACTCCACGTGTTTTGTATTCACAGCCCGGCTCTGTTGCTGCAGGGCCCTTGGCCTTGCAGGGGATTCCAAAGCCCAGGAACCCGGTTTGTAGGAGCCGAGTGGGATCTTTGGAATTTGCCCCTCTGAGCAACCAGAGAAACTGCAAGGCTCAAGTTGGGGGTTTAAAACTCTCTCTTTTTCTTTACTTGATGCCAGGGCTGTGCATTTAGGGACGAGGCTGCTGTGGGACCTGGTGTGAGTGGTTTTCCCTTCCAACCCCAAGCATTCCCAGACCTGCCAGCCTTTGCACAGCCCCGGTGTGTGCAGTGGTGGAAGGAGCAGGGGGTGGTTCCACCTCAGAGCTGCCAGAGCCAGGGGCCAGTTTGCCAAAAGTTTCTCGTCCTTGTGCCTTGTGGTCCTCGAGGGAAGGAGAAACAGAAGAGATCAGTGTTTAGGTGGAAGAGGTGCTCTTCAGCTCTCAGCTGAGGGGAGGCATTTTTGCCCGTGTGTGCAATTTTCCAGGAGTGGGAAACTCACTCCTTAGCAGCCCACGAGGCACGGCAGAGCTCGGGAGAGGCTCAGCTGGAAGTCTGGTGAGCACTTTGCCTTGTCCTTCCTCGGCCGTGCCATCACTCCCCCGCTGGCAGAGCAGAGAGCGGCGTGGCTGCTGCCCTGCACCCACACCTCCCCCAGCCCCTAAGGTGTTAAAAAACCTGTTGGAGTCCAAGGCATTCCTCTGGCAGCCCTGGCAGGTCAGGGAGCCCCGGAGCCCCNGATTTTTAGAGTAAGGATAAAACACTTAAGATGGAGGATTTTGGGCATTACCCTGTTCTTCTTCTTCTTCTTCTCCTCCTCCATCTTCTCTGGCGATGGTGGCACAAAATGATTGGTAGAATGAAAAAGAGGTAGAAATTACGTGTCTACAATAGGTGCAAACTAATTGGTATAAAATGGTAAATAATAAATACGTTGTGAAGAATGGTTGGATCATGGAAAGGGTACAAAAGGGACGGAACAGCCCAGGACTGGGCAGTTCCCGCTCGGACACGGCTGGCATCAGACTTGTGGCCAGAGCTGAGAGCCAGCTAGAGATAAGAAGAAATAAACAACTTGAAACAACATCTGCAGGCGTTTCTCATCTGTTCGGGCTCGAAGGTAAAGCTTCACAGAGGCCAAAAAGATAAAGGACTTGTGTGGAGTCACAACTCCCACAAAAACTGTGGGAACAGCTTTGTTCCAGAGCTGGTCAAGGATGTTCTGACTGGCTGAGCCCAGCGTGGGCCAGAGCTCCAGGCCAGGTTCCCTCTCACTGACCCCAGCTAACGTGAGGCACAGAGCACAAACGTTTTGCCACGATTAGTGGGACCTGTAGGTACTTGCTGGTGTGGGGTGCTGCCCACTCCGAGGTTACTCGCTCTTTTGAGTCCACTTTTGGAGGAGAATCAAACCAGCCGGCCACCAGCTGGTTCCAAGATGCTGCTTTTATCAAACCAGCAGTCCCAAAAAAGTCTGTCTTCCCCTCGTTCCCCCACCCCACCCCTCATCCTGCTCTTGGCTGATCAGGGACGGTTCAAGTGTGCGAGGGAAACGCGAGCTGAGGACATGAAAGGCAGGGAGACAAGGCAGCTCCGAAACTGGGTTAGAGATGAAACGAGCCTGAAGTTTGGCAGCTGCAGGCAAGGCTGGGTGGCCCGAGGGGAACGGCTCGAAATGATTGATGAGATAAATGATTAATGAACGAGTGTGATTAGCCCCAGCGCGGGGTTGCGTGCCTGTCTGGATCCCAAAAACACAAACCAAGAGCGGCCGGGTGGGTGTGAGTGATGCAGAGGAACAAGTGCAAGGGCAGCATCTCCCACGAGGCAAGGAGATCGCTCAAATCAACCTCACAGGTGCTGGCCTTCTTGCAGCCCACCCGGGGTCTAAAATGTGCCCCCCCGTTTGGAGGGTTGACTGATCATTTGGTGCAGGATTTGCCATCTGCACAGCTCTCTCTCCCTCTGTTCAGGCAGCTTGAACAGAGAGAGTTTAATTTGAATCTCATTTTGCACGCTGGTTTTGCTCTTACCTTCGCTGCCATCCACCGAACACCTGGGCAGAGCAGGTTTTTTTTGGCAGATCAGGAATTTTTGGGTCTTTAAGGGGCAGTTTGTGTGGGGATAGTAGTAACCTTTGCGGGGCAGGGGGGGGTGTGTTCAGGTCTCCTTCTGCTTTTTCCTGGCAGACATTTCTTTCAGGAAAGCAGGATGTTCAAGTAACAGCTAATCTGTCATGCTGATAGTTGTGCCAGCAGAGTCTAAATAAGAGATCGATCTGTGTTGGCACCCCCTGCCACCAACTCCGTGGAAGATTTTGGAGCTAAGGGGAGTGGGAACTCGCTGCATCTGCTGTCAGATTAACAGAGTCAGCCTTTGGAATGACATAACCATGCCCTCGAGGGTTTGGGGGGGGGGTCTTTGCCGGTTTGAAAGACGAACTCAGCGTGGCGTGGTTTGGAGAGATCCCGGTAGCTCAGACCCAGATGTTCACAGCACGCAGAGGTGCCAACCCGACCTGTCCGTGAGGAGGAATC
The DNA here is from genome assembly GCA_013397975.1 of Machaerirhynchus nigripectus. Taxonomy (NCBI): domain Eukaryota; kingdom Metazoa; phylum Chordata; class Aves; order Passeriformes; family Dicruridae; genus Machaerirhynchus; species Machaerirhynchus nigripectus. The sequence continues at coordinate 110,595 of VZRQ01006436.1, read as the reverse complement.
CCCAAGAACCTGCCGCCTCTTCGGACCCATCAGATGAACTTCTCCTGGTGCCATGATGATTTTGGTCTTTTCTTTTATACCCCTGTTATACCTTTTTGCAGCTTCTGTATTCTTGGTGCTTTTTGCCTACATTCTTGGACTTGTTTGTTAAGCTAAGAGACGAAACATTTTAGAGGCTTTGTAGTTAGGGTGCCAGTGTGCCCAGACCCCAAGGTCCTCTCCAGAACACATTTTGTAAACTAAGATAGAACCATCCAGGGGAAGGTTCCTTGGGGAGGGCGGCTCATTCGAGCCTCTCATTGGGGAATTTTGGATAGATATGCTAATTAGTAAGACCTAGAATGTAAAACCAGATATAGAGGAGGGGGATTGTGGTGGCCATTGTGGGGGTGCATGGAGGTGTATTCGACCTGGTCGTGGTGCACCTAAGGATCCTTACAATAAATACCAAGGTAATGCCCTTTTCCCCTTCTAACCGTGTTCGCCTCTTGATTTTAAGACCAGGAAAAGGCATCACTCCTTTTCCCAGAATGCAGACGCAGGCCTCGGCTTTCCGTGGCTGGCGTGGCCTGAACAAGGGGCCAAAAAAAACCCCCCACCAGGATTAGAGAAAAGCTGCACCCAGGAGATGCTGTTTCCCCCAGAACTTACAGCATCTCCTGGCTATTTAACGCCAGCTGGCTGGAGACTTAAGTATGGATGTGCACGTATCCAGGCGTGTGTGTGTATATAGATCTAGAAGTTCCTTCAACATCTCCAGGATTTTCTCCTCCCCCTGCACTCTGCAGTCCCTCAGCTGTTCTTGATTAGGAGGACATTGATGTATAGGAGCCACGCAGTGCAGAAATGCCATATTTCTTCACCTCTCCCTTTCCCCGAGTGACTGCTTCGAGAGCCCTGGAAGCCGAGCTGATATTCTGAGTAACACCAGTCTGGGCTCTGTTCCTGCTTTTCCTGCTAAAGAGAGTCAGCTGGCTTTGCAGGGAGCTGCACGGGGGACAACCGGCTCCGTATCAAGGTCGTTCATTTCCCCAAGGGCAGCAAAACTTCCATGAAACTGATGGTCAGAGGACTAAAAAGCTGGGTTTTGGAGCAGCCCTGGATTTAGCCCCCTAACTGCGTTGGTCACTCGCTGGGCTGGGTGCAAGCTCTGGAATGACTTGGAGAGAGGCCAAGGGGGAAGAAAAACCCAGCGTATTTCTGTGTGCCTGCCCTTTGCTCGTTCTTTTTCCTCTTCCTAGCAGCACTAAAACTGTGTTTGGGGGAGCGTGGGGACCCTCTCAAAGGCTTGGGTGGCACCCTTGGGCCGGGTGGTGAAACGCTGAGGTGCCTCTCAGGGACCTGGCAGCTCGGTGAGCACAGAGCCACGGGCCAGGGGGTGTGGCTGGACCTCTGCAAGGCCTCGACATCAGGAGATAAGGAGCTCTTGGGAAACCACAGGAGCCATGCTTTGCCTCGCTCCTGCTGACGACAAGGTGGCTCCTCCAGGGGCTCCTGTGAGCCACCACCCGCCGTAACGTGGCTTTGCCCTGTGCTTGGGCTCTGTGATGGTTAAATGCCAACGTGGCACTGCAGCTGTGCCTCTTCTTGGCTGAACATCAAGGGGCAGGCATCCAAATGTCAGGGTTTTTTTGGTTGGTTTTTTTTTTCCCCTTCTCCCTTTCTATGCCATCTAAATCTTTTTTAAACGAAGGGGATTAAAACAGGGAGGCAGAAAGGAGATCTCCGTGTGATCTGTGCTCTCCTTGAGGCTGCAGCGTTGTGTGACCCCAGGGAAACCAGGCCTTGCAGCCTTTCCTTTGCTGCAGAGGTGTCTCTTGCTGAAATTAATGGGGATTTGCCTCCAGCTGAAGCCTCCAGGGCATGGAACACTACCCAGAGTCATGTTGGCAAATCCAGCCCCTGATACTGGATTGCTGCTGAGTTGGACTGGGAAGACTTTGAGACCAAAGATTTCTAAGATGTGTCATCCTCATGAGATGGAGAAAAAAGAGCTGTACAGGAGCCAAGTGCACTGGTCTCTTCTGGGGTGGTACCAGTAGAGATTTTGTGGCACAAAGAATTAATTTTTCTTGTTTTTGTAAAGTCATAGAATGGCTTGGGTTGAAAAGGACCTTAAAGAGCATCCGGTGCCACCCCTGCCATGGGCAGGGACACCTCCCACTATCCCAGGTTGCTCCAAGCCCTGTCCAGCCTGGCTTTGGACACTGCCAGGGATCCAGGGCCAGCCACAGCTTCTCTGGGCACCCTGTGCCAGGGCCTCCCCACCCTCACAGGGAACAATTCCTGCCCAATATCCCATCCATCCCTGCCCTCTGGCAGTGGGAAGCCATTCCCTGTGTCCTGTCCCTCCATGCCTTGTCCCCAGTCCCTCTCCAGCTCTCCTGGAGCCCCTTTAGGCCCTGCAAGGGGCTCTGAGCTCTCCCTGGAGCCTTCTCTTCTCCAGGTGAGCCCCCCCAGCTCTCCCAGCCTGGTTCCAGAGCAGAGTTGCTCCATCCCCTCAGATCATCCTCTGGACTCACTCCAACAGCTCCACATCCTTCCCATGCTGGGAACCCCGGAGCTGGAGGCAGCACTCGAGGTGAGGTCCCACTGCCTTCCTGTAAGGTCTTGGGAGCTGAGTGGCCTCAGGAGAAATGTCCCAGCCCCGTTCCTTGCTCCCAGACTCCTCCACAGCCATTCCCTGCCTTCTGCCAGGGCACATCTTGCAGGCTCCCCGGGATGCTGGGAACGCAGAGGGTGACACTCAGCTGCTCGTCCTGCTCTTTTCCCACCTGTCCTCCTTCCCTCCACGCTTCTTCAGGGTGTTGGGAATCCTGACAGTTGCTGAAATCTGTTTCAGAAGCCGGGCTGTGCTTGTGATTTCAGGTTTCTTGGAGTAACGTGGGGGAGAAAAAAAACCCAAATTTTTTTTTTTTTTAAAAAAAAGATGGGCCATGAGAAGAAAACGGCGCAGAACAAAATGGGAGGCAGAGAGAGATTGACAGGGTGGTTTCATCAGCTGCTTGCTCTCACTGTAACCACATAAGTTTTTATCCAAAAAAAAAACAAAAAAGGACTTTTCCAAGTCAGTGTCTTCGTGCTGCGCCTTCTCTGCTCTTGGTGTGAGCGGAAGGCAGTGCTGGATGCTCCTCTGCAAGTGGCAGCCAGAATGTGCTGCCGGCACATTCCCAGGTAAAGGCGTTGTGCAAATGTCAGGGGAGTGTCTCCAGCCCTGAAAAATCAGCTGTCATTGCTTTCACCTTAACGTGAAATGAGATCCAAGGGGCGGGGAGAGGGTAGGACAGCCAAAAGCTGAGCTCCCGAGCCAAATTAGGTCTGCCTCTGAAAGCAGTTTTCTGTTCCAGAGGTCTCTTTCTCTCCGCACGGGGTGGGCTGGCCTTGGGCAGCTGCCAGGTGCCCTCCTGGATGCTCTCTTGCTGCTCCTCCTTGGCAGGACAGAGGGAGAAAATAAGGTGGAAAATCTCCTGGATCAGGATAAAGGCAGGGAAATCATTCATCAGTTCCTGTCACGGGCAAAACAGACTTGCCTTGGGAGGAATTAATTTAATTTATTGCTGAGATTTGTGCAGCCTGGAGAAGAGGAGGCTGAAGGGAGACCTGAGAGCAGCATTCAGATTCCTCCCAGGGGGCTGCTCCAGTCTCTGCTCTCTGTGACCAGGGGAGGTTTAGGCTGGATTTTAGGAAAAGGTTCTTTCCCCAGAGGGTGCTGGGCCCTGCCAAGGCTCCCCAGGGAATGGGCACGGCCCTGAGGCTGCCAGAGCTCCAGGAGCGTTTGGACAATGTTCAGGGTGGGATTGTTGAGGTGTCCTGTGCAGGGCCAGGAGCTGGACTCCCATGATCCTTGTGGGTCCCTTCCAACCCACACGATTCTATGATTAAAATGGATTTGGACAGCGAAAAACAAAGACAAAAATTAAAACAACACTTACTCTCCTCCAACCCTCTTGGCCCAAGCTCATCTTCGCTCCTTCCTTCCCAGCTTTTCTATCCCTGACCCCTGAAGGACTGGGAAGGGTTGCAGACAGCCCATAAGATCTCTTCTCTGCCATTCCTCCCTCTTCCCACTTTTCCCCAGGGAGTGCTGGGTAGAGGCGACGGAGCAGCTCCAGCAGTGGAGGACATGGGCCGAGGCACCCAAAATCTGGGCTGTGGGCAAAAGGATTCATCCTTTGGGCTTCCCTTTCTCAGTCCAGTGCAGGAAACAACACCGGCCTTGCCTTGCGAAATACTCGGGGTTCAGCCGGTGGCCGCGCCACTCGAGGGTGTCACGAGAGCGCCGAGTCACTTCGAATTCCCCCTTCCCTCTTTGTCCCGGCCTTGCGAGCGTCGTGCTCAACAAACCCTTCACGAGGCTGGGAATCAAAGGCTTGCTTAACAGCTTGTCACTTCAGCTTTGTGTTACTTCAGCGTTTGCGGAAGCGCCGTCAAGGTTTTGGCGCTTCGCTCCGGGCCACCACAGAGGTTGGAGCTCCTTGGCTCGCCCAGCAACGGGGAGCAGGGCTGGGGGCGTGGGGGGTACATCCAGCAAGGCTTGGTTTTCCTGTGGGGTGGGCAGGGATGTTCTGGCCAAAAATAGGCAGCTCCCAGTTGAGCCAGGCTAGAGCAGCTGAAGTCTGTGGTCCTCCCACTCCTCTTCTTCTCTGGCAGCTACTCCAGCAGCAACAGCTGCTCCTTCAGCCCAGGCAGCTGAGCTCCTCTTCCCGAACAGAGGAACCTGGGCCCAATCCATCATCCCTGTTAAATGCCCCCACGGCACGGCACGGCACGGCGAGCTGAGCCGGATGCCTCATTGAGCAAAATCCCTGGAAGCTGCCAGGACTTCAGCTGGATATCTGGAGTGAAGAACCTTCCTACCCTCCTCCTGGCTTCGTTTTCCCCTGGGAGCCGTCGCTTTTTCTCAGGAAAAAGCGTGTTTTGAGTACCCAGCCCGCGATGCGTTGGATGCAGACCCAGCTTTTTGTTTGGAAGGAGTTTTTTTGGCAGAGCCAGTCAGAACGGGCTGAGGCTCCTTTTTCAAGAGACCTGTAAATAAGCAGGGTAACCACAGTGGTGGGAGCTGGGCTCCAGAAGCAGCTGAACTCCAAATGCTGCGGCAGGAGTAGCTCACACAGCTCCAGATGCTCTCTGCCAGCTGAAAGGTGATGAAATGGGTGTTGAGCTCCCATGGATATGGATTTTATCACCTGTAACTGCCCCGAAATGGGCTCTGTAATCCAGCTTCTGAATCTCAGAGGAGAACTTCTTCCCCAAGCCCCTGGCTAACTGGCCATGAGCCTTACAAGTGTAAATAATGCTCTGTTTCCCCTTGTCCCTGTTCTCTCTCCCTACCCTGCATTGCTAGTGATGTCTCAGGCCTCATCTAGGTTGTCCTAAAACCCACATTAAACATTTTCATTTGGTCTAGCAATGTGAATGTAGTAGGTATTTTTCTTCTGTAAGGGAGATTTCCTTCAACTCTTCCAGCTCCTGGCTCATTTCTAGGAAGCAGTAGATGTCCATCATCGACGGAGCCCGTTTACAGCCTTGCTCTCTGACAATCCCCCCACCTTCACAAAATCTTCCCGAGAGCTCTTTTAGAAGGGCTCCTTTCATTTTTGGACACCCTCTGGTTGAATACCGACCTCAGAATACCTGACTGTTGAGCCAACATCAGGTTCAACACTCTGCACGTTTCGGGTGGGGCGTCGTTTCTCGTCACGAGGAAAACCGACGCTTCCACTTGGCGGGAGCTGTGACTCAGGGAGGAGATTTCAGGATTTCTGTAGGAAAACGCTCCCTGCTGATGCCTTAGGAGGGTGGGAACAGCTGCTGTGGACCGGCAGTGCCCCCAGAGGCTCCCGGAGTTCAGAGAGCGAGGGCAGAGCGAGACAAGAGAGGGTGAAGCCAGCAGCTGTGGCCAATGGGATGGAGCTCAGAACACCCTTTAGTCATAGCCTCCAGCCGTGCCAAATGGGAGCGGGAGCACTCCGTATCACTGGCACCCAGCTAAAAAAGCAGAAACCAGCGAGCTAATGAGATGCTGGAATGAATCCTGCGGTGTGCAGGAATGCTGTGGATCCTGGGCAGCTCCCGGAGCAGGGCTGGGAAGCTGAAGCGAGGTGGGAGTTTCAGAGGCATCTCCTCCCTGAGCTTTTGAGCATGGCCACAAAGACGTCGCCGAATTCGAGGGGCTTGGGGCATGAGCCCTGTCCTGAATGAGCAAGTTTGCTGCTGCTCGTGGTCCCGGATTTTGAATTATTCAGGTGGAACGGGACAGCAGCTTGTTGAACGAGGAACCTGTTAGCGGGATCTGTGCGTGGAAGAGGCAGAGGGAGCGGGCTGGTGGAGCTGTGGGGGTGCTCCTTACATTAGCTTTGCTCCTAACCTTGATGCGAAGACAGGGTGGGAAAGTGGATCTCCCAGTCTGGCCACGTCCTTGGCCCAGCCTTCTCCCCTTTTCCACAGCAGGAACAGCCCTACTGCAGGTCCAGAAAGGGCTCCTGCTTCCTCACCCTGAGAGTGACTTCAGCAGACACTGAAATTCACCCCATGGCTCAGAAACTGGAGAAGTGAATGAGCTTAAACGTGTGTATTTTAACCTTCCCTGCGCTCACCGGGGTGGAAAACTGAACGTCCTCCTCGTGGGAGCGGAACTTCTGTTGATCGCTGGAGTCAGAAGCGGAGAAGAAGAAGAAGAACCTCTCTCCCCCTCATCCTCCCGCAGCCGTCAATGACAGACTGCGAGTGTCACAGTGTGAACGTTGGCATCTTCCACCAGGGCTGCCGGGAGCCGCGTTTCCCAGCATTTGGCTCCTGGGTGACATGTGAGAGGAGAAAGGCTGTGCTGTGCTGGCAGGAGGAGCTGGGCCCTGCGGAGGGAGGGGGTCTCCACCCTTCAGCAGGAGCGCCTTGGTCGCACGCGGGGGCGGGACTGTGGCTCTGGAGAAGCTCTGGAAGCCCCGTGGTTGGAAAAGTGCCGCGTGGTGAGAGTGGCAGATGGCACGGAGCATCAGCTGCTGGCCTCCAGCCTCACGGTGGCGGCTCCTCGTGTTCCTGTCCCTCTCGCACCAAACGTGGGCAAGCAACGGGTGATCCTGGGGGTGCTTGTAGGGCAGCAAGTTTCCTGCAGCAGCTGATCCTTCATAGCACTCACAGCCTGTTTAAATGGTGTTTGTGTCTCAGATTTTTGGGGGTGGGTGGTGATGGCTGCTGTAGATCACAGAATCACTCGGCTGGGAGAAGACCTTTAGCATCGCGAAGTCCGACCGTAAATGGTGTGACTTCAGCAAGGAGCTGGGACAGAGCAGGGGCTCCATGCACAAATTCCACAGGAGCTATCAAGCAGTCACCTTGTCTGTCCTCAGCAACCTTCAGGATTGTGGGGGTTTTTTTTGCCCCAAGATTAATTTTGACCTCGTAGCATGAATCGGCCGTGTCCTTAAAAAAGCAAGCAAAGCCACGAAATCCAAGTGATTCCTCTTCACCTTCAGGCAAATCCTGGTAAGGCCAACACAGGTTTGGGGCAAAACCTCACTTGGATCTACGTAGAGTCCCTCTATACATTCCAGCTGGGAAGGAGGGAATACTTGCCTTAGCCAGGGCTCCCTGCCTTGCTGGCAGGAGCCTTTCTGTGAGGTGCTGAGATCATTTAGAACGTGACCATGCATACATAAGCCTCTGGCAATTCTGGTTTCACCCTTTAATGAGCTTGGTTTCCAGCAGTGTTTTTGCCACCCAGTTAAAACTGACCTCTGCCACCCCCAGGCTTGGCTCCCTGTATGGCACAGCATCACGGGATAATTTAGGCTGGAAAAGAACTCCCCAGATCATCGAGTCCCAACTCGGCGCCGTGCAAGAAATGGTGTGGCTTTAAATATAAATCAGTGATGCTGTGGTGGTGGTGGTAGAGATCGAGCCCCAGGCTGGTTTGGGTGGGGAGGGACCTTGAAGACCCTTCCAAAGGTTCCAAGCAGGGAATGTTTGATGTCAGTTCCCATGGGCAAACCCACCACCATCCCTTGCTGACATTCCTGGCTCCTGTCTGTGAGGAACGAGTCCAGCCAAGCTCTAGGACCTGTCACTGCCCTTATCTGGGAAGGCCTTTGAGGAGGGACTGTCGAACGTCCTGTCACACCTACAGTCCTCATCCCACTCCAGGCTTTGTGTCACATGGAAACTCTCTGTTTTGGGTGCCGTGACCCCTTCTGGTTTTCCAGTAACTCACAAAAAACCAAAACAAACAAACAAACAAACAAACAAAAAAAAAACCAAAAAAACCCCAACCAAACAAAAACCCCCCAAAAACCTACCCTGAAGTTTTTACACATCAAACTTGACTAGGGGTTCCAAATTCAGGGCCAGCTCTGCTGCCTGTCACTTCTCAGCCAAGGTGATAAAATGCCCTTGGACGAGGATTTTGAAAGCTTTCTCTGCAGCAGTAATTGTGGGAACTTGGGTTCTGCAGATGCTGAGCAGCCTTGAAACGAGTCCTGAAATCACCTTTGCCGTGCTTTGCAGCAGATTCCTGAGAGATGACGTGGAGGAAGGAGCAAAACTGAGCATCCCTGGTGCTGGAAATAACCTAACTTTTAAAAGTCTTAATTTTATTTCCCCAGTCAGGCTTGGTTTGCCTTTGCCCCGGAGAAAGGGATTCTGAGGTTTTTTTCAGGGGACACAGAGAGATACACAAAAGATAACAGCCATCAACCAACATCAACCAGCATCAACCAAATTCAACTCCAGATGTTGCCCCCTGGCACGTCTGGAGACACCTGGAAAAGACTGATGAGGAAATCAAGGAGTGAGGACCCAATTAGCGAAGGAATCCGTGGCCAGTAAGAAACCAAATATTAGAAAAACTGTGTAATTTGGGACCAATGAACAGGATGTTATAAAGGGTTTTTTTGGGTGCATAAATCTGCAGAGAACCTGGTAAAAGGCACGTGTGTGTGGAATATTTTCCGTGGCACATCCAGGCCAGAGTAAAGCAATGCCTGATTCTCTATCACTTCAAATACAGCCTTGGAGGGCTTTTATTTTTCTCCTGAATTTCGGTGACACTGGCACTCGTGGTGTCCTTTTAAATGATTTAGCACCAAAATTATGTTGTCTCACGGGGACCTCAAGGCCAGGTTGGACAAGGCTTGGAGCAGCCTGGTCGAGCGGAAGGTGTCCCCCTGCCCATGGAACAAGAAGAGCTTTCAGGTCCTTTCCAACCCAGACCATTCTGGGATTCTGGGATGTGATTCCATGACTCGGGACGAGACCAACGTGGCCACCACCCTTGGAGAGTGACCCCCTGTAACCCGTGGAGCTGGAGGTGCTTTTCCACCTGCCAAATCTCCGTTTGCTGAGCTTTTTATTAAGCACACCGCTTATTAATCAGCAACAATAACCATTGCCTCGTAAGATAATTATTTTTGCCCAACAACAAAACACTTGCCAGGAAGTCTCAGCTTTTCCAGCAGCTCGAGCTTGCCCCTGGGCTTTCCTGCTGCTTCCTTTTGAAGCTGACAGCTCTCAGTGGCTTTGGAGAGGCTTTTCCTGGGAAGGGCCGCTGTCACACTGCTCTAGGGATTGGTCCTCCGGGCTACCACAACTCTGCACGCAGCTTACACCCTGTAGCTGGGAGGTATTTCAAATATGCATTAAGCTACTGCTGTATTTCTGGACTATTTTATTTCCTACTCAGCTGTCTGGTTTATGATGGATTTTCTTCTTTTTTTAAAATTTATTCCGAGGGTTTTTATTTTATTTGGAGAGAAATTCTCGTTGGGAAGTGGAAGTGGAGAGCGGAGCTGAATTTCAGTCCTGGCTTGATATGTGGGCTTGGATCATCTAACCTGGCTGGGCTTGAGGTCGTGTCAACAGATTTGAAAAGCACTAATTGAGACCTCTGCAGTTAGAAAAAATACATCCTGGAAGACTTTTCAGGATGTTTCCCTCAATTTTAACAGCAACGCACCTTGTAGGAATAACTGCAAGACATCCTAGATGGAAAATAAGAGGTAAAACCTCTGTTATCTCACCAAAATAGCAGCTGGGAGCGTTGCTGAGGGCTGTCAGGCAGGGAGGGCCCAACACGTGGCAGATGCTTGCTCCAGGCTGACAGCTCAGCTCTGGCCCTGCCTGTCTTTCTGTGCTGCCTCCCACCTGCTGGTACCTCTGCTGAGGTTTCCTCCAGCGGCAAGAAGAGGCCAAATGGGTGTTTTTAGCTTATTCACCGAACCCTTAGGAAGATGTTGGAGTCCAAGGCATGCCTCTGGCGGCCCTGGCAGGTCAGGGAGCCCCGGAGCCCCAGTGAGGGGGTCCCAGCCCCTGGCCAGAAGCCAAGAATGAAGGTGGTTTTGATCTTAGTCCATGGGAAAAATTACCAACACTGCGAGAAACATTGCAAAACATGAGAGTTTAAAAATAAGTAGTGGTTTAGTGTGTTGCAAGGTAAAACAGTAGATTTTAGGGTTTTTAGAATAAAGATAAAAGACTTAAGATGGAGGATTTTGGGCATTGCCCTGCCTTTCTTCTTCTTCTTCTTCTTCTTCTTCTTCTTCTTCTTCTTCTTCT
>VZRQ01006436.1:78979-89412 GCA_013397975.1 Machaerirhynchus nigripectus | reverse complement strand
CCAGCTGTCCCAGCCTGGCTCTGGTCACATTAAAACACTGGCCTCAAATATCCTGCTGTGGGGCAGGGAGGGGCTGGGCAGCAGCGTGTGGTCCCTCCCAAAAATACGAATGCGCTTTCCTTCTTTGGTTTAAAGCTGCCAGGCTCGGCTTGGCTGAGGTGCAGAGAGGGCAGGCCCTCCTTTCCCACCTCTCTGGGCAGCGCTGAAGCTGCTCTGCTCTGTCCTGCAGAGCCCCAAACCTGTGGTGCCATCCCTTGGCTCACCTGAAGCTGCTCAGCTCTGTCCTGCAGAGCCCCAGGCCTGTGGTGCCATCCCTGGGCTCACCTCCGTGACGGATGCTTGGCTGCCAGGAATGCTGACTCTCCAGAGCCTTACTGGAAGTGCTTTGGCTGGATGAGAGGTGGGATGTGCTTAGCAGATGATGGGGAGTGAAAAGCAGAGAGCTGCAGGCTGGGGTTTCTCGCAGCTGTGAGGAGAAATCCTCTTTGTCATGGGTCGTGTGTCAGAGCAGTTTCTCTTCCCTTTGCAGTGGGTTTGGGCTCAAAGCCCTGGCTTGGCTCTCCTCCTCCCCTCCAGCTGATATCTGCTAACCCATATCTGCTTTTTGATCAAATATCTCTGCCTGAGACTGAGGTTTCTATTTCTTTTGTAAAGTGGGAGGAGCCCGTGGTCTCTGACAGGCACGGAGTAGCACCAAGAGTCCCAGCAGCCTTTCTGCTGGTGTTTTTTCCATTTCTTGGGGCTGCTCAAGGTCTCTCTGTCAGTGCTTCCATCCTCTGGGGTGATCCCTGCACTCCAAACGCTGCTGTGCAGAAGTGCATGTGCAGGGTCGCAGCCTCTGCGTCAACAGATTTCCCTCTTGTGAACTGTCAGCACAAAATTCGGGATATTGCTCCCAAAGGAGGCAATTTCTTCACTGTGGCAAACTTGATTTCCCAGGGTTATTTGGAGGAAAGCTGGTCTAGAGAGGAAGGGGTGGGCTGGGAGGGCCCCTTACTGCCACTGAGTGTCCAGAAAGGTGTGTGGAAGTCTTTGATGTGTTAAAAGTTAACATATTAATTCAGCCTGGAGAAGGGAAGGTTCTGGTGAGAGCTCAGAGCCCCTTCCAGGGCCTAAAGGGGCTCCAGGAGAGCTGGAGAGGGACTGGGGACAAGGCATGGAGGGACAGGACACAGGGAATGGCTTCCCACTGCCAGAAGGCAGGGATGGGTGGGATCTTGGGAAGGAATTGTTCCCTGTGAGGGTGGGGAGGCCTCTGGATCCCTGGAAGTGTCCGAGACCAGGCTGGGATGGGGCTTGGAGCAGCCTGGGATGATGGAAGGTGTCCCTGCCCATGGCAGGGGGTGGAATGGGATGGGATGAGCTTTGAGGTCCCTCCCAACCCAGTCCAGGACTGTGTGAATCCAGGAGGCTGCAGGCTGAGCTCACGCAGGGTGGGGCAGAGACAAGGTGACCCATCCGAGCTCCTCTGCCGTGCCTGCGCTCTGGAAAAAAACTTGGCTCCCTCTGGGAGCTTATTTTCAGTCAGTGCAGCTCATGCAGGGAAAAGTGTGGCAGCTCCTGGGAGTGGAGCAGCTCGTTAAGAGGAAATGGGTTTCATGATCTGCTTGGAAGCTTTGATTACTCTCCTGGGAGCTTTGCTCCATCTCTCCCCCGCTGCTGCTGCTGCCGCCTGCAGATCCAGACCAGGAGCTTCGCTCCCTGCGCGTCCCTCCCTTCACAGTGACCCCCGCCTGGGCGAGGCTGTTCCTGGGCCCTGGGTGCAGGACACAGCTTTAACATTTTCCTGGTCGAGAGATGCAGCTGGCTGTGCCTCTCCTGGAGGGAAGGGAGCAGGGCTGAGCTTTCGTAGGGCCGCTTTTGTCTCGGCCACGAAGCCGCCCGCGTTTCCTCTGCTGGCGGTTCCGTGCCCATCCCTTTCATCCAGAGGTTTTATCCCCCTTTGGGGGGAGAGGGATTGCAGTGGAGGGGGTGTTCTTTGGCTTGTGGAGTCAGTTGTTGTTTCAAATGAAACCAAGAGGAAAAAAAGAGGAGCATTTAAGGCTGCTTCCCCTTTCTTTTGTCGAGGAGAGCCTGTACATGCTTCTGAGCAGCTCCAGCCTGGCAGCGAGCAGCTGCCTGTGCACGTGAGAGGCCCATTAAGATTCAGTGCTGCTTCAAACCTCCCATTTATGCTCAAAACAGCCTTCTGAAAAGCAGGAGAAGGAAAAAAAAACAACCCAAAAAACCCCAACCGCATTAAAAGGCAGCTTCCAAATTAGAACGGTTTGCTTCTCTCAGAAGAAACAGGAGCTGTTTTCCTTTCCCTATGGAGCATCCTAATCCTGCTGCAAGTCTCTCCCGCTGCCAGGTGGCTTGGTCTGCTGGGAAACTGGGCGGATGGCTGGCAGGGAGAAGGGGTTGGAGTCACCTTACAAGGCTGTCTGCAAGGCAGGAAAGGCTGCAGGGAGAGGATGCCACGGTAATAAAGATCTCCGGCTGGGGCAGCGCACTGACGCAAGAATGCTGCGTCTTGTGTGTGTGCAGGAGAAATTAATCTGGATTAATTTAAGGGAATAAACGCGATTAAAGCCGCTCCTTCGGCATCTGAGGAGCTTTGCGTTTGATTTGGTTTAATTGGCTTACAAAGTGGCTGTTCTCTGAAGGATGCTCCTGGGGAAGCGTGTGCTCCGGGCAAGCCCTCCCCTCTGCCCTTTGGGCTTTCCCGGGAGTCGGGCAGTGCTGTTGGCCAGATTATTCCGTGGAAGTGCAGAGAACTGCCCCCCAGGCTTGGCCCTCAGCTGGGATGCTGTAGGAAGCGAGAGGTGCAGGTCACACCTTCCCCTGCAGTCCTGAGAGTGCGGGAGTTGACGGCAGAGGCCTGAAGAGTGAGGGAGAAAAGGCTGCAGCACCACCAGGGAGAAGGGAAGGAGAATCCTTTGTGCTTGTGCTCCCTCCTGCCAGGAGAACAAGGAGGGAACAAGCAGCACTTCATGCTGGCGTTCAGCCCCTGTGTTCGTGAGCACTTCTGTGTTTTAGTCCCTGCTCCAGGGATTTATCACCAGGACTTCAGGATTCCCAAGGGGATTACGCGTGCACAAGCGCCAATATTCCCCGGAGTACATAAAAGTGAAGTGGAGTTTTGGAGAGGATATAAACCTTCTTGCCTGGGGCTCTGCCAGCTTTAACTGCTCGTGCTTTTTGCAGACGTCTGGGAGGCCTGCAGTGCAGAGATCTTGGGAGGGAGAACTGCTTTTGGCCGAGGTGTGCATCCCCTGTAAAACCCCTAAGGAAGGCAGGTTCCCTCCTGGGAACGGGATTTGACAGGCAACCCCCGGAACGGGGAGGAGGAATCGCTGCTGGTGTTGCAGCACCAAACGCCAGCAGAGCGCTGAAGATGCAGCTCTGCCCTGAAGATCTCCCCAGGGGGATTGCAGGTGCACAGGTTTGCCTTTAAAACTCACCTTGGTGCAGTCTGCCTGCACTGCTGGGGCTCTGCCTTGGTGTCACTCTTGATTCTAAGTCACTTAGGTTTTTCTAAATTTTTTTTTCCCCCCTGGAAAAGCTTTAAATGGGGTCTATATTTAGAGCAGGCTGCACGCTGCTTAAAGACTCTCTGACAGCAAATAATGATCTTAATAGGGCCCCCTGATACATCTCAGGAGCCTCGCACTTCTGATGCTCTGTAGTTTGAAACTCAAAGGTGTTTGGGTTTTGGGGTTTATTTTAATTTCTGCCCCCTTCAAGTGCTGTGACCACCTTTTGGTGTGGGGGGGATTGAATTTGAGACAAGCTGGGCCTTCTTCAAGATGGGTTTGCTGTAAAAAATGTGCATTGCTGGGGGAGTTTAACCCCCCCAAATCTGCAGCAGAGAGGAACCGCTGGTGGAGGTGCTGCTGGGGAGCTGGCTGAGGTGAAAAGCTGTGTGAAACTTTATGGAGGAGCAAAATTCCTCCCTGTGGGATGCAGCTCCTGTGCTGAACCAGCAGCCCCCGAGGTGCTGCGTCCTCAGAGCTTGTGGCGTGTGAGGAGGTTGGAGTCCTGGGGGTCTGCTCCAAGGGGCACTCTCTCTCCTCCTTCCCCCAGGAACTGAAAGGAATTATGGCTGGTTTCCATCTCAGATCAGATTTGAGGGCTGTCCTCTGGTGCTCTGAGCTCAGGGATGAGGGTTCCTGCCAGGAACGGGGGTTCTGATGTCTCCTGTCGGCTCTCATGGGTCTCCCCGGATGCACCAAGTGTGGTGATGCTCTCCTGCCTCCCACACCTGCTCTGGTTGCCTGTGTGGAAAGCTGCCTCCTTCACCAAAAGCAGAGTCAGTGTTTCTGCTCCTTAACAGCTCCCAGATGAGCTGATTCTCCACTGAAGCTTCCCCTGTGGCAGCAGAATTTCTTTTTTCTGGATTTTTTTTTTTCCCCCCGTGCCAGTGCTCTGACACCTGGCGTGGCCCATCATTCCAGCCCCTTATTTCCAAGGGGTTCTGCAGCTTCAGCCCAGCTCTGGAGCAGCACAAGCTGACTTTTTAAGAGCTTTTTCTCAGTGGCCCATTAGCTGTTTGCTGCTTGGAGATAGCTGTTGAGTTAAGCTGACAACAAAACCGAGGCTTTAAGAGGCGCCGTCGTCGCACGTGGGGAGCTCTCCCCGTTGTGGGAACGTTTATCTGCTTGAGCACGTTCCTGCAGCTGCTGCTGCTGCTTTTCCAGGGCACGTGGAAGGCTGCAAGGGATCCCTCTGTTCTCTGCTGAGTGCTTCCCTTTGCATCTGGAAGAGGGAGATGCCGTGGTGGGCAGAATTAATAGCGTCAAGTCGTTGAACGCCGCGGTTCTAGCGCGGCGCAGATTATGGCATTTAAGTAGGTAGGATAAATATTAATTAAAATACGTGGTCTGAAAGCCTCGGGGAAAATCAATTGCGTTCCCCTAAGGAGCTTTCTTGTCGAGACTTTGGTTTTTAATTCTTTCTAAACCTTGCTGTGCTTGCTGAACTTCTTGGGGTTCTGGGCTGCTGTATCTCAAAGCAAGTGCCCCCAAAAAACCCCCCTCAGTGGTGGGGAATGGAGAGCTGTGAATTTCGGAGAGGCACTTTAGCATGCCTTAAATACATTAGGGAACAGTGATGTTTGATACGGCCTCGCTGGAGATGGGAATGCACATCTTGGGAGAGGGGAGAGGGGAAGAGTGCAGGATTCTCAGGGGATGAATTTGACTTGGTGTCTAAAGGCTGCAATAAAAACTTGCCTTGTCCCTGTGCCTTTCTGCTGCGTTCCTGGCAGAAGGCATCAGTGGAGCTGGGTGCTCACCTGTCAGGGCCCTGAGCAGCCAGGATGCTGATGATAAACTGCGAGGCTTCGGGATCTGTCTGCTGGCATTGTAAAGTATTCCCAGGATGGGCAGGGCAGCAGGGACAGCTGTTCAGGTTTCATTCTCTTCGCTGTCTCTCTCTGGTAAGATCTCCACAGGGAGCTGCTGCTGTCTTGGAATCGCCCCTCTTTGTCTGGAGGGAGCTGCCATAACCAAGGATGGAGCTGGCTGGGAGCAGGGATGGGAAGAGCTGGTGCTCCCCGCCACCTCCCAGGAAAAAACCCCACTGAGGGAGTGTCCATGCCTCAAAACCTCCCTCTTGAAACACCTCCTGCTGGGCTTTCCCAAGGCTCCATCCTTCCCACCGGGACCTTTCCAACCTCTGCCTCTTCCTCGAGGGCCTGCTCAAAGGTGGGTGGGCTCGTGCTTCCCGAGGTTTTCATGGAGCTCCTCCGGCTGGTGTGGCTCCTGTGCTGTTGCTGAGTGCACTGGGGATGTTGTGCAATTAGCTGGAAGCTGATTGCATCTCATGGTGAGTGTCACTGTGATGAGATAATTACAGCAAGGCCCTCAAAGCCATCAGCTGAATCCTTCCTGACAGGTGGCCCTTCCTGAGGCACGGGGGATGTGCTGCCGGCTCCAGGACAGCTGGAGCCTGCCTCCAGAGATAAGATTAGATGCTGGCTCCAAGCAGTGGTCAGAGGAAACCCTGCTCTGCTCTTTGCTTGCAGCTGGACTTGTGTCTAAATGAAAACTGGGCTTGGGTGGTGAGCACGTTCGTGTTCCTCCTGCTGGAGGTGCTTGAGCTTTCTCTTTGCAAAGCACTCTTGGAGACAATTCTTTAGGGAATCACAGAATCCTGAAATGATCCGGGTTGGGAGGAACCTTAAAGTTCATCTTGTTTCATCCCACCCCCTGCCATGGGCAGGGACACCTCCCACTATCCCAGGCTGCTCCAAGCCCCGTCCAGCCTGGCCTTGGACACTCCCAGGGATGCAGGGGCAGCCACAGCTGCTCTGGGCACCCTGTGCCAGGGCCTCCCCACCCTCACAGGGAGGAATTCCTTCCTGATATCTGATCTAAATCTACCCTCCTTCAGCTTAAAGCCATTATGAAGGAGCAGGCCTTTCCCTGGGAACCTTGCTGTGGCTACAGCTCCATGGTCATCATTGTATGGTTCTCTGGGCCTTCCACCTAAAGCCACTCCCTACCTTGAGTGGTTTTTATTTTTCTATTCCGTCTCCTCACCTCCCTGCCGTGGTCTGCTTTTTGTTTTGGTTGGTTTTTGGGTTTTTTTTGCATGTTTAGTTAGTCAGTGGTGGTCTTAATTGCAGATCATGAGCAGCACGTATTTCTTGTTGTCTCCTGGCTGCCCTGTTGCTGCTGCTCGTGAGGCACTCGCTCATGGTCTGGCACTGCTGACATCTTTAATCAGAGCTATTACAGCCTCGACAACCTCAGTGCACTCAATCAGCTGCCTCAAGCCTCAGGGTTTCCATGCCACAAGTCAGCTCCCAGTGACTCCGTGTTTCCACTTGAAATCCCGTGTCACCCTCTGGCTGCCCCGCAGCCTCCTGCCCAGGGCTGGTCACAGAATCCCTGGATGGTTTGGGTGGGAAGGGGCCTTAAAGAGCATCCCATCCCACCCCCTGCCCTGGGCTGGGATACCTCCCACTATCCCAGGTTGTTCCAAGCCCTGTCCAGCCTGGCCTTGGGCGCTCCCAGGAATCCAGGGGCAGCCACAGCTTCTCTGGGCTCTTTCTCAGTGTTACTGAAATAGAATTTAAAAAAAAAAAAAAGACAGAGGAAGAGATAAAAGCACTTTAGACATTCCTATAGCTGAAAGAAATTATGATGTTCGTGGACAACTTGCTCAAAGCAAACTGAGTAGTCGAGGGTGCGTGTGCAGCAGCTTTTTTCTGCGGGTGATTGGAGTGGCAAACCTCCTCCTGTCACCAGCTCTGTATGTGAGGAGACAGCAGGTAGTGTTCCTGCAGGTGAACAGTGCAGCGCCGAGCCCTGGGGCTGCCTTGGCAGGGTTGTGAGGGACAAATGATTTTCGAAAAGAGACTTTGCTGTCTCCTCCTCCTTTTTCTTTAGAGTTCTTCTCAGGGCAGGAGGGTGTTCAGGGTGCAGCTCTGAAGGTGGGGAGTTAGCTGGTGTGGCCCCTCGGACAACAGGAGGAGCAGAGCTGCTGTCACCAAGCAGAGTCTGCAGTGAGTTGGGGCACGGTGAGGGATCCTCAGCAGCGTTGAGGCTGAGAGAGACCTCAAGAAGGCTCCAAAATCTGCTGTTCTTGGGGGGGCAAATAAGTTTCCCTCTGCTTGTGGTAAACCCTGTTCCAGGATGACGTGGACAATATGGACACGCCTGGTGGGAGCGCTTGGCCGTGAGACAGGAGATTTGGGGGTGATTGATGTTCAGTGGCGCTTTGCCACGTGGAGAAGGCTGGGAGTTTCATGTTTTTGCAACAAATGGGTGGCTGGGCAGCATTCCAAGAGCCTTCCAGAGCAAGAGAGACCGGCTCAGGGGGTGGTTTTTAGGAGTGGTCTCCGTGCACAGCTCACAGGAACGTGGACAAGCTTTGGGAACCAAGGAGATCGCCCAAATCCCCTGTGAGGGTTGTCCTGGTGCAGCTGGGCTCTTCACTCCAGCTGCTGTGGGCTTCACCTCAGCTGTGCTGTGCACAGGTTGAATGTTTTGAAGGGTTCCTTTGTCATTCCTGGTGCTTCTCCAGAGCCTGATGTTGAAGAAGTCCCCGCTCGTTGCAGTGGTGACCTTTAAAGGTCCCTCTGACCCCAAACCATTCTAGGATTCAATTACTCCTTTCCAGCCACGGGATCCTTACCAACACCTGGGCTTGCTTTTCCAGTGGGAATGCTCTTTCCAGTGGCTTCTTTTGGGGACCTGTGGCTGCCTGGCCTTCAAAACTCACCTGCAAGACAGGGACTATAAACCCTGAGGGAGCCACAGGGAGACACCACTTTAAAACCTTACCCTTCTCTACTGCACTATACAAGCTCGGTGCATTTATTGGGCTTAATATGTCTTTTAAACTTTTTTTTTTAAATTCTCTGACATCCAGGGCTTTTTTGCTTTCTTTTCAAGGTGTTGGTTCTTTGAGCTGCTGCAGTCGTCTTTCCTCAAGCCCCTGCTACTTGTGTTTGCATCTGCACCTTTAAAACAGCTGGCAAGTGTCTCTTCATAAAGCTGGAGCCTCTCTCCAGATCAGCATTATTTAGAGATTAGATGCTGTCTGCCCATCAGTTGGCTGATAGTGTGTGGAGTGGGCTCTTTTTTTATTTTTTTTTTTTTTTTTTTTTTTAGCTAAAGCCAGCATTTTTCTAAAAATATTCCTGCTCGAGCGTGGAGCATCAAAGGGTTTGTGATCACTGGGATTATTTAAGCGTGGCACAGTGCTATCTCGCTGGGATTGCTCTCAGACTTCAGAGAGGAAGCTTCACAGCGGAGCTTGCAGCTTCAAAAGTTGGTGCTGCACGTGACCACGATGGGTTTCCCTGATCTGTCACCCTGGATTTAGTGAGAGGCTGGGGATTCGTGTGGTGAATGCACAAGTCCTTCCTCCAGCGAGTTGGTTTTTTGGTGGATTTTGGCCCTACTTTTGGGACAGTTACGAGTCAGGACTGAAAAAAGAAGAGGACTGACCCCTCATTGTCCTGAGGTTATGCATGAGACGGCCGAAAAATTTTCTTAGAGCGTGCTCTTAGCTGGCAATTTATATCTTGTTCCTTTGTTAGAGTGGCTGGGACAGCCTCATTTTGTGGGAATGACCTGCTTTCCTGGTTCCTGGATTGTGACCTGATTTGCCTCTATTTGGATGTGCCTCTGTCTAGCACCCTGATCTCCTTAAAATTTTCTCTATTTACCCTTCTCCAGTGGCTTCCATCACCTGCACATTGAATCGTAGCTCAGTTGCAGTTACCATAATCCCAAAAATACTGGGGTATCAATCCCAAAATACTGAGGTATAAGATTGGGATAAAGAACCCCGCAGGGTATCCCCATCCCTGGAAGTGCCCAAGGCCAGCTTGGAGGGGGCTTGGAGCAACCTGGGATAGCTGAAGGTGTCATGGAATGAGATGAGCTTTAAGGTCCCTTCCAACCCAAACCATTCCACGATTCTGTGGTTCCCTGCTGATAATTAAACTTTGAGACCTGCTAATTGGCCAATTCATGGCTTATGTTTCTGTAGTATCACCTGAAATAGTTGGCACCTGACTCTGTTGCTTCCCAGACCTCTGGTGCTCAGAACCACGTGAGATCCCTCAATCCAACTTATAAATAACCATGGTTTTTATGATTTTTATCTTAGTGATTCCTAAGCCACGGTGAAGACTGAGATAAGATATCGTTGGGAGACCCTTCCAGCTATTTTTTTTCCCCCCATCCTGAAATAGATGGCGGGGAGGGAGGGAGGGAAAAATAAATTCGAATAAATTGGAGCAGCTGCGGCCAGAAAAGTCACCTTTGTGGTGGAGTTTCTGGTGGAAGTCACCTTTGTGGTGGAGTTTCTGGTGGAAGTCACCTTTGTGGTGGAGTCTCTGGTGGAAGTCACCTTTGTGGTGGAGTTTCTGATGGAGCTAGCGATGAAATGTTGGGAAATAGGACTTTGAGACACATCCCTGTCAATACTGGGGTGTTTCCCTGAGGAATTCACTGGAATGGCTGCTGGGGGGTGCAAGAACTGGGAGGGTTTGTGTGATGTACCTGATTTTTTTTTGATTCCCAAGAAGATCCTGTGCGTTATTTGAAACGAATGGCCCCAAGCCAAGTGGAAAATCCATGCCTGTTCCTTTGCAGGTGCAAAAGAGCACGGAGGTCCCTCCCAGGGATGTCAGCCCCCGTGCCTGTGCCTGCCTAAACCCAGGAAGAATAATTAATCTCAGGATTACTCCTGGCATACCAGCAACAGCATCGCTATTCCAAAGATCCCTCCCTCTTGTGAGGTNCTTCCTTTTCCTCCTCCTCCCCACGAAGATGACGTGTCTCACACCCCTCGCTCCGGGCTTTCATCCCCCAGGCTCTTTCAAAAGAGCCTCCCTTGAATCGTGGCATTTGTGCTTGTCTAGGGCTTATTATATTTCTTTTTCTTCTTTTTCTTCTTTTTCTTCTTTTTCTTCTTTTTCTTCTTTTTCT
>VZRQ01006436.1:37166-63388 GCA_013397975.1 Machaerirhynchus nigripectus | reverse complement strand
TCTAAAAATCCTAAAATCTACTTTTTTACCTTGCAACACACTAAACCACTACTTATTTTAAACTCTAATGTTTTGCAATGTTTCTCGCAGTGTTGGTAATTTCTCCCATGGACTAAGATCAAAACCACCTTCATTCTTGGCTTCTGGCCAGGGTCTGGGACCCCCTCGCTGGGGCTCTGGGGCTCCCTGACCTGCCAGGGCTGCCAGAGGTATGCCTGGGACTCCAACATCTTCTGAGGTGCTCTGAAACGGTGAAATCCTCAGATGACGAGTAACAGGGTCATATTTTTCACTAGAAGTCATATTTACATCTGTGAGGCTTTTGGCCTGGCTTACAATCATTTCAGCTGGGCTGATTTTGACAGCCAGGCAGAGTCACAGTGCAGCTGCCTTTGGGGGAGGCTTGAAGGTAAAATCCCAGAACCATTAAGGCTGGAAAAGCCCTCTAAGATCACAGAGTCCAACCACGGACCCAGCACTGCCAAGGCCAGCATTAAACCGTGTCACCAGGCCGTCCTGCATGGAAATGCTTTCAAAATACCTGGGACTGGCCCCGACCAGAGGGTATTTCAGGCTTTTTCTTGTGGGTTTTGATCTCCTAGCAGTGCTCCAGTAGGGTTAGGTAATTTACTCCTAGGTGTTTACTGGGGTAAGCTTCCAAAGGAAGATGAAATGTGGGTGATCTGATGTTAGAGCAGCTCATTTGAACTTTTCCCTCGAATATTGAGCCATAAAGTGCTGCTTCACTGTTACACCCCACATTTGTGAGCTCTGGCATCAGCGAGGGATGCTGGAATTGGATCAATAGGGGAGGAAAAGTCAGGAAGAGAGGGAAGGGAGGGAATAAATACTGAGCAAAGTAAGAGAAGTGTTGTCAGCCTGATCTAACAGAAAGAGAGAGGGGAAGATGTCTGTGGAGTTCAGTGGGATCAGGATGGGGCCAGTGAGGTTGGAAGAAGTTCAGCAGGTGGCTGGAGGGCACGACCAGCCTGAGTGGCCACCACATCTTCAAGCAGGAGAGGCTAAAAAGGTGGCAGAGCACCCTGCTGGAAGGTGAGGGCTGCTTCAGAAGGGAAGTGTGAGCCCTGGGACCCCGTGCTTTGGTTTGGCTCCTGTCAGTGCTTCCTTTGTGTTGCCGGTGCCTTAATTAATCCCTTTTATTTCTCCTGTGCCATACAACCCAGCCTGCTTGGTGACTGTGGAGCTGCCCTGCTTCCTTCAGGTGGATGGATAACCCTTCCCAGCTCCAGGCACGTTGTCCCAGGCCTTTCCCACTGACGTGAGGGAGCTGCCACGTGAAGAGGAGACATGTGGCTCCTGCTTGGCAGAAGCAGAAGAGGCATTTCCATCCTGAAGGCGTGGACTGGAAGGGCTGCCTGGGCTCTCTGAGCAGCTGCAGGTTTGTGTGTCTTGGGGGAAGAGCCTGAAATTTAGGTTTGTTCTGGGAGAAACCCCGTGTGGGCTCCTCAGCTTCCACATCTTCCTGCTTGGGAACACAGGGACACAATACAGGGGGAAAAAAAAGAGCATTTTGTGGCTGGGAAAATCTCTGTTCTGATGCTTCCTAGTTCTCCCTGAAGAACCAGTGTCATCTCATGGACAGACTTGCTACTGGAAGCTGGAGGAGTGGGACAAAGCTGGAGAAACTCCCCTTGGCTCCTCCCATCCTTCATAAAATAGGGATCCACCTCTGCACGGAGGTTGTTGGTGTTCAGCAGCATCTGGGGACTTAGAGGTGGCTGGGCTTTGGAGCTGCGAGGTTTTCTGAGCTCCTGTCCTGTGCTCCTGTGTCCATGTCCTGTCCATGGATGCTCCTGTGCCTGTGGGGTTGGTGGGAATTTTATGGTATTATTGTGGTAATGTGAATTCAGTGAAGTTATTATGGTAGTGTGAAATTTAGGTGGTTCAAGGAGAGCTCAGACTTAGATTCTATTTCTTTTTTTTTTTTTATCTTGAGGCAGCCAGTGAGCCACCATCCTCCTGGGCTGGAGCAGCAGCTCGGGGACACATCAAGCCAAAACAAAAATCTTGTACTGGAGTAAAGAGTGGGCTAGGTTTGACATGGGCCTTTTAAGTAAAACCACTTCAAATGGTGCTTAAAAAAAAAAAAAAAAAGAGACAGATGAACATCTTCTTGCCAGTCTGAAATTATGGACTTTGTGCTGGAGACCAGGCTCTCAGACCACCCTTTTCTATTTATTGCCCATAGCAATTTCCTCGGCCTTCAGGAGCTTCAGGGTAAACTGAACACTGTAATTACCCTGGAGGTTACCAAGGCACTTTCTCCAGCCCACTGAAAACTCTGGTGAAGTTTTCGCTGTAACTAAAGCTTCTCTTGTAAAAGGACAAAAAAAAAGCTTTTAGAGGTGTCCACCATGTTTGTGTGTGAATGACAGCTGTGAATTTTTGTGCCTCAAAGAGAGCCGCCAGGCTGCAGTTAAGTCATATCTTTATGGGGAGCTTTGTATCTTTTTTCTGCTTTCTTTCCAGCCCTTTTATTCCCAGATATTCCCATGGGACAGGAATAGTCTTGTCCCACCCCCGGAAGTATTCCAGGTTGGATGGGGCTTGGAGCAACCTGAGATAGTGGAAGGTGTCCCTGCCCATGGGATAAGCTTTAAGATCCCTTCCCACCCAAACCATTCTGGGATTCATTGATGCCAAAAACATTTCTGCACCGTAATTTATTCCTCACCTGAGCATGTCAGTCCTGTATTTACCATTCGTGCCAGGTTTGGGAGCATCCCAGCACCTGCATGTCATGGAAGAACCCTCGCTGATGGGCAGGAGCAGAGTTTGCCATAGCCCAGAGCCAGGCAGTGAAAGTGTTTCTTTCATCTGCTCCAGGGCAGGTTGAGATTGGAGAACAGGAAAAATGTCTTTGCTGAAAAGGTGGTCAGGCCTCAGAAGTCACCATCCCTGGAAGCATCCAGAAAACGTCACTCTGTGTTCTGCTCTCTGCACACACAGACGGAGCCTGGAGCAGGCCACGGGCTCGTGAACACCCTGAGGGGCCTTCTGAGAAGGGACCGAGCGTCCCAGCTGGAAATCTGGGAGTGCAGCTGTGTGTGGAGACAGAGGAACCAACAGCTTTGAACCCCTGGCTGCTGAGGGGGCAGTCCCAGGGCCTGTGGCTGCCATGCAGCTCAGACCCTGCTGAGTACAGAGAGCACTGAGGGCCTTTGAGGGGTTTTTGGGGAACGTGAGCTGAGTCTGGCTGCTCTTGTCCGAAGCAGAAAGGTGCCTTCATCCTCAGCCAAAGGCAGCTGTGTCCCCTGGCTGCCTGGAGGCCTCGTGGAGCTGATAACTTGGTGATGCTGGGGCACATCTGCTCCGCACGTGGGATGAGCTAGGGGATGAATCAGTGGGAACGTGGGTGTGCAGTGAGGTGCCCAGCACGTCCCTGCAGCTGCCTCTCTGCTGTGCTGCTGCTCCAGACTGGGGAAAGTGTGTTTTTTTCCTTTCCTTCCTTTTTTCCTTTCCTTCTGGGATGTGTCTGGGTGGGGATTCAACCGGCCAGGCAGGGAACAAAGTTGATCCAAAGGGGAGCTTGCTGGGGAGGGAGACCACACCTCGTTAAAAGTCAGCTGGAAAAAAAACTCTCCGGGGTCACACACACATTCTGCAGAGCTTCTTGTGTTGCTCAGCCTGCTGGGAGCCAAAGAACAGGCAAAGATCTCCCTCAGTCACAGAGGGAAGGGATGATCCTGTAAAGTACCCAGAGCTGGGCTCTGCACCTCTGTGAACACCTCAGAGCTCCTTGGAGGCTGATCAACTCCGTTCTTCTTGGTACATGACCCTCATTAGAAATCATTTGGGATGGTGGAAGGGCAGGAGCCAGCAAGAAGCCTGGTTTAACAGCTTCCCTAAAAAGGCTTCTAGGCAAGGGGTGAGGCCTGTGCTCCTGGGCATGAGGAAAGGGTGCATCTCTGTGCTGCCCTGTCTTGTTCCTGTGGTGCCACAGTGGGAAGACAGCAGGACAAAGCTTCAGATGGCAGCCTGAATGCAAGGGCTGCCCTCAGTGCAGATCAAGCGGGGCAGGCTTCAAATAGAGAGGGGAATTTTTGTTCCATTCATCGCTCCAAAACCTTCTCTTCCACTTTCCTGCTGGGATGTACGCATTGGTGACACAGGCTGGCAGGAAATCTCATGGACCAATTTTCTCTACCTTTTCAGATTCCTGTTAATTTGTAGGTCCCCACCTTTTGTCCCAGTCCACAGCTGCGGCCCAGCTCCAGCAGCAGAGCTGAGAGCGGAGGTGCCATCCTGTAATGGTTTGTGCTGTGCTTTCCTCCCACAAGTGAGACACTTGGGTTGGAAGGAACCCAAAATACCATCTCATTCCATGGGCAGGGACACCTTCCACTAGACCAGGTTGCTCCAAGCCCTTTCCAACCTGGCCTGGAACACTTCCAGCGGCGAGGAATCCACAGCTTCTCTGGGCAACCTGTGCCAGGGCCTCGCCTCCCTCACAGGGACAAATTTCTTTCCAATATCCCATCCAGCCCTGTCCTCTGGCAGTGGGAAGCCATTCCCTGTGTCCTGTCCCTCCATCCCTTGTTCCAAGTCCCCCTCCAGCTCTCCTGGAGCCCCTTTAGGCTCTGGAATGGGCGGGCTCTAAGGTCTCCCTGGAGCCGTCTCTTCTCCACATGAACACATCCAGTCTCTTCCTGGCTCCAGAGCAGAGGGGCTCCAGTCCTTGGGAGCATCTTTGTGGTCCTCATTGTCCTGCTGGAGGCAGGCTCCACTCAGTCCCTTGAGCTTGGTTGGAAAGAGCCTCCCAGGTTACTGGGTCACTCCTTGGGCTAAATGGGACATGCAGAGCTCTAAACCATCTTGGGGGCTGTCGAGTCCTGGGTGGCTGTGGTGGGACCTGGGTGTGTCAGGGTTAGGGTCTCCTGTGCTGCTGCTGTGGCTCAGCTCCCTTTCCTGGCTGATTTATTCCCTAGGGTTCAGGCTCCCTTTGAGATCCTTGGGTAGGAGAAGTGCCCTTCTGTTATTCATTTCTCCGAAACGCAGAGCTGTGGGCAGGGTTTAAGCTGTGCTTAAACACGGGGGCAGCACTTCAGCGGAGAGCTGGAGCCATCTGCTCTGCAGACCACATTCCAAGGGTCCCCCCTCATTCCTCTGCTCCCTGCCTGAGCCAGCCAAAGCAGCAGAGAAGACCCTCCTCGGTGTCCCTCTGCTTCCAGCCCCAGGTGTGGGAGAAAAATCCCGTAATAATCCACCTGGCTCGGCAACCAACAGCCCTCTCCCCGAATTAAAACCCTTTAAGCAGTGCCCAACAGCCCTCTCCCCGAATTAAAACCCTTTAAGCAGTGCCCAGCACCCAACAGCCCTCTCCCCGAATTAAAACCCTTTAAGCAGTGCCCAACAGCCCTCTCCCCGAATTAAAACCCTTTAAGCAGTGTCCCACACCCAGCAGCCCTCTCCCCGAATGAAAACCCTTTAAGCAGTGCCCAACAGCCCTCTCCCCGAATTAAAACCCTTTAAGCAGTGCCCCACACCCAACAGCCCTCTCCCCGAATTAAAACCCTTTAAGCAGCGCCCGACGCCGTCTCCCAGCAATGCAGGGAAAAAGGTGAAGTCACAGTGGAATGACATTTATACCGAGAGAGAAAAGAAAATGACTCATTCCCCACAGCCTGAGGGTAAATTCAGTGGCTTCTGCGTCTCAGAGCCGGTTAACTTGAAAAGAATCCCTTTAAATTCCCATTCCCTTTTTTCAACACAGTGTTTCTCCTCTGCTGATGGGCTCATTTCCTGGAGATCCCTGAGCAAACGCAGCCTTCCCGGTGCTGTGGATCCAGGACTGATGTGTGGTGGGGAAGTGTTTTACCTGCACTTGGTGGGGTGGGAGAGGTTCTTCATCTCCAGCCTTGAAAAAGGGGTGAAAATGCTGGTGCTCCAACCAGTCTGGGTCACTCCAAGGAGCAGCAGTAGGTGCTGTTTGTGGCTCTCCCTTTGGGTTTTGGGGTAGGTTTGGTTTTTTATTTGTTATCAAGTTTCCCTATTGAACTTTTAGGTTTGTTTAGCAGAGTGGGATAGAGGTGGGATGCTGTAGCTTTGTCCTGGGTGCAAGAAAACATTTTAAGTTCAATGTAAGAAAAGGGTTGGGATGAGCTCATCCTTCAAAGATGACTGGAGCCTCTGCAGCCGTGGAATTCCTGCCTGATTTTTCCATCAAAGCTCACTCACTTGATGGCCACGTCTGCAGGGGGATGTGTTGAAAAATGAGGTTTATTCTATTGGATTTGGTGGCCGGTTTTTATTTTGTGGGGGAAAGGAGCAGCTTGGATTTCCTTCCACTGTGCAGAGGAGATGAAAGCTGCTCAAGAACAAGCTGGAAACCCCAAACTTCTTATTTCAAGCATGAACTCGCCAAAAGCAGTTGGTTTCTGATGCAGGGGACGACACAGGATGTTTGGATTTGGGATACAGATGATCCCTCCTGCTGCAGGATTCCGTTTCAAGCTGTCCCAGGAGCCACGTGGTGATGAAATATCTCCAGTTTGGAGGTGCCTCCTCGCAGCTGGGGTAAATCAGCCTGGATTCCTCCAAGGCTGTGACGGCTGAGAAGAGCTTAGGTCTCGGCTTGTGGTTTGTGTGCTGCTTGCTTTGTGTAGGGAAAAACGGGAGAAAAAAAGTACTTTAGAGGGAAAATGTGCTCTGCAGCCGTGGAGAAACCACTCTGCCAGGAGTTCTTGTGCTGCTGAACGAGAGCAGAGGACTTTTGGGTGAGGTGTGTGCACCTCACCCAAGCTGTAGGATGCTGGTGGCTGTGCCACCCCCGTCCCCGCACAGTCCAGCTTATCTTAGTTTAGGTATAGGTTGGATCTTAGGAAAAATTTCTTCATGGAAAGGAGTGGTCCAGCCCTGGCACAGCTGCCCAGGGCAGTGGTGGGGTCCCCATCCCTGGTGGGATTTAAAAGCCCTGTGGATGTGGCACCTGGGGATGTTGGTTAGCGGTGGGCTCGGCAGTGCTGGGGGAACAGTTGGACTCGATGACCTTGGAGGGGTTTTCCAACCCAAATGATGCCGTGGCTGATCCCTCATCCTCCTCTTTGGTGCAGGCTGGAGACTCCAGCCCAGCGTGTGTTGCTCTTGGTGCAGTGCTAATCTCTCGCTATCGAAACACCTTCACTTCACGGCCTGCTTGCAGAAACCCCAAACCTCCCAGCCCGTGCTTCCCCTCCTGCTGCTCTGCATCCCCGCCCTCACCTCCCTGCTGAGGTGCAGCACCTCCACTGGAAACCTGCTGAAATATTAACGCAGGAGGCCGAGGCCCTGCACTCGGAAGCGCGGCCCAGAGAGAGGTCATTTGTGTGCTGAGAGTTAAATCCGTACCCTGCTGAGTCACTCTGCAAACAGCATCCATCTCCAGGGAGAGGGAGCCCCGTGCAGCTGCTGGGATCTCTCCATCCTGGGTGCTGGAGCGGGCCCTGCCCATCTGTAGCTGGTGGGGAAAGCCAGGAGAGCCCCAGGCCTGGGGTCTGACCCACAGCTGGGTGGGCAGCCCTGTGTTCTTGCTCTGCTGTGGGAAAGGCAACCTTCCCGACCCTTCCCGAAGCTACACAGCTCCTCTGGGATCATCCAGTGGGTCCCCCTCCTTGGTCATCCCCTTGTGTCACCTGCTGCTGCTGCAATGTCCTCAGTGAGGCCATGAGTCTCCGTTTCCTCACCTCCAGACTTCCAGGTCAGCCCCACAGCAATGGGCCATGGGATTTTTTAGCCCCTCAGGTATTTCCAGGCTGTTATCTCCTTTAACCGTCTTTTATCTCCTCATGCCTGGCCAACCACGGCAATCCTGAGCTGGAAGGGGCCAACAAGGATCCAAGTCCACCCCAACAATCCCACCCTGTGCGTCCCTGGGAGCGGTGTCCAAATGCCCCTGGAGCTCTGGCGACCTTGGGACTTGGGTGAGTTCAACCCTTGTTGAACCCCACCACATAAATCGATCCCTCAAGACCCTGGTTGTTAACCAGCTTCGGAGCTCGCTGCCACAAAGCTCAGTGGAATCCAGGTGCAGCTCCTCTGGGAGGGGGGAAGGATTCCTTCCCTGCTCCACGTGCTGGGCTCTGCCTCTTGCCTCGCTGTGTGGCACGTCCAGGCCAATCCATCAACGTGTGGAGCAGAGGGACGCTCTGCCTCGCACAGCTGAGCAGCAGAAGGCACAGCAAGGCTCTCCCTGGCTGAGGTTGCTGCTTGCAAATCTTGAAGGCAAGACTTGGGGATGCTTTCTTGCACCTAGAACGGGCTCCCCGTGGAATGGGCACGGCCCCGAGGCTGCCAGAGCTCCAGGGGCATTTGGACACCGCTCCCAGGGATGCCCAGGGTGGGGTTGGTGGGGTGGACTCGATCCTTGTGGGTCCCTTCCAGCTCAGGATTGCCGTGGTTGATCAGGCTTGACTTCTGCCTTCAGCTCAGCTCAGCTCAGCTGGGCTGGTGGCACTGAAGGATTTGGGAGTCCCAAGTTTTTCCTCTCCCTTGGAGAAAAGCAGCCTAACTAAAGCTTCCTAACGCCCAATTAATTTTTACTGACTCCCCACAAATAATTATCGGTGGAGCAGAGGGCTGCTAAGCCTTGGAGCAGGGAGTGAGTAGGACACACACAGAACTCCCTGCTCCCTTCAGCAGGACATCAGGATTGGAGCATGGATTTAGCACCTGGAGCCACGGATCTTCTCACCACACAGCTTGATTTTGGAAATGCAACCCTCCCTCTCGCTCCGTCCTGGTTCGCCCTGCTACTCTGCCCCACGCCTCTTTCCAGAGGTGCTTCAAGAAGGGAAAGGTTATCCCAGTGCTTGGTTACACCAGGAGTTTTATTCCTCCATCCCGGGAGTTTGCTTTCATCTGCCCCTCGTAACAAGACTCAGTGCAGGTCTGAAATCCCTCTCTCATGTCCCTGCACTAAAAACCTTCTCTGCAGCCCAGCTTCAGGCAGTGAGGCAAAAATCTCGAAAAATTGTTGTGGGGGTTTTGTTTTTTTGGGGTTTTTTCCCTGTTTTTGGGGTTTTTTTGTTGTTGTTGGGGTTTTTTTGTTTGTTTGTTGTTGTTTTTGTTTGGGTTTTTTGGTGGGGTTTTTTTTTTGTGTGTGTTCTTTTTTTTGTTTGTTTTTTTCTTTCAAAAATTGAGGGGTTTTTTTGTCCAGCCCCTGAAAATTCAACTGAATCCTGGTGCTGAGGATGCTGGGCTGGCATGGGGGAGCAGAGAGGCATCTTGCACTCTCCTGTTTGTGTGGACACACCGGAGATGAGCAAAGGATGGGCGTGTGGGGGCTGTTTGTAGTGCAGAGCTGATCCAAGGAGCCTCCCAGGTCCTTCCCAAGCCATGGCCTCCTCACTGTTGGCTCTGTTTAACGATTTATCCCTCTCACTTTACAAAACTGGGATGGATATCACCCCAAGGAAGCTTTTTGTGGGCTGTTAATCTTTCCTAAGAGGAGAAAGGTTTGGAATCGCCTTCCAAAACCTTGGCCTCATGTCTTGAGGCTGAAAGAGCAAAGCCAGACCTGGAGTTCTGGGCATCTCCTCACTGCCAGGGTGGGGAGGCAGGAGGGATCTGAGGCCCTGCTGTTGGCTGGGGTTGATCCAGAATCCCTTTACAGTGGATCTAAAAACGTGCCCGTGTGCGTTGTGGGGCAGGGTGAGGAGGTTTTGGGGCAGCTGAGGGAGCTGGGAAAGGGGCTCAGCCTGGAGAAAAGGAGGCTCAGGGGGGCCCTTGTGGCTCTGCACAAGTCCCTGACAGGAGGGGGCAGCCGGGGGGGTTGGGCTCTGCTCCCAGGGAACAGGGACAGGAGGAGAGGGAACGGCCTCAGGCTGGGCCAGGGGAGGCTGAGGTTGGACATCAGGAGGGATTTCTCCCTGGAAAGGGTGGTCAGGCCTTGGAAGGGACTGCCCAAAGTAGTGGAGTCTCCACCCCTGGAGGTGCTTAGAAGTTGCTTAAAAGGGCACATGGTGGTGTGGTGGCCTTGGCAGTGCTGGGGGAGTGGTTGGACCCGATCTTGGAGGTCTTTTCCAACCTTAACAACTCCGTGATTCTTCCTTGGTTTAAGAGAAAATCTTAACTTGTGTCACAACGCGTTTCTCAGCACAGGGCAATCCTTGTCCAGCTCTGCTGCTCCTGGGGAGCACCTGGGCTCCCTTCTGCACCTGACACCTCTCTGGGCTGCGCTGATTTCAACGGGGAACTCGCTCTGCTGGCAAGCCAGCGTGGCACGAAGCAGCTGCCTCCTCACCTGCCCGGGCATCGCCCCCCTTCCCGGAGCTCGGAATGCTCAGCCACTGCCGAGACGCTTCCCTTGCAGGCACAGCCGGGCTCCCGGGGGGATGTGTGCCTGTCGGTGCGAGTGTCTTTGCTGTCTCCTCGGATTAGGCAGCCGGAGCTGGGCGCAGACAGCCCGCTGGCAGGGAGGCAAACTGAGCCGGCTCGCCCTGCTTTTGGGGCTGCGGCTTCCCGGGACGGCCCTGAGCCCTGGGGATTTTATATCCCTGCTCCTCGTGGGTCTCACTAGCCTGGGGCTCGCGACAAGCCCGGCCATGGCCACCGGAGGGGACCAGGAGGGTTTGCCACGGGCTTCCTGACAGGGGAAGAGGCGGCTGCTACCAAGAGGGAAAATCCCCTTTGCCATAATCTCACACCTCCCTGGCTGCCCTAACAAAGCCCGTGCTCAGGGGAGCACAAACCCACCCTTTCCCGGGGCTGCTTGGACTCGCTTTCCTCAATTCCTTCTTTGTTTTTCATTCCTGAGCTGTAACTCGGGCAAGAAAGGAGCTCCAACCAGGATCCCTGGAGGCAAGGACGATATTGTCCTAAGAACAAAGCAACTTTTCCTCACATGCACCAGCAACAATGGGAAGTGCCCCAGAGCCTTTACTTCATCCTGGACCGGGCTTCCTGATGTTTTCCAGGATGCTTGTCTGGTCTGGCTTAGCCAGAAACGGCAAACTACGTATTCCCTCTCACCAATCCTAAAAAATCCTGTGCTGCTGCTTGGCTCAGAAGCAGGATGGAGCAAGGAAAGCAGAGCTGGTGCAGTGTTCAGCAGGTGAGAAATGGTGCCACAGCCTCCTGGATTACAGAGAAATCTTCCAGGACTTCCCTCTACCCTCACCAGGCATCTTTAGAAGTTGATGTGTTTCATTTTTTTGGGGGGGGGAGAAGAGCCAGAAGGAAAGGGATGCCTGAGCTCAGCAAGCAGGTTAAAAGCCCAATGGAATGGTTTTCCACGCAGTGTCACCTGCTCAGCTTCTCTCCCTGTACCTCAGACTGGCCCAAGGGGTACATGGAGATGCCCAGGGGGCTGGAGATCACCTTCCCTTGGCAGCAGGCACAGGCTCAGAGCTGCTGGAAGCCTCCTGGGATGGTCCGGAGTCGGAGCTGAAAATGGACACAGACTTTGCCACCCACCTGCTCACGTTTTTCCCAGCAATCCCAAACTGAAGAGGAGCTTTTTTTCCCTGTCCTGGGAGGTACTGGCATTCCTCCAAGCACGGAGGGACCAGATGGAGGAGAAACACGGCTAAAACTGGGGAGGGGGGAGGGAAGGAAGGGAATATCTGTTAAGGAGCTGGCTTGGAAATAAGATCATGGGAACCAGCTGTTGCTTCAAGAAAGGGTTTTGTTGCTGGTTCTAGAAAAGGGGCTGGTGTTAAAAAGCCAGCCCTGAAGACCAGACGTGTTTGGGCTGCATTTTGGGAGGTTAGGAGGTCAAAGGCAGCGACACTGAGCAGTGTATGGGGGGGCGGATCTCTCTGCTGCTCGCTGGCTTTCTCTTTTTGGGGTGCTTTGTGGCGAGGTGACACCTTCACCTCTGAAACTCAGGATGGCAAATTCCTCCTGACACATCTTCCCCAGAGCTGCCTCTCCTGCGGATCAGCTCCTTGTGATGCCGATCTGGGGAGACACATCATTAGGTAACCATTTATATAAGTGACCCACCGTGGGCTCACGCCGAGCTCTCACAGCTCTGAGAGCCCCGAGGGCACCTCCGACCTCGTGGCAAACATCCCTCATCACCTCCTGGTCCGACACCCTGCAGCGGGCACCGCCTCGCCCTCCTCGCAGGAGCTCTGCCTCCCGGTTTCTGGTCGGGTGCTTGATTTTTCGGGATTGCCATGGAGATGGAGGCCGGCGTGACAGGCGTCAAGGCAAACAACAGGAGACAGGCTGTGTCCTGCGGGACTCGGGATAAACTCGGCGATGCCTGCGCTCTGAAAGGCATCCCGGGCGCTGAGCTCCCATTAACGCCATCCAAGGGTGATGCTGGGCGGTGCTTTGAAAACTGATCTCGCGCTTAGGAGGGAGGAGGGACACAAAGCGGCCAGGATTAGGGCACGGAGAGAGAGGCACTGCTGCTCGCTGGGGTCAGGGGGTGCCGTGGTGACAGTGGTGGTTTCTGAATTCGTGCCTCAGCGTTGCAGGAGCACAGCAGGAATTCTTTTCCTTGCCCTGCTGTGTTTCAGGCAGATTTTCTACTCAGATACGAGGCGAGGGATTCGAGGCGACGCCAGGAAGGATTTGGGCTTGGAGCAGACCCCGGAGGATGTAGTTTGTCCCTTTTGGGTGGCCATAAAACCCCGTCAGATGGCAGGTACAGCGAGCAGAGAGTTCCTTATGTAATTTGTGCTGTGATGGCCATTGGCACAGGAGCCGGGATTTATGTTCCGGGGAAACGTCTTGAAACAGCGGAGTGTAGGAATTCGGTCTCCTTGGTGACGAAACCAACCAATGGAAAACATACAAAAAAAGAGGAATCGAAACCCATCCTTGGGCCTTTGCTTTTATTTTCAGAGCGGAGGGCAGCGAATGAGCCCGTCCCGTGGTTATGAGAAGGATGTGAGCGTGCCTGGCATGGCTCTGGCCTGCACCCACGTCATCCCAAAACGGGCTCAGCTATCCCAGGAGCTGGAGAAAATTAAACTAGGATTAAAAAGCCAGGTGTCTGTAATGGCAGACCTCCCTGGGACCCTGTCCTTACCACACAGTCTCCCCCTCCAGCCTCCCAGTAGTGGTGCTGAGCTCAGGTATGAAGTAACTCCTGCCCTTCCTGCAGAGGCCTGGATTAAACCCAGCATTATTAAAAGTTAAACCGCCTGCGTTAATACAAAGGTTGGGAAAAGCAGCCACCGCTGGGGAATCCCCTTCCAGAGACACAGGTCCACGGCCAAGAGGGAGCTGCTCTCCGTTGGAGCCACCTGAGCCTCTCAGGGAGGAGTCAGAGTTTAGGAAAGCAGAAACATCATCTCCCCAGCGTGGCACAGCCACGTAGGGTCAGGCCACGCCTGGCTTTGGGCAGTGCCAGCAGAGGGTGGATGGCAAATCCATGATTTTATGGGGTGGTGCTGGTGGTCCCTTACCAGCACAGGGTTTGATAAGTGGCAGCGAGGGGTCCTGGACATTTCCATGGTGGTTGGGAGCATCTCACGGCAAGTGTCTGGCTCGTGGTGCTGCTGCTTGGACACGGAGGTGTTGAGAGCAGAGCAAGGGGCAGGTTTTGGACCAAAGCACTTCAACAACATTTCCACCACCCCAGACGAGGGTTTTCCTTGGATCTGGTCCTCTTAATTTAGAGGTTTGCAAGAGGCCAGGGAAGCTCAGCGTTTTCCAGAGGTGGCCACATCTTCGCACCGCCGCGGGGCTGAGAGGCGCCCGGAGAGCGGCACTGCGTCCCCAGCCGGCTCTCCTGAGTCACAAACACCTCGACAGCGCCGAGCCAAAATGTTTTCTGCTCCAGCTTAGCAGGCTGGGAAGGAAGATTAGGTTTCCCAGGTGGAAAATTTCCCACAGAAAGCATCGGAGGCCTGTTTTTCTTTCCGCCTAATGAACGCTGTGACCCTCGCTCCCCAAGTTATTCCAGTAATGCCCCAGGATCCTAATTAAGAGCGAGCCCAGTGGCTCTTGGCATTGTGTAAACACATGGGAAGGCTCCAGCCCTTCTCTAGGAAGCTTCTCATCCAGTTTGGTTTAGGCAAATGCATCCATTGAAACTCTCCTCTTTTTTGTATTTTTTTGGTTGGTTTTTTTTTTTTTTTAACTTTTTCAGCAGCCCCACAATGGAGGCTTTCATCTCCACCTCTTGTGTGTATTCCAGTGTCATGCCCTCTGCTTTCAAAGGCTTAGGTTTGCCTTTAATTGTGTCGAGAGCCTTTGTCTCTAAGCCTTTAATAATGGATTTTTTTTTTTCCCTTCCCTCCTCTGCCAAAAAGAGGAATTTTGTTTCTTGGCTGGCTTTTCTTCTAAAGCTGAAGTGACAGTTCCCTCTTCTCGGTGAGATTTGCAAAGCTTATCTTTTAATTTTCAAGAGCCAAACAGCAGAGGGAGGGGGGGTTGGGGGGGAAAGGAACGGAACGTCATCGTGGCTTTTAAACACCGTCGCTAGGAGAAGGCTTAATGATCTAGAAATGCATAAACTGCACGCTCAGGGGCCGCTTGGATTCGGTGGCACCAAACTGCTGCTGCTGCTGGAGACCAGGATGGAGCTGGGGGGACCAAAGCCCTTTCCTCTGGGCACAGTCAACGTGGAATCCTGGGATGGTTTGGGTTGGAAGGGGGCTTAAAGCTCATCCAGTCCCACCTCCTGCCATGAAACACCTTCTGCTAGCCCAGGGTGCTCCAAACCCCATCCAACTTGGCCTTGGGCACTGCCAGGGATCCAGGGGCAGCCACAGCTTCTCTGGGCACCCTGTGCCAGGGCCTCCCCACTCTCACAGGGAAGAATTTCTTCCCATAATTATGGCAGGAAACTGAGGCACGAGGAAGAAAACAACCCGTGCTCAGCTTGAGGGATGATTTGAGCCCATCTCCAAGGATTTGAAACGAGGAAGCCAAGATGGATCCTGTGTTCCTTCTGCACTGAACTCAGTGTTGTCATGTTGCACCTCATGGTTTGCAGGATTTGCCTCAGCTCCTGGTGAAGTTTTAACTTTTATATTTTTCAAACCCTGTGTTGCCCAGTGTGTAACTCTGAAGTTCCTTGCAGCTCGGTAGCTGCTCTCCCAGGCCAGACAGACACAACAAAGCCTCTCTGAGCTTGCTGCTCAAGGACACTCAGACTGTCCCAGGCCCAAAGGTGTAAACCAGGGCCTCTGGAGAGGTGGGGAAATTGAAGAAATCACATCATTAGCTAAAGTTTTAATTGGTGAATTCATGCTGATATGCAAATGGACCAAGCCTATAAAAGTGTGAAGAACTCGTGACTCAGGGTTCGTCTTGGGGTCCATTTTGGGTGTAGCTTTGATTTATTTCCAATAAATCCCTACCTTTATTCCCTTACTCCTGCCCAGTCTCTGTTCCCAGGTAGCCACTCAAGGCATCACTGGCAGGGGGGACAGTCCTGGGAGTGCCATCAAGGCTCTGTGGGATGGGGTGGGACAAGATCCTCTTCCAGTGTTTTCTGCCCGTGCAGGAAACACAGGTCTGGGAAGGGGTTGTCTTCCCACTGAACAAGGCATAAATGGATTAAACTGCTTCACCCCTTGGGATTGCCATCCTCAGTCCCAGTGATGAAGGACTGGTGGAGCAGAAAACCCTCTCAAGGATCCTGAAGGCATGAATCTTTGGGCAAACCACCGATTATTGTAACCTCGTCTCGTAAATGAGGGAAGTGGCCTTCCCAGAAGACGCCTTTCACTTTAATTACGAAATAAATAAGGAAGCAGCCTTCTGTCTGGCTGAGCTGGCAGCTCAGGAACAGATCCAAGGGAAGCCAGCCTAGCTGTCAGCTTTCCAGCCTGTTTGCTGCTCCTCTGGGGCGCCCTGGCGTGTGTCTGGGAGCTCGGCCCTGCGGCAGGAGCCAGAGGGACGGGCCCTGCTGCCGAGTGCCCTGCTCGGCCTTGCACGGGCACAGCATGGTCCAGACCCCCCCAGAGTGGGCTCTGTCATCAGGAGCTGGGATCCAGGAGGTCTCTCCGGGCTCAGCTCTCTTCCCCTCGGGTAGAACTCGTGGAAAATGAGCCGAAGTGTCACCTCGGCGTCCTCCGGTGAGAGGTTCCTCGCGTCAGGAGCAAGCAGGAGGAGACCTGTGTGCAGGCAGAGCACGCCAGGCCTGGGGTGTCCAAGGCCCAAACTGTTGTCCAGGCAGGAGCCAGCATGTCCCTGGGAGCTGGGTCTGTGTTGGAAGGGCAGCCGGTGATGACGGACCAGGTGGGGGGTGCCAACAGGGCACCCCCACCCTCCTGCCAAACCATTAACAGCTTTTTTTTTGGTTTTTTATTTTTTGGGTGGGTTCAGCTCTTTATTGCACTTCCCTTTCCAAGCGGGAAGCTCGGACCCGTGCTGTCCCTGTGCTTCTGTGCCTCCAGGAAGCGGGAATGAGAGCTTGGGTGGGAGCCTCACCCTCCCAGCCACGGCCCTGTGCAGCACAGTATCCCCTCTGTCCTGAAAAGACTGAAGGTTTTAACCCCAAAATAGACATTCCAACTAAATTCCTTATTTTTGAATCTTTTTTTTTTGGAAAGCATCTGAGAGCTGCTGCTGCTGCTGCTTTCATTTCAGGTGGAGGGGACTCATCCCAAAAACTCTGGAGCTGCTGTGAAATGGGATCATTGCCCGCCAGGAGCTCTGGCACCCACGTGCCCTCCA
The DNA here is from genome assembly GCA_013397975.1 of Machaerirhynchus nigripectus. Taxonomy (NCBI): domain Eukaryota; kingdom Metazoa; phylum Chordata; class Aves; order Passeriformes; family Dicruridae; genus Machaerirhynchus; species Machaerirhynchus nigripectus. The sequence continues at coordinate 46,804 of VZRQ01006436.1, read as the reverse complement.
GCAGTCAGTCCTCACCCCAGAATCCCAGATCCTCATCTGAGCATGGCATGTGATGACTCTGTGGTGGTTTCTCAGTGCTCAGGTTCGTGACTCTGAACCCAGACAGCAACGCCTGGTGAACAACTCACAAGGCCTGGCTTGCTTTTTCTCATTTTTTAATGTTTTATCTATTTATTTTTATGTATTTTGTGATAGATTTCATTTATTTTGTGATAGATTTTACTTATTTTTTTATATATTACTTCATATACATATCTATATATATATATTTTAATTTCCTTCTCCTTGCAACCTGTCTCACTTTGCATTTTGCTTCCATTCCCCTGCCCACAAAATACAGGCCAAACCTCCAGTCTCTCCAGCAGCCATTCCAGATCCAAGCTTTGAAGGGGGAATGGCTTCCCAGTTGACAGAGGGCAGGGATGGATGGGATACTGGGAAGGAATTGGGCCCTGTGAGGGTGGGCAGGCCCTGGCACAGGGTGCCCAGAGCAGCTGTGGCTGTCCCTGGGTCCCTGGCAGTGCCCAAGGCCAGGTTGGACGGGGCTTGGAGCAGCCTGGGACAGTGGGAGGTGTCCCTGCCCATGGTAGGAGGTGGAATGGGATGAGCTTTAAGCCCCTTCCAACCCAACCCATTCGATGATATTATGAAGTTGGTGCGGTTGTTCCTTTCCACAACCATCTTGTCACACTTTTTGGGGGGCTCTGCCACCTTCCAGACCCCCTTCTAGGCCAAGTGAGGAGGAGAATGGAGCTCTCGTGGACGGCTGGGGCAGGCAGGACGCTCACCCCAAACCAGCACACGCTCCCTCCCGCTGCCAAGCAGCTGCCAAGCAGCCACAGTGCTGTGCCTGAGCCAAGCAGCTCGGGCTGGTGCAGGCTTCCAGCTTCGGGAAACAACCAAAAAATCTCCCAGAGGATGAAAGGATCAGGAGCCTCCAGCTGCTGGAATTCCTCTGCTCTTTGGTGCGCTCCGCTTCCCGGTGCGTTTGCTCCCCGGGCTCCCAGCAGAGACCAAAGCAGCCGGACAGGCCGGTTCCCACGTGGGTAATTCCAGGGTAACTGGAGGCTTCCCAACCTTTTCCCCTTGCCCTTCGCTGGCTGAGAGCCTAGAGGAAGGCCAGTCATTCTCCAGGCACGCAGCGTGCCTGGGGTTTGGAGGAGGGCACGGGCTCGGCTGGATGCGTGAGGAATTAGGTGGCGTTTTTTTGGGGAGCAGGCATCCTGAAAGGCCGGGCTTTGCAGGAGGAGCACTCCCTGTCTCTGGGACCAGCACAGCCGGATCAAAAGGGGGGTGTGTGACCACTAGGAAATGCTTGTCGTGCTGGGAGTTGTCGTAATGCCACCGGTTAAATGAAGCAACCGTGCACTGGAAGGAAAACAAACAAGCCGAAAGGAATTGGAGAGGGTGGGTTTGTTTTTTAAGAATTATTAGGAGTCCAGGGAGATCTTAGAGCCCTTTCCAGTGCCTAAAGAGATTCTAAGAGGGCTGGAGAGGGATTTTGGACAAGGTTCTGGAGAGACAGGACACAAGGAATGGCTTCCTACTGCCAGGGGGCAGGGATGGATGGGATATTGGGAAGGAATTATTCCCTCAGACGGTGGGGAGGCCCTGGCGCAGGGTGCCCAGAGAAGCTGTGGCTGCCCCTGGATGTGTCCAAGGCCAGGTTGGATGGGGCTTGGAGCACCCTGGGATAGTGGGAGGGGTCCTTGCCCATGGAATGAGATGATCTTTAACATCCCTTCCAACCCCAAAGCATTCTGTGACTCTGACTCGGTGTTTTAATTGTTGTTGACAGTCAGCTTGTCAGAAAAGCAACACTGGTTATAGTTATTAATTCAAACCACACTGTTTTTCCTGCGGTACCCCTTTTCCTCCCACCTTTCCAGAACAGCAGGCTGCTCTCACTCCCAGCCCCTGGTGTTTTGCCATCGTGGGTGCAGCTGGTGTGGTGTCAAGGACAGCACGGTTTCCTCAGCCGGCTGAACCCTGCCCAGAGCAGCATCTGGCCATCCATCATTCAGGGACAGGCTGTGGAGCGTGATGCTCCCTGTCCTGGGAGGCAAACCCTCCAATCCCCAAAATATGAGGTATATAATCACCTTTTCAACAGGACCAAGGGGTCTGAAGGTGGGATCCCGTCTCGTTTGAGTGACAGCTTGTATCACATTAAGAAACATCAGAAGGCACCAGGCTGGTGCCCAGGGGCAGCAGCTCCCCCCCTTCCCAGCTGTGCCTGAGCACAGAGATGTTATTCCTGCGGTGGCACAGCCTCGGGAGCACCTAATCTGGATTTATTGAGGTCGTAAGACTGACTTAGCGCGGCGGTGCCGGGGCTGTAGGATAAATAGGAGCCTTCTATTTATAACGCTGCCAATCTGGCACCTCTCTCGAGCGCTAAAAATAAGACTTTTTGTGCAAGGCGAGCCCAATTAACGGGTGCTCTCCGTGCATTGTCTGCTCAGCAGCCCCCTGATCCCGCGGCACAAGCTCGGTGCTTGGCAGGGATCCCGCGGGGCTCCGCCGAGCCGCCGCCTCTCCCGAGGGCTGAGCGCGGTTCCCACCCGCGTGGGAGAGGTTCCCCCGGTGCCTTTGGGTGGTCCAGCCCCGTGCCCGCGGACCCTGCTGGTTTGGGGCAGGAGCGATGAGCTCTGATGATGCAGCTGAGCCCAGGGAAAAGGGGTCTGGTTGTGCTGGAGCTGCCCTAGGGCACATTTCTGGTTGCCCCCGCAAGTTGCATCCTTCTCTCCAAAGCAGGAGGGTGTGTCAGGCACTGAGGCAGAGCCTGGGCTGGCACAGCAGCACGGACAGTGCCAGCCTGGCACAGCCACTGAGCAGCTGTCCCAGGGACCCCAGGACAGTGGAACTGGATTAACTTGTAAAGGGACCTGTTTAAGGTGCAGGTAAACCCACTGTGGATCTTCTCTCCTGGGAGGGAAGCGAGCCTCTCCGCCCAGCTGTACCGAGTTTAACACCATTTTTTTCTTTAATGTGGGAGTTTACTGCTGTTTAACTCACACGTGTAAAATCTTAGCTTTCCCCTGCCAGCCCCCCCCAGACCCTGCTCGGGTTGTAATGGTGAGTGGCCTCCAATATTTATTTTCTCTGACAGGGAAGCAGAAACCTGGATTTTATCGTTAACGCTGTGGTGTACAGGATCTTAAGGCAGGTGCCTGCTGCTGTGATTTAACACCTGCCTGGCTTCCCTTACAGTGTTTCCTGGGGTTGAATTTATTTTCAGAGCACTTCAGGCTCCCCTTTTCCTGCTGTTTCCAGCTGCTGAGGTCTATGACCATCCCTGTTGGATCTGTCTGCCCCACACATGGCTCTGCTGGCAGGAATAGGATCACAGAACACCCAGAGCTGGAAGGGACCCACAAGGATCATCAAGTCCGGTTCCTGACCCTGCACAGGACACCGCAAGGATCCCGCTGTGACAGGTGCCAAAGCTGGTCCTCCACCACTCTCCTCTCGACACACCCAACTCCAGGAGGTGACCAAAAGGAGAGGAGCAGCTTGTGACTCACCAGCTGCTACCCAGGGCTGCCAGGAACCCTGCAGCCCCTTTGAGGTACGGAGGAGAGCACGGGGTCCATCCCATGGTTCGAGCTGGGGTGTGGGATCAGGCGTGACACAGCGTGACACGGACCTGCTGGACGTTGATGTTCCCCTAAACTCGTTACCAGGTTTTTTTGGGTTTCCCTTTTGGCTTTTCCTGCCTGGGATTTCACTCAGTTTGGAAGACGGTAGATGCCATGCAGGGGGAAAATCATTCCCAAGGCTCCTGACCCAAAGGAGACAACGAGAATTCGCATGATGGGGTCTGAAAAGGAGGAGGAGGAGGAGCTGGCCCCAAATGCTGGTTTACAGAGCATGGCAGAGGCCATGACCTGGAACAAGACCAGCAGGAACACCCCTGCCTGCACCAGCGTGCCGTGGGTGGCCACACCAAGCTAGACCACCCTAAATCCGAGGCTGGAAAGGAGCTGCAGCCCTCCAGAGCTACCTGCACAAGTTTGGAGCCCCGGGGAGGGAGGGGGACAGCACGTGCCAGGCTGGCAGGTGGCAGCTTGGTGGCAACTGCACAGTTGGGCAGCCTTGGAGGAGAGAGCCAGAAGGCCGAGTCATTCCAGCACAGTGAGCGCGGCTAAGCGCTGCCATATGGCTCCTTTTGCAGAGGGGGAAGCACGCAGGGAGCGAGGCATCCCGCTGCTTTCCCTGGAAAATGAACTTCCCATTTCTCCCTGGAAAATGAACTTCCCATTTCTGCCTGGAAAAACTGGGTGGTCGCAGGAGCTGGTGATTTCGGAGTGGCCATGGGGAAAATGAGGAGGAATTCCTTGAGGATCTTCTCTGGTTGTTTGCTCTGCCTTAACTATATCTGAGGGTATTTCTGAGGGTAGAAAACCTGAGGTGGGCCAGGTAAGGGGAGGAAAAAACCTTTTAACAAAGATGGGTGTTAAACCCCTGCCGTGCCAGATGTGGATGGAGGGAGGGAGAAGAAGAGGTTGCTGCTGGCCAAGGAGTGAGTGCTGTGACCTGTTGGGAACCACTGGAACCAGAAAACCAGATTTGAGCAGCTTGAGTTCCTGCAGGGCTCTTGATAGAAGCTGGGAGTAGGTAAATGTTTTGCAGCAAGGGCAGGAAAGAAAACAGTAGGATTTTCTGCTTCATTTAGTAAATCCATCGCTTTTGTCCCCAGCCTGCCTTAACCCTTTCACCCCCGCTAACCTCTCTGGTGTGGGGTTACCAAACACAGGCAGAAAACCGACCTGCTGGCAAAATTTTTGCTTCAGTGCTTCTCTCTGTGCAGACAGAGAATGAAAGGTGGAAAATGGGCAAAAATCAGAGCCTGGGTAGCAGGGTTTAGTCGTGGATTTGGCAGCGCTAGGCCGGACTCGATGATCTTAGGGGGCTTTTCCAATTTTTGTGGTTCTAAGAGGCTGGGAAAACAGCAGCTTTGGTGTCAGAGCATTCCTCGGCAGCAGAGAGGAGAGCACTTGTGGGAAGCTCTTGTGGGGAAGAGCATCCTCTGCTGAGCAGGCTCTGGGGAGAGAGGCTGGGAGCTGCAGCAAAGACAGCCGGTGGGTGGGAGGAGGGAAGACGCGGAGCTTTGCAGCAGGGCAGCGTGGAACACGTGTGTTCGGAGGCTGGGGAACCTTTGGGGGGGCTGGAGGGTGGGATTTGCTTACTTGTAGCAGCTGAGATCTCACTGGGAGGGGAAGATTTCTTCTCCCCCAGTGCCAGAACCGAAGCTCCCGGTCCGTGGCGAGAGCTCATTGTTTGCTTGGGTTTTAAACCTCAGCTCCGGAGTGGCATCAGTGCAGAGAATCTCTGCCTCAGCCCTTTCTGAAGGGTCTTTTCTCAGAAAGGTTTGTCATCGGGGCTGCTGGCCAAGCAGGAAGCCTTCAAGCCGTGGAAGCCTGGAAAACAGAAGGAAACAAGCAACCCGTGAACACTTAAAGTGTCTCCAGCAAGCTGCCAGTCCTCTGGGGACATTCCCGAGGCTTCCATGCACGTGGCTGGCAGGATCACAACTCCCCGCCACATCTCCCACCACGGAGTCAGGCCCGAGTCAGGCTCGGGGATCACAGAATCCCGGAGTGGTGTGGGGTGGAAGGGACCTTAGAGCTCATCCAATTCCACCCCTGCCATGGGCAGGGACACCTTCCACTGTCCCAGGTGGCTCCAAGCCCCATCCAGCCTGGCCTTGGACACTTCCAGGGCCTCCCTGCCCTCACAGGGAACAATTCCTGCCCAATATCCCATCCAGCCCTGCCCTCTGGCAGTGGGAAGCTATTCCCTGTGTCCTGTCCCTCCATGCCTTGTCCCGAGTCCCTCTCCAGCTCTCCTGGAGCCCCTTTAGGCCCTGGAAGGGGCTCTGAGCTCTCCCTGGAGCCTTCCGTTCTCCAGGGGAGCACCCCCAGCTCTCCCAGCCTGGCTGCAGAGCAGAGGGGCTCCAGCCTTTGGAGCAGCTCCGTGGCTCCCTCTGGACTCTCTCCATGTCCTTCCTATGTTGGATTGTGCTCCCTCCAAGCGAATCCTGGTGCCTGAGCTGTGCTCTTCCTGCTGCATGTCCTTGCCTGGCCGTGCCTGGACAGTGCCACCAGTGTCCCCTTTGCACTGCTGTGACTTTCCAGCCAGGACTGGCACCCGTGCAGGTTTCCCCACGCACCATCTCCACATCCAGCCCTCCCTTTGCATTATTAGTTCCCGAAACACACGCAGCTCCTCTTCCACCCAGCCTGTCTCTTCCCTCTGCCCCCGCTGAGGTTCACGTGCTCCCCTGTAATTATTGTAGCCACCGCTGGCTCGCCCGGTGGCACAGAAAGCCACCGAGCCCTCGGCAGGACTGCGCGGCCCACGCAGGCAGGGTGTGGTTCCACCCCGCACCAGTTCGGCTCCATCTGAGAGCCAGGAGAAAAATTCCAAAGCTTCCAGGGCGGGAGGCATCCGTGAACACCGGAGAGAGGCAGGCAGGTGGGAAGCGGGCCGCGCATTCCAGCTGGAGTTTGCACGGGTGGGCACGCGGAGAATCTGCGCTGTCTGCGTTCATCCCGCCCGCGGGGGAGTGATTCTCACCTGAGCAAAACGTGCTGGGGACACTGGGGGAATTTGAAGACAATTAGCAGCACAAATGTTGGGTTTGAACCTGCTGCTTGCTGCTTTTTTTCTCCCCCCCCCATCCATCGCAGCATCCTGTTAGTAATTTTTTTTAAAGTCTTTCTTCCTGGCCTGGATATCTGGGACCTCGCTAGGGCTCTGCCCGCACATTAGTCGTGGTCCTTGTCACCCCCAGGTTGGGTCTCTGCTTTCTGCCTGGCTGCTGGCAGCCAGGGCTTCCCCTCCTCTCATCCCACAGCTCCTTCCCAAGGCTCTCTTCTGCTCCCAGCCTCTGCTCCAAGAGGGGGATGCTCCACCTTGGAGGCTGGACGGGGCTTGGAGCAACCCGGGCTAATGGAAGGTGTCAGGGGGTGGAACTGGATGGGCTTTGAGGTCCCTTCCAACCCGAACATTCTGTGCTGATTCCATGACCCGGGAGCTCTCCCTTCTGCAGCAGTGGCATCCAAACCCACGCTGGGAGCAGCCCTGTGATCTGCCAGTGGCTGTGCAATCACGGCGAGAGATCCCGCGGATAATCTCCTTCCACTGGCGGAAATATTCCACTTATTTTTATCCTCGTTTCCTGTCTGTCAGCCGGTTAATTATCCCTCAGAGCACTTTCTCTGTAAGTCTTTTTCGGGAAGGAAACTTGGCGAGTGCTGCCTGAACGTCCTTGTCCATTTAAATGAGAACAGTGGAGTCAATTTTAGTACCTTCTGGAGAAAAAGCCTTTTCTCTTTTTTTTCCCCCCCCCTCTTTTTTTTTTTTTTTTTCTCTTTTTTTTTGGTGAGACTGGGCTTGTTTTTCCCTGTTTTTGTCAAGCTGCCAGTAACAGAGTTTTCCTGCCTGGATCTTCTCTTCCATGATGCAGCGGGGGAGCGTGAAGAGGAGGCTCTTGCACGGATGGACACCTGGGCTTGCTCCAAACCTGCTCATCCAGGGCTGGGGCCACGTGCTGAGTCCATCCCTCCTCTCTCCCGATCCTCAGCCATCCTTAATGGGTGTCCTTGAGGAAGCATTTAAAAATGCAAACCATTTTTTGTTGCCGTAGCAACCGCTCTGCTGGAAATGGGGATAAAACGTGGCTCCCGGGAGGCCAGGGATGGCCTTTCTGAGGGGTGGTGGGTGCTGGTGGCAGGAGCACAGGTCACAGCCACCCATCCCAGGTCCCTGGCTGGTGGAATCCTCGGTGATTCCCAAGGGGAACAGCTTGGGTTTAATTCACAGATATTTCTCATAGCCACTACCGCTGGCTCTGAGCAGCCTGGCCTGGTGGAAGGTGTCCCCGCCCATGGCAGGGGCTGGAATGAGGCTTTAAGGTCCTTCCCAACCCAAACCACTCTGGAATTCCGAGATCCCTCGGGCTCCTGCAGTCCCGAGCTGGGGTCTGCAAGCAAAGGAGCTCTCCAGATGGGCAACCAAGACCGAATTTCCTCATGGCTGCCGCGTGAAAACACGGAGCATGGGGGCTGCATCCTCGCTGCTGCCACCTGCCCCTTTGCAGGGACCTCATCCCACAGCTCCCAGTTCTCTTGGGACATGGGACACCGCAGTTCTCCTGTTCAGCATTCCCAGCGCGGCAGGGGGAGCCTGTCCAACCTCCTGAGGCTGCGGAGCCCCGCGGGAAGGAAGCAAAGNCAGGGAGGGACAGAGTGTTTCAAAACTCAGGCAAACGAGATGGGTGCTTTGTAATACGTCAGCTCTGCAGTCTCTGTGTCCTGAACTCAAATGGCCTCTGGATCAAACCCCAGGGAAAGGCTGCCAACTGCTGGAATTGCCTTCCTGGGTCTTATCTTTGCGGGGTGGTGTCTCCTGCTCTGGGCATTGCTTTAGGCTGGAGTAATCTCTGTTCATCTTCAAAACCATCAAACAAGGCAGGACAAGCTGCTTCCTCTCGGAGGCGCCACAAATATTTGGGGCTTCTCTCCTCCATCCTGACTCTTGCATCACTCCCTAAGAAGAGAGGGTCTTTTCCTAGTCTTGGTGGAAATTCCCACGGAGCTAAAGAAGGGCGTCAAGCCTCGACGTCAAATTGATTTGGCTCCCGTCTCTCGCGGGGCTTCGCCGGCCATTTGACGCGCCAAAATCTGCCTGGAGCAGCTCCTTCCCCGTCCCCAGGAATTACTTCCAGTCCGGCCTGATGGCGAGGCCCAGACAGGCAGAGCTTGGGAGCCGCCCGAGCGCTCGCACCTTGCCAGGCTGGGGAGAGCTGTTTGCCCGTGGGATGCGCGAGGCACAAAGCGCTCCCGGTCCTTCGTCCGCGGCGCCTCGCGAGGAGTGCGCCCCAGGGAGCTCCTGCAAAGCTCTGCGGGCACGTTTAAAGGGTCACCAGCTCCCTCGGCCTCCAAGGGGCCAAGCTGGCGTCCCTCCATCCAGAGGGAATTCCTGCTGAGAGCTGTGGGCGGTCAGGAAGCGGTGCCCGAGGAAGGACCCGGCCGTGACGTGGCAGCGCCCGTTTCCCGCGATGCGTTCCCGGGAAATTCTCTCTCAGGACTCCTTGCGCCTGCTCACTCTCGAGCGAACCCTCCCGTCCTGCGATGCCCAGCCTTTGTGCACGCTTCTGTCCCTGCCCTTTCCCAAGGGGGGGCTGCAGTGGCCCTGTGGGCTCGCACGGATTTGTCCCTGGCAGCTTCCTTGGATGATGCCCGTGGGCTTTAATCAGCGTACCCGTGGTTAAATCCACCTCATGTGATGTCACCATTTAGTCTTGGAGGGTTTGGGGTGAGGGATTCCTGTTCTGTGGGAATCATCAAGATTGGAAAAACCCTCTGAGTGCACGAAGTCCAAGCCAGCACTGCCAAACCCACCGCTAAACCATGTCCCCAAGTGCCACATCCACGCGTTTTTTGGACGTGAATCAGCAGTGCTGCTGACTTCCAGACAGTTCAGGATCCTGGTTTGTTTGTACCCTGAGACACGTGATTCTCCTCTCCTTGCAGGGCAGGGCTAGTTTTCTCTTGGGAACGGCAATCCATGTTATTGCTCATCGCTGCCAGCCCGAGGCAGGTTTGGTTTGAGTTTTGGCTGAGTTTTGG
>VZRQ01006436.1:14669-28871 GCA_013397975.1 Machaerirhynchus nigripectus | reverse complement strand
AGGTGTCCCTGCCCATGGCAGGGGGTGGGACTGGATGAGCTTTAAGGTCCTTTCCAACCCAAACCATTCTATGATTTTATGGGACTGAAACGTGCTTGCAGGGCAAATTGGGGGTGGATTTTGGAACAGGGAAGTTGCAGCCGCTCTGCGTCTGCTGGGCAAAGCTGCACCCGCAGCTTCTCCGGTGGGAAGAGCCCGGCCCGGTGCTTTGCAGAGCAGCTGGGTGAGGTCTGGGTTTGGCTGGAGCAGATGTCCATCCTGAGAGCCTCTCCTCACCCGGGAGTCCCTTGGGAAGCAGCGCAGTGGGATCAAAACGCGCTGAGGCGGTTTCCTACAGCAGCGCTGGCCAGGCTTGCTTTGCTTCTGAGATCAGGAGGCTGAATTCACCCAGCCTTAGCCAAATAAGAGCCATTTCCTCCTGCCTGGGTTAGCAAACCCTGCTTTACTCCTTGCCTAGATAATCTGAGAAGGAAGGAAGGCAATCCTTCGGGGAAACGCGCTATGAACAACGACGGTCCTTCAGGAGGGCCCAGAAATTCAGGGAGATGGCAGGAGAGCAGCCCTTTCCCAGGCTTTTCCCTGGAACAGCAGGGCCTGGCTGTGCCCGGCGCTGATTTTCCCCTGACTGGGCTGTGGGAGACTGTTGGAGTCCAAGGCATTCCTCTGGCAGCCCTGGCAGGTCAGGGAGCCCCGGAGCCCCAGCAAGGGGTTCCCAGACCCTTGCCAGAAGCCAAGAATGAAGGTGGTTTTGATCTCAGTCCATGGGAAAAATTACCAACACTGCGAGAAACATTGCAGAACATGAGAGTTTAAAAAATTAGTAGTGGCTTAGTGTGTTGCAAGGTAAAAAAGTAGATTTTAGGATTTTTAGAGTAAAGATAAAAGACTTAAGATGGAGGATTTTGGGCGTTACCCTGTTCTTCTTCTTCTTCTTCTCCTCCATCTTCTCTGGTGATGGTGGCACAAAATGATTGGTAGAATGAAAAAGAGGTAGAAATTACGTGTCTAGAATAGGTGCAAACTAATTGGTAAAAAATGGTAAATAATAAATACGTTGTGAAGAATGGTTGGATCATGGAAAGGGTACAAAAGGGACAGGACAGCCCAGGACTGGGCAGTTCCCGCTCAGGCACAGTTGGCATCAGACTTGTGGCCAGAGCTGAGAGCCAGCTGGAGATAAGGAGAAATAAACAACCTAAAACAACATCTGCAGGCGTTTTCTCATCTGTTCGGGCTCGAAGGTAAAGCTTCACAGAGGGGGGAGAGAGAGATAAAGAACCTGGACTTGTGCGGAGTCCAAAACTCCCACAGGAGACAGGGTGGTTCATGCACAGCCCCAGAGTATCACCTGGGCCAAAGGGTTCGTGGACCCTCACTCCTGTTTTTGTTTGCAAACCAGGAGCAGCTCTCACAGCCAAGTTTTCCCAGCTCCCTCTGGCCTTCAGCCTCTTTTCCTGCCCCTTGTGCTTCCTCTGAAGGTCTCAGATGCTGGGGTGGCTCCGATGCCTCCCACGGCCTTGCAGGTGAGCCAAAGGTGGGCTCTGCAGCAGGGGAATCCGCGTCCAACCACATCCAGGCAGCGCAGTGTGTGGGATTCCTCAGGGAGCTCCCTCCAGGCTGGGGCCACGGATCCCATCAGGAAAAGCTTGAGAGTCCAGCAGCAAAATCTTTGGTCTTGGTGCAGCTTCCCAGCAGCCTTCAGCTTGGAAGGAGAGATCAGAAATTCCCCCGGTGCTGGGGAATTCCTTTGGCTTCTGCCGGGAGCGGCCTGCAGAGGACCTTCCTCAGAGCTGGGGTGACAACCAGCCGGGGACCTCCAGCAGCCGGGGACCTCCAGCAGCCTGGCCCCTGAGCCACAGCTGTGGAACACCTCCATTGCTGCCCCGGGGCTCTCCCCTGGCCAGGGGAGCGGGGCCTGCAGCTGCATTTGTTGGTGTCACTGGGCTGGTGACATCTCCTGGGGGCATTTCTGTAGGGCCGGGATTGCCTGGGGACACTTCTGTGGGACTGGGATGGTGGCATCTCCTGGGGGCATTCCTGTGGCACCGGGGTAATGGTACCCCCTGGATGCATTTCCAGAGGGTGTCATCACTGCTCAGGACATTCAGCCAGACACCAGAATTCCCCCCTTCCCCCTGGAGCCGGGATCTCTTGCCAAGGCTTTGAGGAGCAGGGTGGGATGCCTGGGATTTTGGACATCCCTGGCCGGCCCGGGGCTCCGGGACAAAGCTGCCTTTCACCTTGGAGCATCCGGAAAACATAAAGGGGCAGCAATTACTGCTGCAAGCTCGGGCCTGGTGGATGGGTGGCGAGGAGCCAGTGATTGTTAATCAGGCATTTGGCTGCTGGGATTTCGCCGCTGCGCAGGAATTTGTTTGGAATCTGACCAAAACCTCCCGCTGAACCGATCCCATGTGGATTTTGGGTCAGGATGAGCTTTTGCCTGAGGCAGGGAGGAGGTATCCACAGGCTGCTCCCATCTTTGGAGGGATGGGATTATGCATTCCTGCCCCTTACCTGATGGTCCCTCGGGCTGCTGGTCCTTCATTTCCAGAGCTTTTTGCTCCATCATAACGTAGTTTGGGTTGGAAAGGACCTTAGAGCTCATCATGTTCCACCTCTTTCCATGGGCAGGGACAGCTTCCACCATCTCAGGTAGCTCCAAGCTCCTTCCAACCTGGCTTTGGGCACTTCCAGGGATCCAGGGGCAGCTTCTCTGGGCACCCTGTGCCGGGGCCTCCCTTTCCCTCATGGACACACACGGGCCGTGAAGGGGAAGCTGGGCACTGAGGCCAGCTGGAAGAAGATCTGGTTGTGCTCCAAAGTGATGCCCAGGCCGTGCCATCCCAGCTTGTTCTGCAGTTTATATGGGAGCTACTCCATGTGGTAATCCTTCAGAGATCCTGAAGGAGATTCCTGCTCCTGGGATGGTGTGAGGGGGGTGCCAGGACCCCGGGGTTGGGGCAGGATGGGATCTGACCCCCCCAGCACCCTCCTTCAGCAGATCCTCGTCTTGTCTTGGCCAACATTTTTACGCTCCGTTGCAAAATAGAAGACCTGGAACTTCTCCTGCACGGAAGGAGACCTGGAGCTTAAATTTCCACTGCCACCTCCTGCCTCCGTGGGATAAAACCAGAGCTCCTGCCCTTCCCCTGCCCACCAGGCCACTCCAGTTAGTCCTGCGCTCACAAACGTGAGGGTGAGCAGCTGGGGGCAGTGCTAAAACCCAGGGGAAGGGAAAGCAGGAGGCAGGGCAGGGGTGGGAAAGCACCGCAGGGTCACGGAACCACCGCTAAGGTTGGAGAAGCCCTCCAAGCTCGAGTCCAAGCCTCGAGTGTCCTCAAGATGCCCTGTAAATACCCCATGGTCTGACAGAAACCACAGCTGGTAGAAAGGGAGGAGAAGGTGCATGGGAATCGCAGGGGAGCAGGGAACAAGGCTTTACCCTCTAGGAATCACAACCGACCTGAAAACAAAAATACATCCCAGCAGGACACGCTGCAAGGTGCAGAATGGGAGTTCCCTTCAGCCCGCTTTTTGCTGGCAGATGATGGAAATTTCCCATCCCATGGCTGTGCCCACGGATTTGAGAGAGGTTTGGGTGCTTTCTCAGCTTACATTTTGGCGCTGGTTTTCCTTCTGTTGCTTCACAGAGAAGTTTCCAGGAAGAGCTTGGAGCTGAGGGAAAGGTTCCTGTCCTTGCACCGTGGTCCTGTGAGTTATCACCACGCTTTGGGGAGCTAGGTACCCTGGCTTGGTGAGACAAGGTCATTTTGACGGGGCCCATGTGTAGAAAAACACCACAGGAGAGCTGGAGAGGGACTTTGGATAAGGGCCTGGAGTGACAGGACAAGGGGGAATGGCTTCCCACTGCCAGAGAGGGACAAAGGACGAAGGTTGGATGGGATATTGGGAAGGAATTGTTGCCTGTGAGGGTGCTGAGGCCCTGGCACAGGGTGCCCAGAGAAGCTGTGGCTGCCCCTGGATCCCTGGAAGTGCCCAAGGCCAGGCTGGACACTGGGGCTTGGAGCAGCCTGGGATAGCAGAAGGTGTCCCTGCCCGTGGCAGGGGTGGAAAGGGATGGGCTTTAAGGTCCCTCCCAACCCAAACCATTCCACAGCTCCATGAACGCAGCTCTGTGAAACACCCCTGCTCTGTTATCTGCAAATTCCCTCTCCCCAGCCACTGGAGCAGAGGAAACTTTGGATTTCCCTTGCCTTGCTGTTCAGTGTGAAAGCCCATAAAGGTTTTCCCAGTAGCATCCGGGAAATGGATCCGTGGCATGGATTTATCCTCGGCTGTCTCCCCCATTCCATCACTTTGCTGCATAATTACTCTTGGAGAAGCTATTTTCCCCCGTTTTTCTGCTTTCCTGGCTGCAGGCAGAGGATGTCTTAGTTTTAATTTACTCCTGGACAAGCCCTCAACATCTCCTGCTCGTCCAGGGCTAAAGAGAACCTGAGGAAATCCTCCCTGAGAAGCAGCATCTTCCTACAAACCCCATTTCTCCCTGGAGGCGGTTCAAGTGCAGCTGGACACGGCAGCTGGATCCGCCTGGCCCTGCCTCTGAACAAGGGTTTGGAGCAGGGATCCTTTCAGACGGAATTAACTCTGGTTTGGGGATCCCAGCCTCCTGCAGAGGCACGGTGCTCCCGTTGCTACCCTCCTGCCCTCAGCAGCGCCCCAGCAAAGCCACGGCGTGGGAAAGGGCATCCCCAACCCCGCCCAGATCCCCCCACGGCGTGGGAAAGGGCATCCCCAACCCCGCCCAGATCCCCCCACGGCGTGGGAAAGGGCATCCCCAACCCCGCCCAGATCCCCCCACGGCGTGGGAAAGGGCATCCCCAACCCCGCCCAGATCCCCCCACGGCGTGGGAAAGGGCATCCCCAACCCCGCCCAGATCCCCCCACGGAGAGGGGGAGCCTGGAAGCTGCGGAGCCAGGACCAAATATTTACCTTCCACGGGGCTCGGCTCGGGGAATTCAGGTGGCAGAGCCGGAAGGGGAATGGTGAGGGGAGCTGTTTGCTTTTCAAACCGGACCAGCGAGTGCCTGCGGAAGGACCGGGGTGCCAGAGGATATTCAGCCATAAATCTTATTAGCAGCGCTCCACGGTAAGTGCAGATGTGAGGGAAGGGAAATAAAAGGAGGCAAGTGAGGAGGGGGACAGGTCTGGAAGGAGGGAGAAAGAAAGGAGGCCAACCTTGGTTTGCCAGGAGGATTTTGTGGGGAGGGCTTCAGCTCTGTGAGGCAATCGGCCGGGACAGGTCTGGCAGGGCAGCTCTGCAAGTGAGGGCTCTTCTGGCACAACACCAGTGACTGGCATCCGGATTTCGGGAGCTCTCCCTGTGCTGGGGCAGGAGCGGAGGGAGAGGAGGGACGATCCAGAAGGTTGGAGGGCACATTTCCATGCCTGCTTGTGTCAGAGCGGCTAGGCTTCATTTTCCGTGGAATCCCGGAACAGTTTGGCTTGGAATGGAACTTAAGGCCCATCATGTCCCACCCCCTGCCGCCACCCCAGCCTGCTCCAACCTGGCATTGAGCCCTGCCAGGGATGGAGCAGCCACAGGTCCTCTGGGTACCCTGTGCCAGGCCCTCACCACCCTTTTCATTTCTTGCTTTTCTTGCTTTTCTTTGCCCTGTCTCTGATGCAGGGACAGCGTGCTGTCCCCACACCCCAAATCCAGCCACTCTGACCCTGGAAATCACTCTGGGAAGGGCTGGGAGCTCTGGGAAAGGGAAACGCCTCTGTTTGCAGAGCGAGGCTGGGTTCCAAGCTGCCTGTGCCCACTCCAGGCTCTCCCAGCCACGTGCCAAGGCTTCAAAATCTTCCTGCTGGTCGCCAGGAGCAATTAATGGCAAATGGAGCAGGCACAAAAGGCCGGCAGGAATCCCAGCCTCACGGGAGGATGCTCCCAGCACTTCCTTTCCCCTGCAGGACCAGCACTGGGTTTATCAGGTGCCTGGGCCACCCTCCAGCCCTGCGAGATACCAGCATGCCCAGTTTTCCGAGCAGCTCCAGCCTTCCTTGTTAACCCTGGCAGAGATGGGAGTGAGGAGGAGCCGCTGGACCGTTTCTCTCCTCGGAGACGGGCACGGTGCCCGGCGCCGGAGCCGCCTGGCTGCCAGGAGCAGCAGGTCCTGGCAGGGAGCGGGATGGAGCCGCCGGCCGGGCACGGATCATCCCTCCGGGCGGGCACTGTGCCAACCTCCGAGCGCCTCTCCTCCATCCCCGGCTGCCGTCTTCCCTCCCAGGGAGGTGAGAAATGTGCCTGGGGCAGCCTGTTTCCCCCCCTCCCCGAGGAGCAGCGTGGGAGAGAAGGGTGCAGACAGCACGGCTGTGCCCCCAGGCGCGTTTCCATCTCTCCAAAATCCGCTTCCCGGCGATGCCGATCCCCCAGGCTCCGTCCTTGCCGCGGCGGGGATCACGGGACCGCGCGTTCCTGTGGCACGAGGCGTCGGGAAACTGCTGCTACCAAGGTTTTGAGGAGATTTGGTGCCCCCCAGACCAGGTCCTCTGGGTACCGGTTGGGAGCAAGGTGGGATTTGGAGTCCTGGAGACTGTGGAGCGTCCATTTCTTTCCCCGCCAAGAACCAGAGGCCAGTTTTGCAACCTCAGCGCAAACCACAGCTCCGTCGCTCCTGGGTTTCCCCAAAACGGGGAAAAGGGACCGTGGGAAGCTGCTGCAGAGCTCCTGCAGTGCAGGAGGACTGTCAGGATGTGTCCACTCGTGCCAGGAGAGGCCTCGGACACACCAAGAAGCCGAGGGGATGCCCAGATGGGCGCCGGCCATCCGTTCCCCGCAGGACAGGGTATCGTTCCGGGGCGCTGGCAGACGGTGCCACGTCGAGCCCTTTGCTCCCGGTTATCAGCTGGTGACAAGGGCTGCTGGCAGCAGCAGCAGAGCCAGGATTTAAAAGCCGTGATCCAAACCCTGCTCTGCTGCTCGTTCCGGGTCACCCGCAAGGCCACGCAGGGCTTATTTTCAGTGTGGCTTGGAAGCGGCTGAAACCTGATGGATTCGTACCCGGGAGAGCCAGAGATGGTGGCAGCTCTGAAGGAATTCGGGGAGGAGGAGGGGGACAACAGAGAGGGGGCAGGTCTGGCTTGCTCTTGATTTTTCTTTCCTGGTGTAGTGGCATTTTGCTGAAACATCAGCTCTCTTTTTTTTAATAGTGAGGGCTAGAAGACGTTTCAGAGCTCCTTCCTTGCCAGCTGTTCCTTTCCAAATCTCGTGCCTTCCAGATCTCCCAAAATAAACTGCTGTGGCCACAGGCAGCCACTGCTTTGGCAGCCCAAGCTGCTGTGGATGAAAACACGCTGGACCATCAGTCAGGCTGCTCCTGGCTACCAAAAAGCCCTTGGGACTGGAAGCTTTCAATATTTATGGTTTCTGTCCTGGCCTGGAGTGCCAGGACACGGGGAATGGCTTCCCAGTGCCAGAGGGCAGGGATGGATGGGATATTGGGAAGGAATTGTTCCCTGTGAGGGTGGGCAGGCCCTGGCACAGGGTGCCCAGAGAAGCTGTGGCTGCCCCTGGATCCCTGGCAGTGCCCAAGGCCAGGCTGGACACTGGGGCTTGGAGCAACCTGGGACAGTGGAATGTGTCCCTGTCCATAGCACGGGGTGGGATGGGATGGTTTTGAAGGTCCCTCCCAACCCAAATCCTTGGATGATGATGATGATGATGATGGGTGTCTGATTTTTTTGCAGCCTTTGAAGGCTGGGAAGTTGACTGTGCTGGAAGCCCGGGTGAGAGCAAAACACCTTTGGAAAACATCTTCCGAGTGTTTTGTCGATGCATTTCCCCTGTTTTTGGCGGAGCCTGAGGGGGCTGATAAGCAACTGAAAACAGTTCCCGTTGTTTTCCAGCTCCTCGAGGGCTGCTCCAGGCAAGGCGGCTCCAGGAAAGCCGCTCTGCATTGACTTCCAAATGAGAGTAATTAAAGCAAATGAGGCCTTCGCAGGGAAGAGCTCCCGGCTGGATGATGCGCTCGGCTCAAGGTAATTGTCCCAGGGCAGCTCTCACGCTGCGGTGGGGATGGGATGCTTCAACACTCCACCGACTCCTCCCTCCTTCCCGTTTTCCCACTTCCAAGAGGCCACAGCACTGTGCCCGGGATGTCCCATGTCATCCTGACCTGCTCTACCCGAGCCTGCCTGGTGTCACTCAGCTGCTGCCAAGGTTTTAAGGAGATTTAGTGTCCCCCTACACCCCCGGGGCAAAGGGAGGTTGGGAGCCAGGTGGGATTCAGGAGTGCTGGAAACTCTGGAGCGTTGATTTCTTTCCCCACCAAAAACCCAGAGGCCAATTCCGCAACCTCAGCGCAAAGCACGGAAGAGAAAGCACTAAATGGGGCCAGAACTGCCGATTTCCCAACAGCTGCCGAGGAAGAGTGAACTGAAATACCCCCTTGAACTGAAATATCCCCCGAGGGCGGGGAAAATGTCAAGCCCAAGCAGTTGCCACTGGTTTTTTCACCTGCGAGTCACACATTGCCTCCCTCCTTGGGGAGGTTTCTGCTCCTCTAATGCTTCCTGACCTTTCTCAAAATGTTCTTCCATCCCCAGCGGGGCAGCAAGGTGCCTCAGTGCCTCAGTTCTTCCTCTCACCTTTGCCACGGTTGCTTTCCCTCACGAATTGTCGCCGTCACCGTTTGTAGCGGAGACTTTTGCCTGGGTTTTGGTGCCTGGCGCCGAGGGTGAGCCCACCACGAGCTCTGAGGAGATTCCTCCGTGCCCTGCACGCTCAGTGCCCTTGGCCGAGCTGGGGGAGGGACAGTTAAAACGGATTATCAGGGAAAATTTCCTCATGGAAAGCCTGGCCAGGGCAATGGTGGAATGGCCACCCCTGGAAGTGTTCGGGGTGTGGCTGTGGCACGTGGGGACACGGTGTTGGTGGAGCTGGAAGTGTTTGGGTTAATGGTTGGAGCTGATGATCTTAGAGGGCTTTTTCACCCTTTCCTCTTCCTCCTTCAGCTCCCCATTTTTAAATCCATGCTCTGAAGGCCTCTCCTAAATACTGCTGTTCTCTTGGATGTGTGGCGGTGTACTTTCACTGCTGCTGTTTTTTTTGGGGGGGGGTTGGGGTGGGGAGGGAAATGTGGTAAAAGGAAGCAGAAGGAAAGGTTCCTTTTTCTGTTCTTCCTCGTTTCAGTTTTTTTTTTTTTTTAATTTTATTTTCTTAAAGCCAGAAGTGAGAAAAGGGAAAATCCAGAAGAACACGAAAACGCCCCAATTCTTTCAAAATAGCTCCTGGGTAATTTCCACCCTCGTTTACAGATTTGGTGCGTCAGTAAAAAAACATAAACTCTGTCTCTCCTGCGGAACACAGGGGGCTTTTCCCTTGTCCACGGGCCTTGGGCACCGACCTGGGGACGTGGGGAGGCTTTCCTGGGGCTCTGGGGGCTTTGAAAGCCCCGTTGTTCCTTCACAGGGATACTTTATGCTGATCGTGCACATTCCGTGGGCATCTGTCAGCAGGGGAAGGGGGGAAAATCACTGGAATGGGTAATAAAGGAGATGAAAACAATCCGTGCTGGCCTCTGGGTAATAACCAGCTGATATTAAGCCTGAGCCCAGCTGAAAACAGTTAATAATAAATGGGCATTAATTAAAGCTAAATTACAGGGGAAGGTGCAGGCTCGGCCCTCAATCCAATTAGAGGCCTGTAATTGGTAACGGAGAGAATGTGTCCAGCCTGTGAATAAATGATCAAAGCAGGGCTGGGTCAGGGTTTAGACGGTGCCTGGACAGGGAGGAAGAGGCCAGAGGAGGATTAAGAGAGAACTGCTTGAGTTTGCCAACACAGCCCGAGCCCAGAGCTGAGCTGTAGGCCCAGAAGGTTTGGGATGAGTCCTGGTGGGAGTGAGATATCCATCAGGGACCCCTCGTGCTGACAACAACAGGAGGGAAAGGGCAAAACTGAGGCTGGTCCAAGGCTAGATCTGACTGGGACGTGGTGTGGGCACGAGGAGGGAGAGTCAGAGATGCCCTCAAAGCTTCTGAGCTGTAGGCCCAGAAGGTTTGGGATGAGTCCTGGTGGGAGTGAGATATCCATCAGGGACCCCTCGTGCTGACAACAACAGGAGGGAAAGGGCAAAACTGAGGCTGGTCCAAGGCTAGATCTGACTGGGACGTGGTGTGGGCACGAGGAGGGAGAGTCAGATTTGCCCTCAAAGCTGACCAGACCCTCGGCCAGGGAGCAGCTAGGGAGGGAGGATGGGATCCAAGAAGGAGCTGCAGCGTCAGCAGTGCCAAACTGAGGGGAACACCGAGGGTCACCGGCCAGGGACTGCTGGAAGGACTTCTCTCAGCCAGCAGCTTCAGGCTGCTCACACTCTTGAGGACAAAAGGCTCGGTTTTAAACCTCGCTGGTGCTGAAAGAAGCTTTGGAATGTGCCGTCTCCCAAACACCAGCTAGGAGGAAAAAGACAGCTTTTTGAAAGCTGCTGTGAGGAAAACTACAGAGTTTTGAAAGCTGCTATGAGGAAAAATAGAGCGTTTTGAAAGCTTGGAGTGTTTAAGGCAGACCTTCAGACGTGTCCCACAAATGAGAGATGGCATCAACAATGCCCAGGAAAGGCTGCTCTGCTCCAAAAAATCCTCCACATTTTCTGTTTCTCCTCCTGATCCAGATGTGCAGTTTGAGCCTAAAGGGGATGTCTTCCCTCAGGAGCAGCCGTGGGGATTTTTTTGGTTGAAGGCAACGAGGAGAATGCGTTCTGGCACTTGGGCCTGGCCTTACGAGCAGCCACAGAGGCAACTGAGGAGGGTGCTCCAGTTGGGACTCACCCCTGGTGTCCTTACCCACCAGCTGGAGGCTGATCCCTTTGGAGCTGGGTAGGGATCCCCCCTGGAGCAGGGATGGCTGGGACAGGGGAGGCGTCGGGGCTCGCCAGGACCAGGCTAACCCCAGAGGAAGGAGCCAGGGAGAAGGAGCCGGCACAGCTTCGTCTCCTTGGCACAGCTTTGCCAGAAGCAGCCAGTCCCCGGCATGGAGCAGGAATTCCAGGCGTGTCCCTGCAGGCAGAGCACGAGGGATGCTCCACACATCCCACGCTGGTGGGCAAGGCTGGGTTTGCTGCAGCTTTTTTACGCTGCCTCCAAGGAGCAGCAAGAGGGAGCCTGACTCCCCAAACCCTGGTGCAGCCACGGAGAACGAGCTGAGCCCAGAAATATTTTGCTTATCCTTTCCCAAAGGAATCCGTGTTTGCAGAGGCTCGATCACGGAATCGCAGGATGCTTCGGGCTGGGAGGGATTCTAGAGACGGCCTCATCCCAACTTCCCTGCCACGGGGCAGGGCTCGCTTCCTGGTGCCAGGCCTGGGCATGCTGAGAGCGGCAGCAATTTTGTGGGATGCTCAGTTGAGGCTGAATAGGTCTGGAAAGAAACCAAAACCCTCCAGCCCTCAGAGGCGCAGTGGATCCCCCACCATTCCCCCGGGATTGGCACCTCCAACACCGGGACCTGGCGTCTTAAAGAACGTGGCTGTGCTTTGAATTTGTGCCAGCCAAGCCACGGAATATCTTGAGCTGGAAGGGACCCACAAGGACCATCCAGTCATGGAGTATCAATGTTAAAAGTCTTTGCCAGGACGATGGGCTCCCTGTGGGAAGCTGCTTCCAATCCATTCGGCTGTGCCCAAGGTGATTTCTTTCCCTTCCTGACCCCCAGAGATTATTCTGGAAAAACAATTCTGTAGATGCTACGGCAGGAGGAATAAAAATAGCTGAGCAGACGAACCGGCCTCCCTCCCTGGCAGTACAAATAACTCCAAGTGCTTCTAGAACAGGGAAAATGAGGCCTGGAGCAGGAAGCAGAGGGAATCCCTACACAAAAGAAGGAAATTTGGGAAGAATGACTAAGCTAGGAGAGGAAACTAGGTGCTGTGGCTGGCTGCTAGCACGGCAAGTGCCTCTCAAAGCACCAGTGTGCGTGGAGGGCAGGGCACAACATCCCGGGATAGCTGACATTCCTGCAGGAGCAGTGCTCCTGGGATGTCCCAGGGGCTTCAGGGACAGGGGCTCTGAGGGGTCAGGGGAAAAACGGAGTGGGATGAAAACAGGGAATGCCTTTACATGCCAGCCTGGGAACTGCTTGCACCTGGGTGACATCGAGGTGATTTATGAGGGAAGCCCAATTAAGGCTGCTGGAAGCTGTTTTTCCCGGGAGGAATGATGACAGGAGCAGAGCTTGCTGGCTCCTGCAGCCTCCCGTGGGCGCCTGCCCTGCGCTCTGAGCCTCTCCTTGCAAGAGGCACCGGAGAGCCCACAACGAGCAAACACACCTCTGATCCATTTTCCCCGACCCACCCGTCCCCTCCGTGGTGTCAGCAGAGCTGCCCGCCCTTCCCAGGGCTCTCCACCCTTGGAATTCCAGGCGAGGGAAGCTGTGGGGCTCCAGCTTTGGCTTTGACCATGATTATTCTGGGGAGTAGTTCGACCTGGTGGTGAACACAGGCTCATACTTCAGAGGTGACTTGGCTGCAGCCCTCGCAGGCTTCGGGGAAGTGGGAAAAGAGATAGGCAAATGAGGAGGAGCTGGAAAACAGGCCCTCACTATCTCTTCTACCTGAAGAAAGGAGCAGGCAGCATTGCTTGAGGCACGGATGAAACCGCTCAGCTTCATCTGCAGCTTTGCCCTGCCAAGACATGAGCTCACCAGGGGGAATAAATTCATCCAGAGCCCCTTCCACAGCCCATTCCCGACCTTTTGGAGAGCAGCATTCCACCGGCTCGGGGGTGTCACGTGAGCAAAGACACTGGAGAATCTCCATGGCACAGCTGGTGTCCCACCTTGGGCACTGCCAACCCTTCCCCTGGCACCTTTCCCCGTGTGCCAGGCCGGTCAGAACCCGTTTCACCCCACCCCACTGCTTTCAGCGTGGGCTTGGCTGCTCCAGCACAGCTCAGAGTCACCAGGCTCAGCCCCCATCACCCTCCCGTACACACATTTAGGATTCCGAGGCCTTGACCCTGCCTGGAGCAACCCTGGGATCTGGAAGGAGGAGTGGCTGCGGTGTGTGGGGGCTTGGGTCGGGTCAGAGCAGGCTCCTGGCCCCGGGTCGGTGATGGATGGGCACGCCAGGCGCCAGCCCAGGGGTTATCTCAGCTATTTGGGTTATTCCAGGCACCTACCTTATCTCAGTGTTCTCCGGGATCCTGGGTAGTGGAGAACAGGTTCCCTCCCCACGGCCTTCAGACTTTAATTTTAGCCACTCCTTTCCTCCTCTCCATCAAGGAGGTAACAGGAGGAAGGAAGATGTCCCTGTCCACGGCAGGGGGGTTGGAACGAGATGGTCTCTAAGGTCCCTTCCACCCCAAACCGTTCTGTGATTCCCTGAATCCATGAATCGGGCTTTAAACGGGGAGTTGCAGTTATCCCTGCAGCCTGGAAAAGTCAGGTGAGGCACAGTGGGAGCCCGTGGAGGAGGCAAGATGAGCTTGTGATGCTGATCCCTCTCTCTTCTATTTTATGCATCCTAAAAAAAAACCCATTTCCCCTGATCTTTTAGGCTGGGGATGGTACCTGGGCTCTGGCCACTGCTCCCCTTCAGTCTTTTCGAATTAGAAGCCCTTCAAAGGGAGATGTTATCTCCTCTCTACCCCCAGATATCTTTCCCAAAAGGGCTCCTGGATGGTCACAGGAACATGAACAGGGGCACGAGGTCGGAACAGAGGCTCCAAGGCTGCCCAGGTCCCTTTGGGTTTCGCCTCTGTGGCTGGATTCTCAGATCTCTCACGGGGAGTGATTCATGCCTGGGCCTTTCTCCACGGCAGGGGTTTGTATAACAGCTCCCTGTGATGTATAATAAGCGCTGAGTGAGTGATGAATTCTTCCCTCACTCGGGATATTTATAGCTTTCTCTCTTGCTCCTCCAGCGAGTCACCTATTTTCGCGCGGCTCGTGGGCGCTCCGTGTCAGCGAGGCTCCAGCTCCTCACCGAGGCTGGGCCAGACTGGCCAGAGGCTCCCGAGTCTCCAGCTCCTCACCGAGGCTGGGCCAGACTGGCCAGAGGCTCCCGAGTCTCTCAGGACTGGGGTGGTGCATTTCAAGATCCCCCTTTTGTGGGTGAAATCAAGCTGAAAGCCACTCTGAAGTTCCCTCTTTATTTTCCGTGGCTCCGAGGGTCACACTTCCCATCTGCTCCTTCACGGACGGACGGGCTCACGGTTTTCCTCCTCACTTTGCACGGGCG
>VZRQ01006434.1:0-15471 GCA_013397975.1 Machaerirhynchus nigripectus | reverse complement strand
GTAAATTTTTTTTTTTTTTGGTTGTACGGCAAGAATGATTGCTCACTCAATAGTCAGTTCTATAGAAGCACTTGGCATACTACATTCATTTTACCAGGAATATGACTGACTGTGGTAAATGATATACTGAGAAGCTGTGCCTAAGATCAAGACCAAATGATCTTAGGAGAAAAAATATTTTTGCATTAAAAGGGACTAAATAAAACAAAGGCCAAATTAAACTCTTAAGTTCAAATTTAATGGTTAATATGTCTGAAGCTAAAGGTTAAGCTAGTTTTTCTTTGTTAATGGTAAGACTTCTGGGTCTAAACTTTTACTTTAATGCAAATACTGTTTGCTGGAGGTGCCCATGCCTCAAGGGTAATAAACTTTACTTTGACATAATAAGACTACTTGTTAAATGCAAGTTTTTCATTAAATGTTATTTCTCCAATGTATTTTTCAATACTGATTTTAAAGTTTTCTTCAAAAGATACAAGAAAAAATCATATGATTTTTTTTGTCAATATTTTTTAATAATTAGGCACATGCCCAAATTATGTGTGTGAACTTGCTAGTTTGAATTACTATGATGAATGCAATGCTTAATAGATCTAATGGATAGTGGTGATATTTTAAGACAATAGAAAGCTATCCAGCTTCTCTAAATCAGCTTATGTTATTTTTAATCCATGAGGGACCCAAATATATTGCAATTCTAAGTCATGCACCACATGCTTTAATGTGGAAGAGGATACTTTGCAGTGCTGCTCATCAACATGCTTGGTGTCCTGCAGTGTTAAGTGTTGGTGGTTTTAGTTTGGCTGGTGGTATCATGGAAGGTTGTGTGATACTTAGCATTACTGTAGGGTCAAAACTCAAATATTTTTTAATTGATTTTTCCTTGGATCATATAATATTTGTTTTGGAAGCAAATCTGCTACCTCTAGGTATCATGAAATTTAGACTATCGGTTGTTTCAGTGTTGAGTTGTTTTCATATTACAGCAGGTTTAACGAACAAATGCTAGACAAAATTGTTTGTCGAAAGCTACTTTTGCATGTCTTGAACCAGCAATTCCTAAATACTAATAAAATTCTCTATCTATTTCAGGTTTTTAAGAAGATTGCCATTGAATCTACTAAGAAAATTTGTTCTAGACAGAACTTCTGTCTGATATTATGAAAGAAAAGGAAGAATGTGCGTGGATTTAAAATTAGTGTATTTATCGAGTTGTGGAGTGAGAAGTACTGGGGAGATAGCTTGCTCTGTTGTGAGTTGTAGATCTACAAATTGTTTCTGATGCAGCTAAGAAAAATGCAGACCCTTAAAAAGGAGCACGGACCTGTTGACACAAGTAGCAATGTGGACAAAATCATGGTACTTAAGTCGACCTTAGCAGAAGTATCTGAAGAGTTGTCTACAAATGAAGATATGCTACTTACTGAAGCAAGTAGTGGAAAGAGCAAATCTTCAGCTTGCCGGAGAAAGCGAGAGTTCATTCCAGATGAAAAGAAAGATGCTATGTACTGGGAGAAAAGACGGAAAAATAATGAAGCTGCCAAAAGATCTCGTGAAAAGCGACGACTGAATGACCTTGTCTTAGAGAGCAAACTAATTGCACTGGGAGAAGAGAATGCCACTTTGAAGGCAGAGCTGCTTTCTTTGAAACTGAAGTTTGGTTTAATTACTTCTGCAGCCTATGCCCAAGAGATACAGAAACTCAGTAGCTCAACAACTGTGTATTTTCAAGATTATCAGAGTTCCAAATCAAACATTAACTCATTTGTAGATGAACATGAACCATCTATAGTTGGTAGCAGTTGTATTTCTGTCATTAAACATTCTCCTCAAAGCTCAATGTCTGATGTATCTGAAACATCAACTGTAGAGCATACCCAACCAAGTCGTATACAAAGCAACTGTAGAAGTCCTGAAAATAAGTTCCAGATAATAAAGCAGGAGCCCATGGAATTAGAGAGAGAGCCAAGAGATGACAGAGGTTCATATAAAGCATCCATATATCCAAACTACATGGGAGCTACCTTTAATGTGTACTCACATTCTCCTCCTCTCTTGCAAGTTAATAGGTCCTCCAGTAATTCCCCGAGAACATCAGAAACTGATGATGGTGTAGTTGGAAAGTCATCTGACGGAGAAGATGAACAGCAGGTTCCTAAGGGTCCAATTCATTCTCCAGTTGAACATAAAAATGTTCATGCAACAGTTAAAGTTCCAGAAGTGAATTCTTCAGCTTTGCCTCACAAGCTTCGAATCAAAGCCAAAGCCATGCAAGTTAAAGTGGAAGCAATGGATAATGACTATGATGCAACGCAGAAGTTGTCGTCACCCATTGACATGTCCTCAAAAAGACATTTTGAGCTTGAAAAACATGGTGCACAGAACTTGGTGCATTCTTCTCACACTCCTTTCTCGGTTCAAGTGACTAATATCCAAGACTGGTCACTTAAACCAGAACTCTGGCATCAGAAGGAACTCAATGTTAAAATTCAGAGCGGTTGCAAAACTGGAGTTGTTGAAATAAAAGACAATATCTACAATGTCTCTGAGTCAGAGAACCTCTATTTGAAGCAGGGCATAGCAAACTTATCTGCAGAGGTTGCTTCACTTAAAAGACTTATAACTACACAAATCTCTGCATCAGACTCTGGTTAATTTACTACTGAATAAAGGCTTATTGTTTTAAAGGATGTCATTTGCAGTAGATCAATATGTTTTGTATGATGCTGAATTTTCACTGGACTTGTGATGTCATTTCACTGTAATGTTCACATAATGTCTGATTGGTGTCTTTTTGTGCACAAATTATTATGAAGACTAGGTTGTGCTATGATCACTATGCCTTGAGTATAGTCAAGTAGCCTGTACAAAGGCTGTATATAGTGAACTTTAATTTCTTTTTGTTCTACTACAAAGCGTGCAAGTTACCAGTTACAATAAAATATTGGTGACAAACCTAGAACATCTACTCCAGTTCAGTTGATTTTATGAACTTGTAAATAAGTTGTTAATTAAAAACTGGGTTTTTTCTTACACTGTGCTCAACTTCACTTACATTTTTGGTTTTTACAGCCTAACAACCAAATTACAATTTACAACATGTGTGATCCTTCTGGCCACCTTTTTCCTTAACATGTTTTTTAGAAGAGAAGTAAAGTGAATATTTATAAATGAAACAGTACCAATTTATAGCCTTAGCCTTCTTTAACTTATTTGTCAGTAGAAATTAACCAAAACCCCTGCAAATTCTAACCCAGTAACTAATATCAACAACCTTTTTTTCTCCTTCAATCTCAAATGAGACAGTAATGAGTTTCCTGAATGTTTTAGTGTGACAAACAATTTTTCAATATTATAACTTGGTGTTTTAGGTGAAATTAGTTAAGTCAGATTTGTGCATCTGCAAAGTTTTCAGAGCCTTGCAGTGACAGAATTGGACATCTGCCACATCTCTGCCAAGGGGTGGCTTGTGTCTGCAAGGGGTGCAGCCATGGAAAGCCCACCCCTCTTGCATACCAGCATTCTGTCCATGGCAGACCGTGGGCCACCTGTAGATGAAGTATAAGGCTACTGGATTTGTAAACTGAGCTCAGCTAGGTAAATACTTATACAAAGGCTAGGCAATAGCAGTTGCAGAGTTAGAGATCATCTGCTATTTTAGTTCCCAGAATGGGACATAATGCAATTATGCATGAAGTAAGTCTTGCCAGCAATTTGTCCCTGGTTTCAATGGCTTAATTAACTGAACTGGAATACCCTGGCTTGCTAAAGGGCATTTTGCAAGAACTTCTCAAATGTAAAATATGTGACGAACTACACAATCTAGACACTGCTAGCCCGTTACAACTTACGCAGATGATGAGTTCTTCACTTGATGACTGGACAGGGCTGTGGTGCTCTTTGTCTTTCACAAGAGCCACTGAACCATGGAGTCTAGAATTGTATCACATATCCTTGGTTTGGCTTACCAAAATCTTTCATTTTAAAATTAAAAATCATTTATAAATAGAGCATAAACTTGGCAGAGGTTCTTTTCATGATACTTCCCCCTTCTTTTAGCGTACTAATAAATCAGACTAACAAATAAGCTTTTTCTGAAAAGGCTTTTTATTAATTGCCATACTGTATAATGAATTGAACCTTTCCATAGGCTTAAAATACTAATTAACAAAACAATATGTAGGTATTGTTTTTTTAAATTCATACTTGACTTGAGTGAGAGGAAGTTTGTCAATTTTTTGGGGATATGAAGAGGAGTCTGAGTCACTCCTGATAGCTCTGAAGCTTGGTCCAGCAGTCAAGGCAATGGCAGAACTCCCTGATGTCAGTGAGGACAGGATTTGATTCTGTGCCTTTTCAGGAGCTGATGATTCAGTTGTGTTCTGGGAGGACCTTCGCACAGAAATCACTGGTACTTTCTGAGCTTTTTTGAGCCTTCTAACTGCTGTGCTGTATTTGTGGCATTCAGAGTTGATAAACTGCTATTCTTTTTTCATGCCTTAATAATACAATAGACCCCATAACTGGGCTCTGTATGTATTTGGTAATTAACATAGATGACATTTCAATGTTACTGAAAATAAGCTCAGGATTATTGCATGAAATGTAAAAATTTGCATTGAATGATGGGGATATGAGACATGAGGCAGTGATTGCTACTGTCTCCTTGCTTGCTAAGTATCTTCTGTAAGCAACAATAAAATTCTTTAAATATTTTGCATATTATTTATCACATGTAATGTGTTCAAAGAGAGGACTTAAAACTCTCAGTGTTGCCATCAGTGTAAGCCTAGATCTATTGGGTTTTTTTTCCATTTCTTGTTAGAATTGTTTGTCATAATGGAAGAATGTTGTCCTCTTTCTAGCTCATTATATATTTTGTGTATCTGTTTTGTGCAATTAATACTTAACAGTAATGATGTAGTTAATTTGTTGAAGGATGTCATTGCAAGAAAGTTATAGCATGGAGCTTAGGAGCACAATCAGATGTTATTTATACTCCCTTTATACCTTAGTGTTATGCTTCATTTGAAGAAAGAAATAAATAATTTGTCTTTTGTTCAAAACCAGATCTAACCTACAACATGCTTTTCTATTATGTTCATCGTCATAGTCTTACACAGGGGCATTAACTTGAGTTGATGACAAGCTTCCCGTGCTGAAGTTGCTGTTTCTCCACCTAATACCTGGGATATCTTTCACATGCCTCCTGAAGGTACAAACTGCAGGAGTGTGGGTGGTACATGCAAAGCCCCACTATTGGCTAGAGCTGCCTGATGGCCTCCTTACCCAGAGCCCTCGCCCTCCTTGCCCGCCTTTAGCCTGCTTCCCCTGGGGGTGTGGAATGGGAAAGATGGAGTGTCACCCCGTGGGGCTGGGGAGGGAGAGATGCAGTGGGACTGCCCTGCTCCAGCCTTCAGCTGGTACACGGTTATGTAAGTGTAGGACCAGATAGCTGTGCTCTTCCAACCTGCCTTCCTTGGACTGCACGAAGCAGAATCAGCCTCCATGGAAGGAGTATCCTTGGCTGGTCTTTTAATCTCTCAGTGGGACATCAGAAGGTTGGTTTTGAGCACAAAATGGGCTTTATCCAAGTGTGTATAAACTGGCATAGCATCCTCTAATTTACAAAAACTCTTGTAAACTCAGCAATTAACTGACAAAACAACACGAAAATGGCAAAAGGGGAATCGTTCTCATTTTAGTGTGTCTTCAAATGCAAATGTTAAGGAAGGCCACATACAGAAACTAGTAACTTTGAGACTCATCAACATAAATTCTCATTTATGGTAATTGTTAGTGTGAAGGGCTTCACGGAAAGTTTTAAGAAAAGTCTGAAAAATGACTGTTAATTAGCAAGATAAACTTTTTCTGAGTGGTATCAACTGGTGGCTAATTAACACTGTGAAGTGTGACTACAACTCCTTTGTTAAATTTGCCTAACTTAATTATGTGTAAACACAGTAATATAGCCTCATGTTCTATCAATGCCAATATTTTAATAGAGAGGTGAGATGCCCATACATATACTGAGCCCAAACATGATTTTCTCAACTTTCTGCCTTCAGTAAAAATTATATATTGCATGTGATATATTTAAATTTTATTAATACCCTGTACAGCGAAATATCCCCTTGTTCATAGGGGATATTACATAGGAGACAGGTAACTAACACTTCCTGATTATTCTTCTCTCACTATTTTCTCCCTAATGTCTATTTCAGCAGTTTATGAGACCAAAACCACATCTGTTGAACTTAAATGCAAAATTGTGCAATAAACACTTTCCTGAAGTTTGGTTAAAACACCAGCCTCTAAAAATCTTTTCTACTTGCTGGTGCATAAACATGCTGTTGAAAATTGTGTACAATGAATTTAGCAAGAAACTCACAGAGTCCAATTAATATGGCCTTTATTATTACCATATTGTTTTAAAAAATACTTTTATAGCTTATTGCACAATACAAGATTGGTAACTACAAAAACACAACAAAAGAATTTTTGGTATTTCTTGCATAAGAACAAGTAACACATATTGTTCCATTGCAGTGCCAAATAAAAAGTTGAAAACAGTAAGCAGAATCATAGGGCTTTTAAGTCAGTGGTAAGTTCTACTTCCCTTGATGAAGTAGACTTTTTCTGTGTACAATAAGGGACTCAGTCAAGAGAACATCACCAGGATAGACACTTCACAGTTCCCTCCTGGCACAGACTCCTACTGATCGTTCGATCTCTAAGGCTAACTCATGACAAAACAGTGTTATGTAAGTCACTTTATTCATATCACTGGAGCTGTAGAGAACTTCCTCACTATGAAAGAGAAGGCAGCCAGATACTCAACTATTATTTATTCAATGACAGCTCTAGAAGGACTGAGTGAAATAGGAGCAAAAGGTCAGAGTAGAGGCATAGTGTTTATTTGCTTGAAAGTGTCAGAAGACATTTCGTTTTAGGACTCCAAAAAATAATAGGAATGCATCTATGCTTTTTATGAGTTGACCAGCTATTACCTGTGCACTGATCACAATGGCTGTCACTAGAGTTATGGTAATTCCTTCTCCTTAAACACTGTGGAGTTCCACAGGATTACAAACAGAAGTGCCTGGGAGGAAAAAACACAGGGCATGCAACCCTGCCATGATTTGATGTGGGTTTGTCTCCTGTACGCAAGCGTCCTTCCTGCTTCCAGTGCATCTGAAAGAGGTCATATCTGAAAAAGCCTGCATCAGTCCAAACATTCTGAGGAAGCTGAATGGCCATCTAATACTACCAACATTCAGACAACATGGTCAATTTTTCCGCCCCCATCCATCATGCCCCCTACAAATCAATGCACAACTCAAAATATTAGCCAATTGTTAGACTTTTTCATGCTGTTCAGATTCTTGGATGTGCAGATGTTTGAATGGGCATCTCACTTAATAACTTACACACATAAAACATTCAGGCTACCCCGCTACCCGTATGTGTCAGCATCGATATCCATTACGTCTACATTCTGAGGCATGACACTAAACAAGTTTCTAACAATTTGGACCTCCAAAAATTCTCTTAAATTTGGTATATAAATATACTGAGAACATATCGTATTCATTTCCATGACAGTTGTGTTATGAAATCTTGAAAGCTGAGATATTAATGGTTTGTATAAAAATCAGAAAATATCAAAGCATAATACTGTATCACACAAAATAGCTGAAAAGATTATAAAATGCACTGAGGGCCATTGTAGCAGAACACTGTTTTCCTTTCTCTGTGTTCTTGACACTATACACATGAATAGACAATACATGTGCTCAAAGTTCTCATTCTCAATAAAAAGCTTAATGATATATGTTCTAAAAAAACTCATGGTTAAAAATGTGAACAAGCAAACATCAAAAATATTTTTGATAAGCAAAAGTGTAAGCAAAACTATATTGGACAAGTGGCAATAACAGACAGCATATATGAACTATCAGTATTGCATGGGACTGGAAGGAATTGTTTACGTTTTCTCAGTTTCTGTAAGCATAATGAGATTACTTTAAGAAATGCAAACTTTAGCTTCTTTAATGACATAAAATTCATGTCACTGAAAATAAACACGAGGAGGGCAAACAGCACTTATTTGACAGTATTGACAGGTATTAGAATGGAATATTTCCAGTTATCAGGGACCTACAATGATCATCTAGTCCCACTGCCTCACCACCTCAGTACTGACCAGAACTTGAAGCCCATCATGTAGGGCATTGTCCAAATGCCTCCTTTTAAGGCACTGACAGGCAGGGAGCATGTTCCAGTGTCTGATCACACTCTCAGTAAGGAAATATTTTCTTATGTCCAGTCTAACCCTCCCCTGTTGCAGCTTTGAACTACTCCCACATGTCCTGTCACTGGATCCCAGGGTGAAGAGATCAGCAAACCCCTCTCCACTTTTCCTCCTCAGGAAGCTGTAGAGAGCAGTGAAGTCACCCCTCAGCCTCCTTTCCTCCAAACTAGACAAACACAAAGTCCTCAGCTGCTTGGCATCCGTCTGGCACAGACAGGTCCTCTCTAAGCAGAGCAGAAGAAATACCAGCACCGAGGCTGGATCTGGACAAACGAGAGGAAAATCTGTCCTTAAGGGCAGCATGGTTGCCTTTCCCTGGCTGCTCACCAGCTGGGCAGCCTGACACATGTGTCGGTCTGGTATTGTCCCTTCCCAGGGGCAGGACTTTGCACTTCTCCTTGATGAACTCCCTGGAGGTATGGCCTTGGCAGAGGTATGACCCTGGGGTGAGCAACACCAAGTTGTGACTCCAGGCAGGGGGAGGGAATTCATTGTGGCCATACCAAGGCTGCACCAGGCAGCACAGGCTGGTAGGAGAGCAGAGACCCAGGATATGGGAGCAGAGGCTGACAATGAAGAGCTCATGAGCAACCTGGGGTGATGAGTGGTGGGGCACAACCTGGACCTGGAGACCCCCCAGCTAGAAATATCTGCCCTGGGCCTGGCTACAGGAATGGGCCTGGAGCTGGCCATCACTTGTCTGAGGGGAGAATAACATGGACAGCAATGCCACCCACCCTGTTCATAACACAGACTTTTTTCAGTTTCCATGCATTCATTTTATTTGGATAGCTGGATCTGAGGGACAGGGAGCCCTAGAGGTTTGGTGCCCCAGGTGGTGGCCCAGTCCCAGTTTGGCTAACCCCTAAGGCATCCTCCAAAGTCACGGATGCAGAAGTGGCTGAAGAGGCCCCAGGACCACTTGCCTGCCTCTTCAGGGGTCAGCATGGCCCCTCAGGGGAGGATTCACTGCCCTGTCTGGAAGTGGAGGAACAGACTCCTCTGGCTCCTCCTGGGGCTCTTCTTGCTCCAACAGTGATGGTAATGGGTACAGAGGGGTAGCTTCTGGAATGCCCATCCATGGCAGTGGAGGAGGTGTTGGGCACCTCATCCATGGTGCATCCTGCAGGGCTGTCAGAAGGGCTGGGACCTGGGAAGGAAGACAGGGCTGGTGGGCCAGCAGACGGCAGGCCTCCCTGCTGCACCGTCGCACAGCAACACGGATAAGTTGTTGTACAAATGTTGCTGCATGATTTTGGAGGGAGACCCCCAGCATCTGGACCAGCTGGTCTTCATCGATTCCATGGTTGGTCAGGATGTCCATAACAATGTCCTCCACCAGGTCTGCCTCCATCCAGTTGTTCCTGAAGATCTGCCTTAGCCTTGGTCGGACCCAGGGCACCAGGGTGTCTAGGAGGCATGGGTGGTCCCGGAAAAGTACCACCCATTCCCCAGGCTGGAGGCTGCCCACAGGATGCCTGGGCAGTCCTTCTGCAGCCCATGCTTGAGGTGCTCCAGAGAAATGGAGATCAAGGTGTCTGGGGTCTCCTCTCGCCTGGTGGATGATGATGGATGGTGTCTCAGATAGTGCAATGACTTGCTCCATGTAGTCATTTTCTGTCCCCACTGAGTGCAAGATGGATAGAATCCTCCTCTTGCAGAGGGGGCACTTGGGTGTGTTCTCTGCCCACTGCAGGATGCAGATGTAACAGAACTGGTGCAGGCATGGCAATATATAGCTGACCTCCTTCCAGCTGTCCAGGCAGATGGGACAGCAGCTGTCTGTCTCTGTGGCCATGTTCTTCTCTGCAGGGGACTGAGGGGAGCTGGGGTTATGAGTTGCTCCCTTTCACCAGCATTGCAGCAGCGGGTTTCACTCTAGAAGGAGAAGAAGCACCATGGGCATTGCCTGGACCCAGGAGAGGTAATAGAGATGCCCCAGTTCCTCAGGAAGGAAACAGTCTCAGCTTCCCAGCAGGAAGTTTCCCCTCCCAGCTCACCTCTGCTGCTGCAAGTGCACCTCCTGGATGTCCTGGATGCCTGAACCTGGCAGGGAGGGGGAAAATCCTCCAATGGCTCTAGAGTTGAGCACAGAGAGCTGCAACAACTCTCCTTGCACAATGACAACATCGAAGGCCTCACTTGGCACTCCAAATCTTGCCAAATGCTCAGCAGGAGTCACAGAATCATAGAATGATCTGGGTTGGACAGGAACCTTGATGATCATCTGGTTCCAACCCTCCTGCCATGGTCAGGGGCACCTTCAGCTAGAACAGGTTACCCAGAGCCCCATCCAACCTGGTCTCAAACAGCTCCAGGGACATCCACAGCATTCACAACTTCCCTGGACAACCTGTTCCAGTGCCTCACCACTCTCAAAGTAAATAATTCCTTCCTAAATCTAAACCTACTCTCTTTCAATCTGAACTCATTCCACCTTGTCCTGTCACTACATGCTCTTGTAAGTAGTCTTGCCTCATCTTTCTTGTAGGTTCCCTTCACGCACTGGAAGGCTGTTACAAAGTCACTCGAAAGCCATCTCTTTTTCAGGCTCATCAATCCCAATTCCCTCAGCCTTTGCTCATAGGAGAGGTGCTCCATCCCTCTAATCATCCTGGTGGCCTCCTCTGGACTTGCTCCAACAGGTCCATGTCCTTCCTGTGCTGGGACCCCAGAGCTGGGTGCAGTGTTCCAGGTGGGGTCTCACCAGAGCAGAGCAGAGGGGCAGAATCCCCTCCCTGGCCCTGCTGCCCATGCTGCTTTGGATGCAGCCCAGGGCACGTTTGGCTTTCTGGGCTGTGAGTGCTCATGGCTGGGTCATGTCCAGCTCCTTATTCACCAGCACCCCAAATCCTTCCCCCCAGGGCTGCTCTCCATCTGTTCATCCCCCAGCCTGTGTAAGTACCGGGGCTTGTCCTGACCCAGTTGCAGCACCTTGCACTTGGTCTTGTTGAACCTCATGAGGCTCCCATGGGCCCACTTCAGGAGCCTATCTAGGTCCCTATAGATGGCATCTTGTCCTTCAGATGTGTCTGTGCATGAGCTGGCTGGGTGAAACTTGGTGCTCAGCTGTAAGCCGTGAGGGATGCTGCGTCACAATCCATCCCTCAAGGGCATCACAATCCATCTCTAGGTGATATCACAATGGGCCATCAATACTCATGGTACGCTGTCTCACTACATGCATCTGGGGTTACCGCCACACCAGTGCCAACTCCATTCCCCATCTCTCATCTTATACTCAGCACTGATGTTTTAAGACAGTCACTGAGGCCTTGGCTGTGTCTTCCCAGGGTCCTGCCAGTTTGCTCTGGCCATGACAGACATCATCAGGCACATGCAGCACAAGGGCTCACTCAGCAACAATTTGTGCCTCCCTGGGAGGCTGCAGGACAAAGTCCCACAGGTTCTCCACACACTCCACACTGCTGGCCAGCCCTTTGGGCTAGCCTGCTTTCTCCCACGATGCGTCACAGGCAGCACTTGGCTTGCTCTGGCACACATTCTCCTATCTTTCTTCTCTAGCCAGAAGGCACAAGGGTGATTCCCTCTTCTCAGGATGCATCAGACCTCATCCAGGCATCACATCCTCTTTGGGGTCGCAGGGTCAGACTGACAAATAAGAGAGGCTCCGTGCTTTAAAGCAAAGATGGTCTGTGAGGCTGGGGCTGGTTCAACATGGAGCAGACAAGGTGTTGGGACATCTCACAGCACAGCCCAGTGTTTCTGAGGATGGGGACATCTCCCATCAAAAGGGTGGGGAGAGATTCATGGGAGTGGCATCTCCAGAAACTACAGACTTTCAAACTGGAGATAAAGAATCAAAACAAAATTGCATTAAGAATCATGAAGTACTGAAGTGAGTTGCCCAGAGAGACTGTGGGATGTGTAAGCCTGGAGGTCTTCAAATCCTGAGTGGCCATAACCCAGAGCACAACAGTCACAAGCCTGTGAAGGGATGCTGACTGAAGTCCTGGAAGAGAAAGCATTGACAATAGGAAACACAGCAAAGGTCTCCAAAGGAGCAACAGCTTCAAGAAGGTTTTTACTTCCTGGTTGCATTTGGTCCAGCAGCTTTCACTAATTTTTAATTAGGAGAGAATAGAACAGTTCCAGTTGGCAGGGGTATAAAACTCTCATCTAGTCCCATCGCCTGATCACAGCTGACCAACAGTTAAAGCCCATTATTGAGGGCATTGTCCAAATGCCTCCTTTTAAGGCACCAGGGGACATGTCAGGCATGGAACATCAATCATCTTTTTAGGGAGTCTTTTCCAATGTGCAACCACTCTCTCAGTAAGGAAATGCTTCTGAATGTCAACAGGCCAGTTCTTCACCCACCACAGTGTGCACCCACTCATCTCACAGATGGACAACTTGTCCGAAAGGATGTTCTGAGGGACAGTATCAAAAGCATTATGAAAATCTGGGAAAGCCACATCCACCTCCTTCTCTTTACCCACTAGGCAAGTGATCTAACTGTAGAAGCGTCTCAGATTAGTCAGACAAGCCTTTCCTTTGTGAACCCATGCTGTGCCTGATGCTTGTGTCTCCTTGAAATGCCTTTCATCACCACTAGAATCTTCTCCATAATTTGTCCAGGTTAGGCCTAACTGTGGTTAGGCTCACAGATCTGTAGTTTCCTGTGTCTTCCCTCACACCTTTTTAAATTGTAATGACTGGCCAGCTTCCAGTCAGCAGGGACCTCCCCAGACATGCATGACTTTTGAGTGGGGTCCTGCTGTCACATCCAACAGCTCCTGCAGTACTCTGGAATGAATCCCAACAGGTCTCATGATTTTATGAACAGTCGGGTGATACAGCTAGCCCCTTACAATTTCTGTGTACAAAACGGAGAGTCTCTGTTCCTGCAGTTGTGGTCCTTCAGCTCTGAGGTCTACCAGTATTATTAAGGGCTGAGGCAAAAAAAAGCACTGAGTACCTCCAGTTTTTCTGCATTCCTATTTGTCAGGAGACCATCTTCAACAAGTATAGACCCAGTGTTTCCCTTGGGCCTCCTTTTGCTATTAACATATTTTACAAGTCCTTTCTTGTTGCTGAGCACAACACCGGCCATTTTCAACTTTTATTGGGCTTTGGCCTTGCATGACATTGTCTGTATTTGTGAACATCTGTGATCTTCCTGCAAGTTCTTATCTTACTTCCAGATATCATCCAATCTTTTTTTCTCCCTGAGTTCCAAGAGGAGTTCTCTGCTAAGCCAAGCTGGTCTCCTGTCACTCTTGCTTGACTTGTAACACTTGGCCTGCTCCCAAACTTTTCAACAGTGGTTCTTTAAGACTGACCAGCATCCATGGAGGCCTCAAAAGCATATTCCTAGGTGACACTGCAAAGTAGCTACTTGAGCAGCTGAGAATTTGCTCTCTTGAAATACACAGTAGAAATTCTGTTGAACATTTTTCTCATTACACTAAGAATTTTAAATTCAAGCATTTCATCATCACTGTGGCCAAGGAAACCAGCTACCATCACATGCATGAGTACTTCTCTATTCACAAATAACATGTATAAGAAGGCATCTTTTCCATTGGAGGATTTGTGCAAGAAATTATCTTCAAGCAGCTCCAGGAACTGCCCAGACTTGCTTGTTGCATCAGTATGGTATTTCCAGTAAACGTCTGTGAAGTTGAAGTCTCCCACAAGGACAAGGGCTAACAATCCAGAGATTTCTCTTAATTGCCAATAGAATAACTCATCAGTGCTAGTGTTAAAATGGTATGGAAGAGAGGCACATTCTTTTGGTTTATACATTAGTCCACATCAATTTCTGTATCAGCAATAAACTTCGCTGTGAATCCTAGCAATGTGGTGATATTATACATGGATATCAAAAAGAATGGCTTGTATCTGAGAATCCACAAGGGAATTTTCTCTGTCTATACTGAGTACCTGGTCTGTGATTCCTGTAATAACTGTGCCCTGGTCTCCCCACATATAAAAAAACCAAAAGTGTGGCCTGTAGATGACATTCAGAGGGAAGAAAACCACTTCTGCAGTCTGAGTTCTTTAGCAACCACTATTTTTTTCATCTCTCTCATCTTCTTAACAAGTACAGATTGAGCAGGAAACTGCCCTTGTTAAAAATGCTACAAACTTCTCACTTTCATGTGTTACGTTTGATGTGAATAAACAGTTAAGGATCATGTCGGATTATACAAAAAAGTCAGGTGTCTCTCAGAAGATTATAAGTAGGATGTCATATAATGAATGTGAGTAGTAAGAAAAGTCTGAGAGCCTCCTGGTGCCATTTTATCACTATCTGTTTCAATCTGTCCATGTGACACTTGCGAATCTGATGCTTTCACTCACTAGCTCGTTTCATGCTTTTGTTAATTTTGTTTTTCTTCTGATAATCCTGCTCACCTTAAATCCTTGTGATAAACCTTCTTAAGGAAAACATTCTCTTTCTGTTTATGTGTGGCCTCAAGAGATTACAGAAATACTCCAGAGACCACACACCAGTCTCCTCTTTATCACTTGTTCCTATCATGTCTTCAAAAAGTGACTGGAAATGGCCCTTTTTCTTAAAAGAGCTTTGGAGTCTATCAGTGTAACAATGGACTTAAATACATTGCTGCCTCTCCAGAGTGATTTCCACATGTCCCACAATTGTTGACTAAGAGGTTTTTCTCTCCTATCCCCTCTCCAATTCCCACAGGCAGATCTCAGGAAGTTCCTGTCTGTACCAGTAATGACCTAACTGAAGCTGTTTCACTTTCCTATCCATTGCAGTTACTTTAGATTACAGATGCTTACATTTTCTACAGGTTGCTGAAGGTATCTCCTGAGATAAGGAAATCACAGTCAGTGATTTGTTCACCTACATGAACATTAGTTCAGTCCCATGAGCAACTGTTGATTAAAATCTCAGTTTAGCTGAGGCCTATCATCTTGATTTCATCATCCTTGCTCAGTTTGAAATGTTTCTTTCTTCTGCTATCTTTATGGTTCTTATCAGCCTCTCCTCAAAAAGCATTTATGGGTTCTAAGCATAAATGACTCATCCTAGTTAAATTTAAAAATGAAAATATTTAGAGTTGATCCTAAAGAAAGTTGACCTCCTTGTTTATTCCTGTTCTACAGACCATATCTCTCAATATCAAGCTCTTATATTCTGGAATGAATCCCAACAGGTC
>VZRQ01006431.1:11439-47708 GCA_013397975.1 Machaerirhynchus nigripectus | reverse complement strand
GCCCCTCCCCCCCCCCCCAAAAAAAAAAAATTGCGAGGACAGTGGGGAAAAACCACGGTGCAGAACCAAATCCCGGCGCGTTTCGGCTCGGTTTGGAATGAATCGGAATCCGCAACGCAGCTCCCCTCCCGGCGCTCCGAGGTGGCAGTCGCGGGGGAGGATCCCAAGCTTTCCCCCTTTCCCCCGTGCCTGTGCTGCAGGAACACGCGTGTGGTTGGGCTGTTGAAAAGGCTGCTGACAAATGGCCTGGTGCGGTGCGGTGTCAAATTCTATCGTTCACGGCGACAGAAGTGACGGCTGCCAGGGAACGGGGAAGGAACGGCAGCGAGGTCCTGCAGGAACCCTCGGGAACGGGCAGATTTAGCTGGGTGGTGGGAGGTTTTGTGGGTAAGAGGGGAGCAGCCTGTGCTGCCTCAGTGGGCAGAGAGTCCCCAAGAAATGGCCGTGCGGGTTTGGGATCAGCGCCTGCCTTTCCCGGGGAGCAGGAGCTGCGAGCGTGGGGTGAGCGCCGCTCGGGCTGGGCTGCCATCCTCCCTTTTCCCGAGGCTTTCGGGAGAGAGGGCAGAGGAGAGGTTTTCTGCTCGGAGGGACGCTCGTTCCCCTCTGGCTGCAAGCGAAACAGGAATCAGAGGAGCTGTTTGATTAGGAAATCAGAGCCTTGGGAACTGGGAAAATGCCACCTGGCCCCTGCGAACGCCAGCAGGTCACTGCTGCTCGCTCCCCTGGCCACGAGAGCTCTTCCTGTTCTGCTCCACGGAATTCCAGACAACTGACTCCGGGAGTTTCAGGAGAAACAGGCGCAGCTTTTGCACCTCTAGAACTGCAACGGCATGTTTCAGCCGAGCCTTCCTCCCCCCGAAATCTCCCCATCCTCGCCGCCGGCACCTGCGCCCTTTCCCTTGCAGCCCCCTTTCCCTTTGGCTTCCCAAATGTTCCACAGGCTCTAAACGGAAAAGAGTAAATCGGGAGAAAACAGACAGCATGTTTGCTGGTGTTCCTTTTAGTAGGGAAAAACCCTGTCCAGCCGGGATGGCAGGACCAGCACAAAGTGTAAAGGACAACACAGCCTTGAGCCCCGCACCAGTAAGACCAGTCCGCCCCTTCTTCCCGCTGACTGGGGACAAGCCCTGGGCTGGCACTGGTGCTGCTAACCCCTTCCCCACCTTCTTCGTGCTGCAGAAGCCCCGTTTAACGCGTGTGTTCGATCCACAGCCCTCATTCCATCGCCCCTTCGGGCTCGCAGGGCTGTTTCCAGTATGAAACACCAGCATCCTATTTCATTTTCTCCTTAAAGAAGCAAACAGATGTTATCTCTGCCGGCCCTGGGAACAAAACCCAATTCTATAGTGCATGAGAGCAGCACAGCGAACTGGGGGTGTAGTGACACTGGAACGAAGCCCTTTTTGTCCCAAAAGCCCCGTTTTTTTTTAAATACGCATCCTTCAAAAAATGTAAATAAGTTTCCTTGACAGGAAGGATTGTAAAGTTTGGTATTTACATTAATAGCCTTGTAGCGGCGGGGAGGGATGGGGGTTTCATCTCGGGGCATTTAAAAAGCCCAGCAAAATGCATTTTGGATCCTCTGTTTACGTTCGTGTCTTTCCTTGGGAAAGGATAAATCTGTTACCCAGCAGACACCAAACACGCTGCAGTCAAGCCAAAAAACGCTCAGGCTCAGGGAGCTTTGAAAAAGAGGGTGCGAGGGAAATGCTCCGGAGAAGGAGACATGCGAAGAGACAAATCTGCCAGGGGCTAGACGCAAATAAATGAATTACCCATCAGAAAGGGCTGGAGACACGCATGGCGGAGGGAAAAGGCTGGACCGGGTCCGAAGGAGCGCTTAGAAAAGTGGTAAAAACATGTTATTACTTAATCTGCTGGAGGCAGAGCTGCGGTAAAAGTCCTATCGGGAGAGATGTGCGTTGAAGGGTCATTAAGGGAACAATCGAGGCAGACATTTCGGCTAAGTAGACCTAATTTGTCTCCAAATTAGTCATCCTCGCACCGCTCAGCCCCGCAGAGCAGCGCTAATTTTCAAAGCATCCTCATTAAAACAAAGGGAGAGACCGAAGCGCTTCTCCCCTCGCATTCCTCCCTTCGGTGCTTTTTGGGGGCACATTTCCTGCAGTCGTAGGTAGCCGTGATAAATGAGCCCTGGAGATCACAGCGGGCTCTTACAGAGCCGGGACAGATCCCGTAACCACCGCTGAGATCTCTTCTGGGGACATTTCATGTCACTCTTTCCCCCGGCAATATAATTATTTTTATAGCCGCAGCCCCGAGAATCATTTCCATGTGCTTCAGCACGACTTTGAAACCTCCGAGCCCAAAACCTCCAGAATTTATGTCTTGCTGGAGAGCTGCAGGAATGGTTTGACGAGGCCACACGAACGTGGAAAGGGACGGCACCACAACCCCGAAACACGGAGCGAGCTCGAAACGCCGCCAGGCAATTGCAGCTGCTTGGGGAAAGCAGATATTCCGGGGAGCTTTTTCACCCCTCTTCCCAGGTTTTGCAGAAAATAGGGAAGGGGGAAAAAAATAAAAAAGGCAGATTGCTCCTTGCGAGCTGCTGATCCCACCAGACACCTCGGGGGGCTGCTCGGAGAGTCACCGCAGCCCCCTGATTTAATTCTTCAGGCAAATTTGGAAGTGGGGAAAACCAAGAAACCCTCCAGCTGGGTGTTAGCAGACTCGTACTAATTAATGCTCGGTTCCCGAGAATTAAAACAGTAGCAATATTTGCCAGGGATTAAAAAATAAAAAAACCAAACCAACAAAACACCAAACCAAGACTTGGCACCCCGGCATTAATTAGATTTGTAGTTGTGGAAGATGACCACTCAGCAACAACAACTAATCACACACAAAGAGCAAATTAACTCAGCCAGCCCATAAATCAAGGCGAGGCAGCCCTTGCCCTCAGACCCATCCCTTTAACCACTTCCACACCAGCCCCAGCCAGTCCCCCCAGCCCCAATGACCTTGTCCTTCTCCTGCCAGCTGTGCGGCAAAACTTGGGAATCAGGGCTCCGGGACCCTTTGGGATGTGCTTCTCCTCCTGCCTTAGACCGGGGATTTGGGGGGTAAAATAGAGGGTCCCTCTCTGAGTTGTGGTCGTGGTTTGTCACCCGTAGAGCCCAAGGTTTTCAGTGTTCAGCCATAAAGGAGGGTTTTCCCTCGGGAAAGGGGGGGAAAAAGTAAATCAGTCTTTCTCTGTCGCATCAAGGGAAGCAGCAGCAGGAATTTGGGGACAGGTTCCTCGCAGGAGAGGGTGCGAACGGGACGGGGAGCTTTGGTTACCACTGCCATGAAAACATTAAATAAGCGACAACAGCTCCTAAGCCCTGCTGGTAACAGAGGGCTCCAAGTGGCCACTGGACCCCTGAATTGTCCGGATTAGATCCCTGAATTCTGCGGGTTAGACCCCTGACTTCTCCGGGCGGTCCTCCCCGAGGTCTGAGCCTTTTGGGTGGGAAAGGTGTGTTGATGTACTACTCCCCAACGAGCGAGGGCAGGAAAGGCAGCGAGGATCCCTCATTCCCAAGCCAGTGCCCAGGGGCTGGGATCCACCCGGATCCAACCTCTCTTTGTTAGAACGACGTGATTTGGGGTTTTTAATGTTTGTTTTTTTTTTACTCCTGTGTTTCGGCAAGGGGTGGGATTGAGGCAGATCCGTTTCCCCCCTAGATCACCAAAGTGGTGAGACACCAAAACAGAAAATAATCCTTGTGCCCTGCTCTCTATGGAGAGCGACAGTCCCTCCTCTCCCTCCCATCTCCTCTCCA
The DNA here is from genome assembly GCA_013397975.1 of Machaerirhynchus nigripectus. Lineage (NCBI taxonomy): Eukaryota > Metazoa > Chordata > Aves > Passeriformes > Dicruridae > Machaerirhynchus > Machaerirhynchus nigripectus. The sequence continues at coordinate 43,920 of VZRQ01006431.1, read as the reverse complement.
CCTTTTAACCACAGCTTGGAAAACAGAAAAAGGAGGAGGTGGTGGCAAGAGAAGAGACAGATGTCTTCGGGTTCAGCTTGATATATATATTTACTGGAAGAGGTCCAGTAAGCCTGGCCTAGCTTTAATTGAGTTCCTAATAAGAGAGTTTTGCCTTGTTAGCTGCCACCCCCAAGAAGCATTTCCTTAAGAGATATTAGACCTGCCAAGCTCACGCTGTAAAATGTAGGAAGTGGGTTTTGGGTGAGTTTAGCCACCAGAAATCCTCATGCAGTCATTTATCTGATTATGCCCTCGGCTTTAGCTGTTCAGGCCTCCTTTAAAAATCACATGTTTGTGCTTAAATGTAAATAAACCCAATTGCTCTGCTGAAATGGGGGAATCACGGCTGTGCTGAGCTTCCTATTTAAAAAAAAAAAAAAGATAGTTAATCCAGCTTGGAAAATTCACTAGGGTGGGATGGAGCCGGGGAGAGGCTTTTACAGAAAAACCAGTATTTTGGGTGGCTGGGAGGGGGGTTCCCTGAGGCATCCACACCCGTTGTCCCCAAATCCAAGCTCCTCGACAAAATTAACCTGCCAGAGACACAAAAATGCACATTTAAGGCTGATGCTTACAGCGAATTTTAGGCACATCAGGGTGAGACTCCTCTGTGTGATGTGGCTCCTTAGGCAGAATTCCTGTCTGGGAGGGGAAGCTCAGAAACGAGAGGAATAAAACAAACGGAATTGTGGACTCAGAAGGAAGGCGAACAGGGAGATGCTTCCCAGCAAACAACGTGGCATTGGTAACTGAGGATAAACCACCTTGCTGAGGACAAGGAAGGAGTTTAAAGTTTAACCCATCTGCACAAAACCCACCTGGGCCCACCAGAAACCCCGGTGCCATCACCCTGTGGATGCTCTCGGGACCACTCTTGCCCTGCAGCACAAAAATCCCGCCCTGAATGCGGCCAGGACGGAGATGCAATGAAATTTATTAATGACCCAATAATCAAAGGAGGTTGGGATGCGGAAAATGGGTTTCCAGTTTGTCCCAGCTGAGCACTTGCCTCCCTGTCCCCCTCACGTGTGTCCCACCAGGATGCCCAGCACCAACCCCATGCCACAACCCAACAAAATCCATCCCACGGGCGCTTTTTTGTCAGTTCTTGCGGGTCTGAGACTTTCTTCCCCCAAACACACAGGTGAGCTCACCCACCAGGCATCAGTAGCAGGAACTGAGCCTGTGCAGGAACACCTGGGAATCACCCCCATGGAAATTTCCCAGTGAGAAACCAGGGCATAAAAGCACATGATAAAAAGAGGCCGGGTGAGATAAAACCGGCTTTTACAAAAGCACTCTGCACGCAGCGTGTTAACCTCTATTTTTACACATCAGATACGATGGCTATCCTGCATATTTTAATTAATTTTGCTTAATTATTTTGCCTGACAAGCCCAGGAAGTTTCTGCTAGCCCCAAGCCCTTTCTGCTGCACCGGCTGCGAGCGCGACGCTCCGGGCGCGGCCCCGCCATCTCCGAAGCTCTCTTGCAGCTCCGTGGGGGTTTGTGCATGGAACAACCCGAGATTTTACAAGGGCTTTTTCATCCCCGGCCACGAAAGGGGCTGTTCAAGAGATCCCCAGGACTGCCAGCGCTGAGTGATGTATTTTACACCAGATGGGGCTGAAATGTTTGCTGCCGGGAGGGAGCTGGAGCGCAGCGGAGCGGCCGCGTTCTCACCTCCATGGCGACGCGATGAGTTTGCACTTGGGTTTTGGGACAGACAAGAGGTTCAGGCTTTTGAACTGTTTAAATCAGTTTGTGCCTCAAGAACAGTGGAGATCAGAGATCCCTTTCCACTGATTCCCATGGAAACTTTAAAATCAAACAGCCTGATGATCAGTATTTCTCCTTGTAATGCACACGAAGGAGTAACTCACCGCTGCTTTCCGTGTTCATGCCAGGGAAATTAGCAGTGGAAAGCGCCTCAAAAAAGACCCTGTCGCACCAAAAATGTAATTCCAGGCACCCCCAGGGCATTGCCATGTGCCCAGAGGGCTGAGGATACGGAATAGGGAGCTCAAAACACGCTGATTTTTAATAGGACTGAGTTCATCCGGAAGTTTTCCTCCTAAGCGCCGCTGTTTTGTAAACCAGGCAATACTTTCCCTCTCAGTGAGTGGGAAAAGGTAAATATTTTAAAGCTGTCGAGGGAAACAGGCACGGCTCTGAAAACTGGAGCTATTCCTTAGCTGTGAATATTTGTAGAATCATAAGATTTTTCAGGCTAAAATGTCAGAATCAATTCATGGAACCATAAGATTTTTCAGGCTAATAATGTCAGTATCAATTAATGGAACCATAAGATTTTTCAGGCTAATAATGTCAGAATCAACTCATGGAATCACAAGATTTTTCAGGCTAAAGTGTCAGAATCAATTAATGGAATCATACGGTTTTTCAGGCGAATAATGTCAGAATCAATTCGTGGAATCACATGATTTTTCAGGCTAATAATGTGAGTATCAATTCATGGAACCATAAGATTTTTCAGGATAATAATGTCAGTATCAATTAATGGAACAATACGATTTTTCAGGCTAAAATGTCAGAATCAATTAATGGAATCACATGATTTTTCGGGCTTATAATGTCAGAATCAACTCATGGAATCACATGATTTTTCAGGCTATAATGTGAGTACCAATTCATGGAACCATAAGATTTTTCAGGATAATAATGTGAGTATCAATTAATGGAATCACATGATTTTTCAGGCTAATAATGTCAGAATCAATTCAGAGAATAATATGATTTTTCAGGGTTATCATGTCAGAATCAGAGAGAAAAACGCCTAAAATACAGCAGTACTCTCAAATCTATTCCCCCTTTTTCATACTGGTTTATTGTTCTCCTGTTTGCCATTGCTGGCTCATTTTCTGCTGCAGCCAGCGAGCTTTTCGTGCCCACTGCAGTGCCTGAGGTATCTGTACAAGTCCCAAGGACAGTTCTTAGATCTGCCCGCTCATCCCTGCCCCTCCAGAGAATAAACCTCCTCTTCAGAGCACGTTGGGAGCTATTTCCCAATGCCATCATTTCCCCAGCTGTGAAATGTAATTTTTGTTCCCCAGCACTGCTTTTCCTTCATCTTTCCCTGAAATGCTACTGCACAGCCTCTCACACAGCTCCGGCCACATTTGTGTTGTTTGAGGATCCAAAAGCTCTTTCTGGAGAGGAAATCCATAGGCTCCCCCCCGCTCCCGCCGTCCCCCTCCTTGAATTACTCATCCCCTGCACTGCCCAGGCTGCCTTGCAGCTCCTCTGTAGCTCAGGCACATCCTTGAAACTGCACATGAGGCTAAAATATTCCAAAAGCGGGGGGGGTTGGGTCATTTCTGAAGGAGGGAGAGGAGGAGGCGAAGGTTTCCTGGAGCTCTCGCAGGGAGCCCAGGCCAGGAATCAATGCCTGAAGCTTTTCGGGGGGTCTGGCTGCTGGGAGAATTCGGGACCTGGGTGTTTGGAGCTGCTCCACTGAGGTGCAGACAGGGATAAATGAGGCACTCCCAGCTCTGCAGCTGTGGCACAGGCAGGGAAGGGACTCGGGACAGTTGTTGGCCCCGTGGTGAGCTTGCTCTCACCCCCACCTCCAGCTGCTTCCCTCCTCCCAGGTGGCTACAAGAGCTGGGAATGCCCGTGCCAGGAGTGCCAAAGCACCCCCGGTCACAGCTCCAGCCCCGTGCGGGCACTGCTGGGACCCCCAACCCTTCACCCTGGACCCCCCAAGCCCCTCAGAGCAGGACAGGAGCCCTGGGATTGGGGCTCTCCCTGGCTGCCAACATCGCAGCACCACGGCGGGATGCAGGGACACCAGGCTTCACTCCAACAGGTCCAGGAGGCGTTGGATGGGGCTGGGAGGCAGAGGGGGCTGCTCCGTTTCCATTCTCTGAGGAAACTAAGAATTTTTGTGAAAAAGCGAGCGAGGATTTGGCAGCAGGCGGAGGGTGGGGACGCCTGCCAAGGCCTGGACAGCTGTACCTTCTTCACTAGCAAGTTGTGTGATCAGCGAGGGCCGTGCTGAGAGCCAAGAGGAGTTACCAGAGCTGCCACATCGCATTTGGCTGATCCTCCCTCTGGGAGACACCTTAAAGAAACAAAAACCCACCCTCAACAGCTCCGCCAGCGCCAGCACAGCAAAACCAGGGCTCACCTCACAGGCCTGGGGTGTTGTTGTTGCGGTGTTCCCCCCCTCCTTTCCCCAGTTTCTGACCCAAGACCAGGGGACCAGGGGAGGAGGAGACTTGTCCAAGGCTGTTTTTCCATTTTCTGCAGCCTTGCTTGCGTACCACAGCCCTGCCTGCCCCTCCCATGCACGGCTGGACCTTCCCCACAGCTTGAAATAACCCAGGAAATTGTGCAAAGGCTGCGGCGGGTCCCGTCCCGCCCGGCTGCAGGGACACCCAGCTCGGCAGCTTTGGTGTCCCTGCATTCTAAAATCCTAAAGCTTTTGTCTGCTGGGGTCTTTGAAAGAGCAGGAGGGTCGCAGCATGAGGAGGGAGGGAGGTGTGATGGGCTTGGGGGAGATTTGGGGAGCACCGATGTGGCTGCAGGCCCCAGGCCGTGGCTGGGGGAGCCTCCCCTCTCCTCTCCTCCCAGCAGAGTGGGTGACAAAAGGCTCTCAGATGTCTCCCCAAACAGGAAATTATCCCCCCTTTTCTTTAAGAGAAAAACAAGAGATCCGTCTCCAGGTGTTATCCCAGCCCTGCCTGTCCCCTACATCTCCAAGCGCTTCCCAGGCTTGAAGATTTCATTTGAAGCTCATCACCGAAACAACCTCCTGGCCCCCGAAGCCTCCCTTCACACAGCCTGCCACGTGTATTCCCATTTCCCTCACAAAGCTCGTTTTCCTTGCACGCCTCTCCAGAAGCTCCTTCCAAGTGACCGCGCTCGCTCCACAGCCGCCCCGAGGCACCCACTTCCCAAACATCCCAGCGGTGCACAAACACTTCGGGCGGCTCTCCCCACCCCGGCAGCCCCAGCAGCAGCAGCAGATTCCCAGGCTGGGAGATGGAAAAAGGTGGAAAACCGCAGGAGCTGCTGACTCAGCACCTGCTGGCGCTAGAGGGCAGGATAAACTGCGTTAAATGAAGAGTGAGGTGGGGTTGGGGTTGCGTCCAAGGGGAGCCTCTCCCGTGTGTCTAACGGGGAGCACATGGAATATCTGGGAGCAGCCGGGAGCTGTCTCACTGCCCCAGAAAAGGAGGAACCAAATTTTGCACTGGGCACATCCCACATCAGTGATCGTCAGGAGAACGGACTCTCAGGTTGTTTAATTTAGGGTCAGAGCGTGGCATCAGAGGTGCTTCCACCTTGCAGCCACAGCTGCCTTTCTGATAGCAAAACTCTTTTTTTTTTATTAAAAAAAAAATCCCATTCCTCTGCCGTGTTTTCCTGAGTATGTGATTAAACCTGCCCTGTCCTCCTCTTAACGGGAGATTTGAAATCGGCTCCAAACACAACAAGCACAGGTCTACTCCGTTCCTTTATCAACAGCCACTTCAACAAGCAACCCAGATTTGAAAAGGTGACTCCAAGAAGGGTTGGGCAGCGCAGTCCTTTCCTGAGGGGAAAACCCCACAGAGCTGGCAGGCGTCGAGAGCAAGGCAATTGGTGGCCTAAAAACAAGAAATAAAACCTCTCAGGCCTCCCAGGTCAGCCCTAATCCTGCAGGACCAGCACCCCCCGGAGCTGCTGGTGCCCACAGAAAGCACCTGAGGGACCGAATTCCTTAAAAATCTGAAGGCTGGGGTGCACGAGGAGCAGCTGGACCCCAGGGAGATGCTGTGCCCACGGGGCTCCTGCACGGGCCGAGACCCACCTGAGACCCCCGAAAACTGCACACAGAGCTGGCAGGGCCATCCTAAAGATCCCGGGGCAGGGAGAGGAGAGGGACAAACCCCAAAGTGGGAGAGATTCCACAGATTCCTTAGAAGAGAGTCACGGAATGCTGCTGGGTAGGGGAAATGCAGGGGTTTGGCTGCTGCTTGGGAGTGAAAACGCCTCAGGCCTGCTCCGCCGCTAAGGATAAAGGGGAGTGCCCGTAAATATCCCCTGCAAAAGGGGGCTTGAAGGGCAGCAAATGGCGGGGGTGATGGCTGAGGGAGCGGCCCCCAGCTTGCTCCCATCTCTGTTCACCTCCAGCCTGTTTCCCACCGGATTTTTGGCAGGCAGCGGAAAGTGCCGAGGGGTTGTTGGGGCCCTTGTGGGGACACCTTCCACCAGAGCCTCTGGGCTCTTTTGTGGCCATCTGGTGGTCTGGCACCCGTGGGTTTTGCTCTCCTCGCACCCACAGCCCACCCCGGGCTCATCCCCAGCGTGCCCGAAACGAAGGGGCCAGGCTGAACCTGCTCCCAGCCCACGCCCACCTGGCCCCCGCAACTTCTGCCTCAGTTTCCCCTCCAAAAAAAAAGCAGGTGTCAACGCTGGCAGTGGCCCTCCTTGCCACCTCCCCAGCAGGCAGGAGCGTGCCAGCACAAGGAGGGGTTCACGTGCCACCCGGCTGGGCTTGCACTGGGCCCTTTAGATCCGTTTCCCAGCTTCTCATCCGTGGCAGGGATCTGAGCTGCAGATGTTGCTGCGCCTCGGACTCGGAGAGGGACAAAAACGGAAGGAAAAAGGTTAAGCGGCTCTGTGAGTCACTCCAATACACGGCCTACTGTTGATTTAGAAACCTGCCTCGGCTGTAAATACAGAGTAAGCTTCTCCAAAGTGTTTAACCTCTTGTATTCTGGCCAGAAAAACTAATAAATGAGAGCAAAACATCCCTCCTGAGTCACAGAAGCAACAGAGCTCGAACTCCCTGCCGTGGGGTCAGTACTGAGAATAAAGTGACCCAAAACAAGTGACCTAAGGAGGGAGGGGAAAAATAAAAAATAAAAAAAGAGGAATTAGTGGGGCAGATAATGAAGAGAGCAGGCTGTGCTGCTCTCTGGGATCTGCTCCAGGCAGCAAAGGCGGGGAATAACTTCCCAAACAAGCTGTGCCGTGGATAAAATAAAATACAGCTCAAACCAACAGCAGGATTCTGGTTCCACAGGCACCCACTTAGTGCAGCCAGACTCCCCTTGGAGTTGCACAGACTCATCACACCTGTTGAGATCCCAAATCATTTATCCACAGGCTGCTTTTTTGGGGCTGGGAGGCGAAGGACATCTCAGCTGGGTAACTGGGGAAGGGCTGGGAGAAGAACTGAGGAGAGGAGAATTAGCTTTGCTGCAGGTCTTGTTGTGCATCAGTGCCAGGGAAGCTCTGGAGAGGGCAGGCTGTGCATGGAAATATCCTAATTCCAGCTTTGGAAACGTCCTATTTCCAGCTTTGGGAACGTCCTATCTCCAGCTTTGGAAAGCCCTGCAAATTTTNTCCAATATCTTGTTGAATCATCTTTTGTCTTCAAAGCAGAGGGTGTAGCAGCGGAAGGAGAGCTTTCCCTGGGATTTGAGGCACTGAGTGGGAGTTGAGAGAAAGGCCAGCATCTGCTGATCTCAGGGTACCACCAGGAGAATTCTGCACCAGGAGCCCGAGGAGGTCACTTGGGCCGGAGCCATCCCGAGGCCTCCGGTCCGAGCAGGATCCTGCAAAGTGACCAGGGCAGCCAAGGGGGGGCTGGAGAGTCCCAACAACCCCACTGATTAGAGGGAAAGCTGATGAGCAAGCACTTCCAGCACGAATCAGGCTCGCCTTAAATATTTAGGCATGATTTAAATCGGCAGCGCTGCGGTTCGCAAACCACCAGAGGTTTCTGTAGGCATGGGGATGCTTTGAATAAAAATAAAAGTCACCATTCTGGTCAGCACGCAGAGGCTAAACTCAGGGCAGGGAAAGCTGCCTGAGTAGTGCTGATGGATAATTCAGACCCAAATACCTCTTGGAGTAATTTTCCTCCAGTTCCTCCCCATTCCAAGGTAATTTCCAGCCCTAATCAGACGTGAACTGAGACAGGATTCCAGAAAATGTATTTCATTTTGAGCTCTTTTTTGCTAGGTTTGAACTCTTCAAAGATTACATGCTCGAGCTTTTCCACCTAAATCCCAAAGGCTGGGAATTTACCCTATTAAAAATACTACATTAATTGATAAATTGAGACATTACATAATCTGCTGGGGCCTTGTGTGAGGGAGGGGCCTTAATCAGTGAGATAAGTGATATTTTGGGGAGCTGCCAGGAGCGCTCACAGAGGTCTCCCTGTCCTTGCTGGCACTGAGTTGGGCCTGGCACACAGCGAGGAGCCCCAAACCAGGGGAAGGCTCAGCACGAAGCCGAGGGATGTGGGAGGTTAAAATTCCTCCTGGTGGTTTCAGGGCTGCCCACCCAGCCAGGATGCTCTGCCTGAGCAGCACCAACAGGGTCAAACCCCAGAGCTGCAGCATCACAGAGTGATTTAACCCTCTCTGTGGCACTGCACAGCTTCAAACAGCCAGGACCACCCTCCTCTGACCCATTCTTAGGGAAGGGACAGGGGCTGATGAGCAGACTGAAGCCAAAGAGATTTCGGGCCCCGCCAGAGCTGTGAGTTTTTTGAAGGACACCGAGTTTTCTTGAAAGTTTTCTTGATCCCATTGAGAATTCCAGCCTAAACTCGTATCCAACAGCCTTTATCATTTAGTTACTCTTCGGATCTCTCGGGAAAACTAAAACCCCTAACACACAAGACCAACAGAAGTCAGGCTAAAGTAGCCGTGTCAGGTTTGGAATACACAGCTGGAAGTCCGAGTGAAGGCACAGGTCAGTCCAGAGCTGTTCCTACATGTCCTGGGCTGTCTCCCTGTCTGGTCCCTGGGCTAGGCCACGGCTCCTTTTCCTGGGAAGGCAGCCCACAGGCATTCCCTTGCTCAGCCGACAGCATGACGTGGCTGGATCTCATCAGGGGGCCAGGCAGTGAGTCCCCAAAAATGCGGCCCCTCATCCCCAGCCCGGGCACACAGGAGGATCTTTGCATCCATGGAGAAGGGGAGCAGATCCCCTCAGAGCAGATACGAGTCACCAGTTCCTGCAGTCAGGGCCTGGCTTGTGTAACCAAGCACTGGAAGGAATAAACTCAGGTCCTTTCACACTCAAAGATCTTTAAGGTCCCTGCCAGCCCAAACCAATCCGTGATTAATGGAGCAGAGATGGAAATCATTTGGATGGTGCAATGCTGGAGAAGTCCAAGAGCCTCATCCCCTGGACTTAAGGCCATCCCAAAAGCAGAGGTGGAACAGCCAAGTGAGGAGATGGGAGCAGAATGAGGATATCTCTGGAAGGAAAAGCGATGCCAGCAGTGCTCCTTAAGTCTCTGGAGCTGGCACAGTGCTGCCAGCCTCCTTATTCCAGCCCTACCTCATTTTGGAGCAGCATGCAAACACTTGGAAGGGAAGGAAGAAAGCGTTCAATAAGTCTGAAATAATTTGTTACAAATTCATTAGCTATTATTTCAGCTGCCTGACCTCCTGAAGGGACTTTCTAGAGGGCCAGCTTATGCAGTCAAGCGAAAATATAAATAATAAGTATGGAAAGGGCAGAGATCACTTTGTTCAGCCAAACCGTGTGGGATGTCAGGTTAAGTTTCCTGTCAGGTGCATCCGAGCGCTTCCAGGAGGGGAGCGTGGCCCAGCACTTGCATTTCTTCTGCCAGCTCCAGGGAAAACCGTGTGCCACAGGAACCAGGCAGTGTCCCTGAAAAAAAAAAAAGCTGCGTTTCATTCACTCGTTTATAGTGGTGTTGATTTCAATCCCTGCTGCTTTTAGGGAGCCTTTGATTGGAATGTCTGTGTGTGCACTCACACCGATACTGACTGACTGGGGAAGTGCTGCTTTAGAGGTGAAATGTGCGTGGCACATACAGACACCCATCTTCCCCATCCCTGCAAGCGTCCAAGGCCAGCTGGGACAGGGCTTGGAGCAGCCTGGGACGGTAGAAAATGTCCCTGCCCATGGCAGGGGGTGGAACAAGATGAGCTTTGAGGTCCCAAACCATTCTGTGATTTTATGATGCGGTGAGGCCCATCTGTGCCCGCGTAAGGGCGGCAGATAGAAATTTGAAGAGAAAACAAAAGCATTTTTAACAGGCAAAAAGGCACACAGAGGAGTGAAAAGTTCTTCAGTTAAGTCACCCCAGCCGTCCTCCACACCCACGGTGTATTTGATTAAACCCGGGCTCACAGAGGATCCGTGTGCTGTGTGCAGAAGCACGAACACATTTCTCCAGACGGAGGCAGATCCAAGCTTCCCTCTTGTCTCCCTGCATTCAGTCTGATTCCCCAGTGAGCCTCTCAACCCCTCACTGCAGCCGCCGAATCTGACTCCCAGCCTCCCTCCCTCTCCACGAGCATCACACGCAGATTCCACCCGGAGGACACGACACTTAGAGGAAACACCTCGTACTGCGAACACAAACCCCGCGTAAAACTCGGCTGCACAGCCTCAACCAGAGGTTCCCATCACCCCTGGGAACATCCAAGGCCAGCTTGGACGCGGGGCTCGCAACAAGCCGGTCTAGTGGAAGGTGTCCCTGCCCGTCCCAGACCGCTTGTGGAAACCCGGAGAGGAGCAGCGCTGCCAAAGCCGGGGCACGGAGCCTTTGTTGGGAGCAGATGCTGCGGGGAGCTCGTCCTGCTCCCCCCCCGGAGCGGGGATTGCATCAGAGCCGCGGTGACACAGGTTGTTATCCCAGCGGGAATCTCGCAGGGGTCACTCTCCGAGGTTCAAGCAAGTCCAGCTTTTGCAGCTGGCAAACCTAAACAAGACCAGCCAGCTGCTGTCGAGCTGAGTCAGCCGCGCTCGTCCGCCCGAAAGCGTCCACTTAACCCGTTCATTTAATCACCCAACCCCCAAACCCCTGACAACTGCAGACAGCAAAACACACATCTGCCTTTTGCAGCGCGACAGCCTAGAAAAGACCGTGGAAAACCGATTTTCCAGGGCTTTTTTTCCCCCCCTGGCTGCTGAGTGCGTGCTGCGCACAAATCATGTTCCTGGGAGCCGGGCTGCTCTGAGCCAGCAGCGCCATGTGCTGCATTCCCGCCCCGGCCAGCGGGGCAAGCAGCACGCATTTCAACATCAAACATGGGATTAAATCCTCCACTAGACACGGACAAGCCGATTTATCCGCTCCTCGAGCGGAGAGGTCCCATCTCTGCTCGCTCCTTCCCCCAAAGATTTGAGCTTGCCGGAGCGAGACTGTTTGTTCCCCTTCGAAAAACAGCGGCAAGGGAGCGACGACTTCGCTGTGCCTCTGGCGAAGCCATAAAATCCAGAACCGTGATGAAAAGGTGACCCGCGAGCTCCGAAGGGGATAATTTATTGATAGGAAAGAAACACGAAGCAGCGGCGCAGACAAGCAAGCAGAACAAAGCAGGATTTTAGAAATCATTAGTCGGTGATTGCATCGGGACTCGAGCCCCTCGGGGGGTTCGTGTTTGTGGGAGTGGAGGCTCTTGGAGCCGAGCAGAGGGTTGGGAAGCTCCCGGCTCTATTCGGGCTGGGAGCGCGTTGCCAAAGAGGCTGTGAGTAAGATCTGGCTCCCTGTCCCCTTCCCGTGGTTTGCCTGCCCGGCCCGACCCGCGGAGCAGTTTCGGGGAAGCCCATAAAGCAGCTGGCCGGCCCCACTCCCAGTGCGAGGAGTGATGCTGCTGCTGGAAGCCTTGGAAAAATGACTCACGGATGCTCAGAGCCCGGACAGGGCGCGGGGGGGGGGCGCTGAAGGAGCATGGCAGCATCCAAACCCGCAGANGAGGATGGCAGCATCAAAACCCGCAGAAATAAAGATAAAACATCCCCCCCGACCAGCCCCGAGGGAGATTCGCAGCCACTCTGCTGTCGCCTGCAGGAAGCCCTGTCCCCTCAGGAGCCACCACAGCCCCGGGTGCCCCACCAGAGCTGGCAAACCACATCCAACCCCCTCGTTCAGTCAGAGCCAGCCAAGAGGCTGGAAGCAGAACAGACAAAACCACGCTGAAGTGGAGCATGCTCTGAGAAAACAACAACAAAAACCAGTCCTCTGCACGCTCCCGAACCCCTTCTGGCCATAGCTGCAGCCTTACCTGGTCCTGCAAACGTCCCTCATGCAGAGCCGTGTCCAGGACATCTCCAGAGTTGGAAGGGACCCACAGGGATCAAATCCAAGTCCTGGCCCTGCACAGGGCACCCCAAGGAGCTGGGCACCCCCAGGAAGCAGAGGCAGCCATGGGAAGAGGCTGGCAAGGAGAGGAGGAAGAGGGAAGAGAGGGGTAGAGCTGAAATACCAGGGCAGGGAACAGGCTCAGTACTTTAAAGGGCTGGGGCTGAAGTCTAGAGGGCTTGGTTTAAGAAGCCTGGGTTTAAGGGTCTTAAACCTGGTTGAAAGGGGATATTCTGTGATTCCAAGCGTGGGCAATGCCATCTGCATGGAAGGCAGCAGCTGTAAAATTTAGGAAAATGACTGTACTGTGTGGTACTTGCATTAAAGGCTGGGAGAAACATGGGACCGAGGAGAGATGCGGGACCTGGGGCGGCTTTTGCCAGGCTTGTGCCATGCTGGTGTAGCTGCCAGGCCAAGGAGAAGGGACAGAAAGAGCCCCGGAGCAGTAGGAGATAAGGAATGCAGAGCCCATCACACCCACTGGAATTCCAAGTCACTGTCACCATTCCCAGGGTGCCCGAAATGCCAACCCCAGTGACTCACCCCGGCCCCACAAAATCCAGAGTGCTTCACGCCATGCCAAAGGACTCCTTCTCCCGGCAGGATTGTTTGCCATGTAAAAATACAGCTCCCCCTTCGCGAGGGCAGCACCCTGTAACCCCAGGTATTTTAAAGAGTTGAGCGATTCTTGCCATAAAAAAAAGATCAGAGGGGCTTTATTGACTGCAGCAGGGTTAAGCCGGTTTATTCCGAGTGAGAATTTGGCCCCTTGACTTCAAGGAAGCCGTGCTGATTAAGCCCAGATGCAGACCCAGCCGGGTACAATCCCTTCCCTAAGTCCTGGGACTGAATCACCTCCGTTACTCAGAGCCTGGGTGGTTATCGAGGAACGAGGAACAGCACCTGCCATGTGGGAAGCACTGAGGACAGGGAATTGGGATTGAGGAATTCAGGGACCTTCAGGCTGTGCCTTATAGCGTGGGGGAGATGCCAGAGCAGCACCCTTTCTCCTGCAAGCATCTGGGAATGGCACCTGGGATGGGAGGCCAAAAGCTGGGCACTGAGCACAGCGGGCAAGGAGATGGGGAATCTTCCTGGCTTCTTCCCACCAAGGGCTTCCTGTGGTGCTCTGTAAGGATCCATAGGCGTAAAACCAGGACTAAATCCATCCACGCCTCAGGGAAGCTGCCCCACCATCCCTTTGGCAGTTTTGAGGAGCAAACACAGCTTCATTCCTACTCCAAATGCCAAGGAAGAGGGGTCTTTTTCCAGCTCTTTTTTCAGCAGTCACCTCCAAGGCTAACTCAGGACAGCCTCCCAGAGCTGTAGGCACGAGTGCCATGCTTTTTGCAGGAAAAACTAAAATCCTTTACCTGTCTGCCCATGGAGAGATGGCACAACTCTGCCACGTATGGATAAACACCAGAGCAAACCAGTTCCAAGCCAGGCATTGATGGGTTTTTGGGTCTGGAACACAGAGTGGGTGGCACCCACCCCGCCAGGTCACTCACGCAGGGGCATTAAAAATTCCTGGCTCCAGGACGCCCGTGTCTCTCCCCAGATTTCCCCCTGAGGGTCTCTGCCCCACACTTGCACGGTGCAGGCCAGGGGGACGCCGAGGGCTGGGCTCTGCGTGCGGAGGGGGCTCGGCAGCTCCGCTGGGAAGAGGGAAGTGCCTGGGCTGGCAGCTCCAGCCCGGCCTTCGGAGCCGTGTTTGTAGGGCCGGCACCCGGGGCGGGGCGCAGCCCAGGGGCTGATGGGCAGCAGCGCACGTACAGCTGCGCACATCTGGCCCGCAGGTGTCTCAGCTGCTGTTTGCCAGGCACACGAAGGAGCACCCCGAGTTCCCGGGGCAATCCTACCTGTCCCACGGACTGTCCCCAGAATTCCGTGGATTTTGCGTCTCTGCCTTCTAGTGGGTGGCCCCGCTTCTGTTTGTTTGTTTGTTTGTTTTTCCTGATATTTTTTTATTTAAAAGAAGGAGTTTAAAGGAGATGCTTTTAAAACGGGGAGGGGTTTGTTAATATTAATTCCACTGGCATCCATCCACGCAGCCGAGTCAGTCATAACGGATGGTTGTCATCCTTCCCCTGATTTACTCCTAGGAGTAGATGTTACTACAGAGCCTCTGTGCTGCACACGATGAAGAAAAACCTGAGGCTGCTCCTCCTCGTGCTCAGCCACAGACACAGGCAGACCTGCTCCCGAAATACGTAATCTGTGCGAGGACAGTGGGGAAACGGGTAGGAAAGGTCTCGTCCGTGGGGCAGGAAAATCCCAGAGCATCCCACAGCTTTGGGAGCTGCAGCTGCGCACAGGAAAGCTGCGAGAGCAGAGGAGCTGCTGGCTGAGCGGGCCAGACCCAGAGAGCTCCCTTGGAAAAAGAAGAAAGCCACAGATGTATATGTTTATTTTTAGAGAAGGTGTTTTTCCTAGAATTTGCATTTCTTTGGCAGGAACACCGAGGGGGAGGAGGAGAGGTTTCCCTTTGGCCAATAACATCCGCTCTCCTAAAACGGGGTGGAGGCAGCAGGGTGTTCTCACAGCCCCGTTCGCATCTCAGTTGTGTTTATCCCCGGCAGAGGCACACAGGGACCAGAGACCACGTCCTAAATTAAATGTCCTGGATTAAATTCCCCCTTGGGCTGCAGGTCGTGTCTGTGCAGGGTGGGACCTGTCGCTGCGAGCACCTCAGCGGAGGCGGATGGTGCCACCTGTAACAACTCCACCCTCCTTCCCTGATTTCCACCCATTCCCACAGCTTTGGGCCCATTTTGGGCACACATTTCAGGCAGTGCCTGCCCGGAATTGCCGGTGCTCGGGCAGCTGGAGCCCCGCTGGACCCGAGAAGGCCGCAGGATGTGGGACTCGGGAGGCAGAGGAAGGAGGGACGTGGCTGTTCCCAGCCTTGGCCTGAGCCCCAGAGCTGCCCTTTAGGGACACATCGGTGTCTGTGCGAGCTCTCCTCCCCAGCCCTGGGTACTTCCCTGGAGCTGCACTGGAAGAACACCTCATTCCCTGCCTTTTCCCCGCTTTGTTCCGTGCTTTTCTCCTGTGGCTCGTGTGTGAGGGACTCAGGGCAGTGGGTTTGAGCCAAAGCAAGCGAGGATGAGCTCTGCTAGCCAGGAGGGCTGGTGGGGGCCATCTCCTGCCCCTCTTTGCCCCCCATCCCTGCCCACTCACCCTTCCCTGGCTCGGGAGATGCCGCTGGTGTCCCTCAGTGCTTGTCCCTCCGAGCCACCCACGAGGCACCTCCGACGGTTCTCCCAAGCACCGAGGCAGCGCCGCTTTTCCCTGCTCCGAGCTGCCATTCCAGGGGTGTGCTGCCAAGGTTTTAACGAGGGGCTCCCACAAACCTGCCTCCTCCTCCTCCTGCTCCTCCTCCTCCAGCTGCCCCCAGCCCCGCTCGGCCTGTGGAGGAGTGCAGGGCTGGGGGAAATGTGCCCTTTTCGGCAGGGGGGGTTCTTCCTGTGTAAAGCTCTTCCTTTTTTGTTGTTGGTTTAAAGCTGTTTTTATATTTGTTTTAGTTTTCTGGCGAGGGAGGGACACGGCACCTTGGGGCAGACATTCCTGGCTGCCCAAATTTCGCTGCAGGGAGGCAGGACGTAACACAGCACCTCTGAGCATCCCAGCAGCAAAGTGCTTCGTTGTTCAGCATTCCCTTCTCCTCCCTGTGCTGAGCCCGGCCCCAGGAGACTGATTTTAGCTGGGCTACAACCTGAAATGCTGAGGAATTGGCTTTTTCTAGGTGTTTCGGGCCCTAAAGGACAAGTTTTTCCGTGGGGAGTTGTCGAGCCCACAGGTAGCAGCCATTGGATTCCTCTCCTTGGTGAGCATCCCTCTCTTCTTCTCAAGGGGTTCATTCCGTTCAAGGCCAGCTTGGACGGGGCTTGGAGCACCCTGGGATAGTGGAAGGTGTCCCAGCCCATGGCAGGGGGTGGTACAAGGTGGCTTTTGAGTTCCCTTCCACCCCAAACCATTCTGGGATCCTGTGGACACCAATAACCCTTTCTGCAGCAGTGTAAGGGGGGAAAAAGACTATTTAAACCAAAATTACAGAGCCATTCCTGGCAATGTGTGAGAGGACCCCTCACAGCTGCCCCCAAATTTCTTTCAGCCGTGGGTGAGGAGCTTTTTATCCAGTCCCCAGCCTCGTGGCCGTGCTCCATCCTGCTCCAATGGCTGGGAGCAGACCCAGCAGAAGGGACCAGGGCTTCTTCTTGTGGCATCCTCCCTTTAGGATCCCTGATCTTCTCCACCCCGGGAGGTGTTAGCAAACCAGGGGCCTTCCTCAGTGATGCACTGAGAGGGCCTGGAGAGGGAGAAACAGCCTCAGGGGGAGGAGAAAAGCCTTCAGTCCCCACTTCCTCACACCACGGGGAGGACGTTTCCCCTCCAACCAGGCACGGGCAGATCAACCCCCCGAGCTCTGAAGAGGCTGGGGCGAGCCAGGGAGAGGCTTTTCCCTGGGTGAGGAAGGGTCCGAGGGGGGCCCCCGCGGCTCAGGCACCGACCTCTGCCGGGGATGTGTTCTGAAACACTTTCCCAGCTGCGAGATGCACATAATTGTGGCTTTCCCTTCATCTGGGAGGCTTCAAGAGCGGGCGGGCGAGAAGGGCTCGGAGCAGCAAAGGCAGAGCGGCCCGAGCCGCGGGGGATCTGGTTTCAGTCTGCCCTTAGCCTCGGCATTAGATCTGATTTTTGGCCCTCTCTCCGCCCCTCCTCGCACGGACACAATTATCTGAATTCCTTCCTCCCCTCCGGAGCCTCGCAGCCTGGCCCTGCTGCCTCTTCCAGGGCTCCCTCCTTTCCTGGCCCGTGGAGGGGTCCGTGCCAGGGCCACGGGGACCAGCACAAACCACCAAAATCATCCCCCTGCCCCATCTTTTCAGCCCAAAAAAATCAAGGGATTTCTGCTGAGTTTAGCCTTTCCTGGTGGGAAACGCCTCCCAAAAAATCGAGGGAATTCCACTGTTTTGAGGTGTGGGGTTTTTTTTTTTTTTAACCATCTGAATCACGGAAAGGTTTTACATTAGAGCAACGATAGGCTTAAATTGAAACAGGCTTGTATTGAAATTCAACAAGCTTAAATTCAAATGATGAAATTATCATTTATAATTCTAAGATGATAAAATGGGATTTTTCCATGAAGAATTTGGGGCATGGGGATCCAGAGGGATGGGAGTCAACTTTTCCAAGGGCTCTGCGTGGTCCTTGTTCACCTGTGGGGTGAAAAAAGTCCCTTAAATCAAACAAGCTTAAATTTAAATGAATAAACTTAAATTGAAATGATGCCTAAATTTAAATTTAAATGAAAAGAAATTTAAGTTAATTTTGAGCAATTAGAATTTAAACAAGGCCAGGTTGGACAGGGCTCTGAACAACCTGGGATAGTGGAAGGTGTCCCTGCCCATGGAATGGGATGAGCTTTAAGCTCCCTCCCAGCCCAAACCACTCTGTGAAGTGGCTACCACCAATTTTAGCTCCAGCTGACGACTCCATGAAATAATTTGGGAACATCCTTCCAGCAGTGATCCTGCAGCAAGTGGAGCTTTGTGTGGGCAATCCACAGGCCAGCGCCGCCCTTCTTCCTTCAGCTTTGCTCTCAAAATGTATTTTTACATCAGAGGATGTATTAAACCATGCAAAACCAGGGACCAAACGCACGGGGAGAGACTCTTCCCCGTCCTCAAACACAGCAGAGCCCCGTGTGGAGTTCCCACCAGCCCACCTGGTGGATCCAGCTGAAGCTTCTCCGTGTGCCGTAGCCTGGTTTTTTCCCAGGGGGGTTGAAACTGGACGATGCCTACGGGCCCCAAACCATCCCACGGTTCTGTGGTTCCACGATTCCGTGCCTCCCGCTCCGGCTCCTGGCAGCTACCACCTCCCCTCCATCCCTCCACTCTCCCGGTGGCCGAGATGAAAGCCAAGCCAACACAACTCCGCGTGCTTCCTGCCTGTGGTCTCGCGGGAGCGCTCAGCCCCGGGCACGGCCGGGAAGGCGACTTGGGGAGGCTCGGAGCTGGGGGCCCAGCAAACTCCGTGTCCCCCAGCTCCAGGGGGGCCGGAGCTCTGCCAGCCAGGGCGGTTTGCACGCTGCCTTCCCGCTTTTCGGGCCACCAGCACCTCCCGGTCGCGGGGATGCCAGCAGCAATTTTGGAGCACGGCTGTTTCCCCCTCAAACAGCTGGGCCGTTTTTTTTTGCCCAGAAAATAAAAACAGTGGCAAGAAAGAGGAATCGCAGTCATTTTCAGCTCAAGAGGCCGAAGTTTCGGGAGGTTTTCGAGCGGGTCGCACCCCACAGGATGCCGGGAGGCAGAGCATCCAAACCTGACCGTGGATACTCTGACTGATCCGTGCCATAGGGCTTCTTAGAGGGGTTATTCCCAAAACAGCTGGTGGTCCCTGAGCTCAGGAATGGGATTTTGGTGATTCTCTAAAGCAGGAGCGTCGCCTTTTGTGCTGTAACCCAGCGTTGCTTGAAGCCACTGGTGGGGCTATTCCAGAATGATTTTTTACACTAAAAAGAGGAGAGGTTTAGGGAGGAAGAAATTCCTTACTGCAAAGGTGGGAGGGCCTGGCGCAGCTTGCCCAGAGAAGCTGTGGCTGCCCCATCCCTGGAAGTGTTCAAGGATGGGGCTTGGAGCATTGGGATGCTGGAAGGTGTCCCTGCCCGTGGCAGGGGGTGGAACAGGAGGAGATTTAAGGTCCCTCCCAACCCAAACCACTCCGGGATTCTGTGAATGCCACATTTACCTCACCTTGGCGTGTTTGCTCTGTCCCATCTTGTCCAGGCCCTACCTCGGAGCAGAAGCAACTCAACACAGGACTTCTCCTTCCCCATTCACCCTAAAATGTGCCTGGGACATCTTCCCAGCCGTTGTGCAGCACCTAGAGCAGAAAACCCTTCTTAATTAACAGCAGGGATGAGGAGCAGTGATCTCAATGGTTGCTGCAGTTCCAGCTCCTTCCAGCAAAGGGTGCTTGGTCAGAGCCCAAAGGCAGCACCGAGCAGGGCCGGGCTCTCAGCTTGGACCCACGATGCTTTTTCCTTCCCCAAGGTGAAGGGAGAGTGGGGAGGAAACAGCCCGTAAAGTTCCTGGTGATGGCCAAAATTGGGACCAGCTGGCGTGAGCTGCACCCCTCACTTGCCCTGACCCCCTCCCCAGCCCCAAAGCTGGGGCAGCACCTTCCTGGTGCTCAGGGATTCAGGCTGGCAGGGATTCAGGCTGGCAGGAGCCCACAGGGAGGGGGAGAGAGAGCCTGGGCCCTGGGGGCAGAGCCTTTTTTTCTACATCCTCAACTTTAAAGGAAGTTGGAAAAGCTACCTTTAAGGAAAAAAAAACCCCAAGCGAACAGCAAAACCCACCAGCAAAACCAACAAAACCCAAACAAACCCCAACGGTTTTCCTGCATTTCACATTTCGTTTGCACTCTTGGCCATGTCATGGGAATGATTTCAATCCTTTTGTAACCAAACCCACCCCAACCCTGTATGATAAGCGAAGGCCTGCGGGACCTGTTGCGAAATTTCCCGAAAGCAGGGGCCGTGCTCCTGCTGCCACCTTCCATCAGGTCAGCAGCTCTCTGCTCCCCTGGTTCCCCTGCTGGGCTGGGGAATGCTGCTGGTGGGGCTGGGAAATGCTTCTGAGGCAGGGAAAAACGGATCAGCCAGGCCTCAGCCGGGGGAGGCCGCGCCGGGTCTGCGCCGTGGCAGCGCATCACGGCTGTAAGTGTGTGCTAGGGCAGCAGAAATGCTTGGAAACCCCTGAGAAAAGCTCGGGAATCCCAGGAGAAAGCAGTTCCCATCCCTGGAAGTGCACAAGGCCAGCTTGGATGGGGCTCTGAGCAAGCTGGTCTGGTGGAAGGTGTCCCTGCCCACGGCAGGGGGGGCACTGGGGCATCCTCCACGAAGGATCTGGCATCACCGGGGAGGAGAGGAGCAAAGAGCAGCCCACTGAGGGTTCTGGGGGCATTTTCCCTCTTCCTCAGCCCTCCCTTCCCTTTGCAAGGCTCAGAGTGCAGCAAGCAGGGGCCAGGTTGCTGACGTGAGGCTCACAAGGCAGATTCAGAGTTTAATTTCAGAGTCTAATTTCAGAGTTCAATTTCAGAGTCTAATTTCAGAGTCTAATTTCCCAGAATCACAGCACGGCTTGGGTGAGAAGGCACCTCAAAGCCAGTCTAGTTCCAAGCCCTCTGGAGCACAGGATGGGAGGTGGCAGAGCCATTCCAGGGCTCTGGAAAATCTGCGATCCACAGGGTGGGCCTCACCGTCACAGGGAAGAAAATCCCGCCCTTAGCAGGGAGCTGCTGTGAAATTCCCGGTTCTCCAGCTGGAGCTGGAAACCAGGGAGAACCAGTGGGAGTGGGATGCCTCAGGGCAGCAGCAGCCAGAGCAGGGGGTCTCAGCCAGGGTTAAACCATCAGCGCTGCCCTGGGAGCAGCTTCGTGCTGAGCTCTCCACTCTTGGGTGGGATTTTAAAAATCCCTGGAACTAGACCAGCTTTTTTATCTGGTTTTACCTCGTTCTCGTGTCGGCCACATTCAGAGAAGAGCAGGGCACGGCAAAACCTTGTGACCACCCTCCACCCCCTTCTCCTGCTCGCTGGGAAAAAAAATAGTAATAATAAAATAAAAAAAAACAAACCAGAAAATTGCTCCCTGGTATCTTCCTCCTCCCTGGATTTAATTTTCCTTTCCTGGAGCCCTCCCTGGACAGGGAAAGGGCCAGCCTGTGTCATCTGTCAGACGTGGGCATCCCCAAACCACCGGGAGAGGTGGAGCTTTCCTAAAGACTGGGCAGCCTGACAAGTCCCCGAGCTGGCCTGCAGAATGTGGTTGTAATTAGATAATTAATAACTTGGAGAGGGAAAGGAAAGGAAATCAGCTAAATGGAAGCTTTCCTCAGTGGGAGGAAATAATTATATCTGCTTTTTGATATCCGAGCTGAGGTGGCTTTGCTGAAGGCAGGAACAGCACCCTGCCCTGCCCCGAGCAGGATGGGGGATCCTGTGGGCACTGCTGGGTCATGGAGTTTGTCCCACAAATCTTTCCCTGTTCCTGGAAGTGTTCAGAGCCGGGTTGGAGCAACCTGGGGTGGTGCAAGGCGTGGAAGGGGGAGGAACGAGATGAGCTTCGAGGTCCTTTCCCACCCACACCATGCTGGGGTTCAGCGATGTTTTGAGGGGCGCGTTGCTCCTGCCTGTGGATTTACCATTTTGAACTCCGCTGCAAACCAGGCTGTGCCATTACCAGGCTCGGAATTTGGGCTATCCATCCAAAAGTCCAAGGAACTGTGCTTCCACTTGCTCCTTGCCCAGTGCCTGGATTAACTCCACGCTGCTGGAACCAGGGGCAGGATCCAACGCATGGTAATGAACCACGGCCTGGATTTGTAGGGGAGAAGCCCTTCCCACACAACCTATCTCGGAGAGATGTCCAGGATTCAGTGTATTTATTTTTCTTTTTTTTTTTTTTTTCTCTTCTCTCCAGACTGTCCAGTGTCTGCAACTGAAGTGGAATTGGGATTTATCCAAGTTTGTAGCTTCTGAAACCTTAAAAACCTCAAGAAGACCGGTCCAAAAGACCCCTCTTGACCTCCCTCGCTCTGAACTCTCGCGGAGCATTTTAGACTGAGCAGCAAAGCGGCGCCGAAGAGAAGGGGCTGAGACCCTGCAGCATCTCTCCCCGAAACGACTGACCAAAGAGAGAAGGAGAAGCAACATTCCTGGTTGTTCACTGTCGTTGGGATTTTGCGTCTGTCTGTCCGTGCGTTTGGTGTTTTTATGGCTAATTTTTTGTTTTATTTTTATTTTTTTATTTTCTGAAAAAAACCTTAATTCAGGAACACATTTATGAGGCATCTTTGGGTTCAAGTTTTACTTCCCCTTTACTGTATCCTTCTTTTTTTTTGTCATTGTTTTTTTTTTACAATTCCAAACCTGATTTCTTGTACAGTCACGGCAAAACTGGACCAAGGCTCTCCGAAAAAAAATAGGAGAAGAAGGAAAAAAGCCCACCATGCCCCCAGCTCCCTGCATGATTTGTTTCAAGTACAGCCTGGATTACAGACTGCCCTCCACACTCTGCCACCTCTCCCTTTATTGCTCCATGATTCGCTACCGCTCCTCCCCTCTCCCCCTTTTTTTTAAAAAAAAATTTTCTTTCAAATTTTTGTTTTGTTTTGTTTTGTTTTCATTTTCTGTTCCAGTGTATATGTTGCTTATTTGTTTTATTTATTGAGATATTTTTAACGAGCTAAGAGACTGCAATGTCGCTGTGTATACTGCTTCTCTTGCCAATAAAAATAAAGATGTCATGCAGCTACCGGGGCTTTGAGATTTATGTTCTTCACTGCACAGCCCCCAGCAGAGGCCGAGGCTCTTCCTTGCACCCCACAGTGTTTTGACACTCAGAATTTTGGCCAGAAACACCCTTTCCCAGGGAGTGGGTGATGGGTGTGAGCATCTCTTGTCCGGGCTGATGTCTGCAGGGTGATTCGGGTTGGGACGGACCCGAAAACCCAACACCTTCCGCTAGACCAGGACCTGGAAGCGTGGGGCTAAATTCTCCCCCGTGACCTTTTCTCCCCGCCAACTGTGGGAAGGAAAAAAACCCCAAAAAAACCCCCAGGAAAACTCCCTGCTGCCGTGTCTAGGGCCATTAAAAAATAAAATCATGTCGTTCCACCCAAACCAGCTCCGGGGGAAAACATTTTAAGACGCCAAATCACGACCCTCCGCGCGTGCATCAAATTCCCCGCCAGGTTTCCGAGCCCCAGCGTCAAAACGAGCCCGGCTGCAGGGAGGAAAATCCACCACATCCATGAGAAGCTCTTACTTGAAGGCAAATGACACCTCAGCCTGGGCTCTGGGTGCCAGCAGAGCCAAACCCCCCATTTGAGAAGGTGGATTTAACAGCTGTCAGGCGGTGCAGCGCACGGAACGACTTCCCCCCTCCCCACCCCGAGGAATGTGCGTTTTCGCATCAGTCGCTGCGATTTTGGGCACCTCCAGCGGGGCTCCAGGTGGTGATTTCACCACCAGAAGTGGCGTTTGCCCCGAGCACGGGAGTCCAAACCCGGATTTCTTTCGGGGGGCTTGCCGGGGAGGCCGCGGTGCTGCTCCGCTGCGCCGCGAGGTGCTCGGGAGTGGGGGGACACGGCTCGGATGTCCCCAAGGGTCCGGGCCGTGTGCCTTCCCCGCTGCACCAGGAGGTGCTCGGGAGTGGGGGGACACGGCTCGGATGTCCCCAAGGGTCCGGGCCGTGTGCCTTCCCCGCTGCCGCAGAGGGTCAGGGCTGCTCCAGCCCTTCTCCAGCACCACTGATTTAAGGATCTGCCACTGGATCTGAGTGGATTAAGGATCTGAGGTAGATCAAAGCATCCGACCTCTCCCCGCTACTCCTAACAAAAATCAGCGCTCACTTCGGAGCCTCTTCCGTGAATTCCTGGGGTTAGCAAAGGCTCCTGTGGGTGGATGGCCTTGGAGAGGCAAATTTGGAGCCTGGAATTAGGCCACAACGTTTGTTTTTGGGCAGAAAAGGGAGTAACTGCTCAAATGGTCGGGGAAAGAGCCGTGCCGTGGGGTTCGGGTGGGTGGATTCAGTTCCTGAGGGGAGAACCAAGGCCGTAAAACGCTCCAAGAAGTTTGGGGGCTGAGAACTCTGCGAGCGTGAACTCTGTGAACTCTGCGAGCAAACACACCTGACTCCAGGAACAGGGAGGCAGACAATTCCATCAGCTGCTGGGAAGGCTTTTGGTGTGCTCGGAGTTCATCCAGCGTGAGCCGGGCACTCAGGAAAAGCCCAGACCCCGACCGGCAGCTGTGTCCTGGTGGGCAGCACATGGATATATTTATGTTTCCTTTTCCAGGCACAGGAGCCTTTTTCCACGGCATTTATCACCCCTCATTCCCAAGGTGATTGGATTTGTCCTTCCCAATCCCACCTCTGATACCACAACGCCCTGTGAGAGATCTAAGGGGTGTCACCAAGGGCAGGGACAGGGTGGCTTGTGCTGAGGAGGGTGAAAGCAAGAAATCCCTAAAAGCAGCAGGATCAGATGGGTCCCAACCATGGGATTTCTCCTCCCATGCACACGTGGGGCCTGCCTAAATATTGGTCCTGGATTGCTTGGTCTCTGTGCACATGAAAGGCTACCAAAAAAAAACCAAACCACCCCAGCACAAACTATTCCAGTGAACCACAAAGAGAAATATTCGCTGGAAAGACGCCAAGCACTGAGGTGAGGATGTAAAATGCACTGATTTGGGGGTTTTTAAAAATAATTTTTTACTCAGTCCCAGCTCAGCTTAGCACCTCCAACCCCTCCATTTTCAAAAGGGGGGAAAAGAAAGGGGTTTTTGCATTTTCAGCCAAAGTCCACACGAAAAGAATAATAATTATAGAAAACCCCCAAACAATCCAACCCCCAAGTCCCACCCCTGGGGATCTCTGCTCTCCCTGGCTTCCCCCGAGGCCACCCCGTTTTCACACAACCAAGGAGTGCTGACAGCAAGGAGGGATGGGGAAAGGGGGGAGCGCCGACAATCTTTCCCAGGGATCCTTGTAAACTTGGAAGGGCTGGTTCGGCTGGGACCACCCAGGCGCCGTGTCTGGGACGGCAAACTCAGCCCCGCCTCGCGGGGTGACAGCAAGGAGAGGTCAGTGTCACCTCAGCACCGAGATCTTGGCTAGGGGAGCCTGCATCCCACACAAACCTGGGAGAGGAGGGAGCCGGCGGGCCAGGGGAGGGCCCATGTGCAGCTGCACGGGCAGGACGAGGACAAATCCTCCGTTCCCTGCTCTTGTGGAGCGCGGTGACCAAGGGACCTGCCTCAGGGCGAGGCAGAAAGATAAGGACTGAAAGCAGGAGCCATGTGGAGGTAAAACCCACGTGGAGGTGGCACCCGGGGGCAGGGGTTGGTGGTGGCCGTGGCAGTGCTGGGAGGAACGGTTGGACTCTGACCTTAGAGGGCTTTTCCAGCCTGAAGGATAAAAGACAGACCAAACCTCTCCCAGCAGCTGCCCCAGCAGCAGGTGGGTGGCTGGGAAGCGATGGAAAGCAAAAGGAGAGAGAGGTCAGTCCCAGCAGGAGACACGGCCCATCCTTTATCTCTCAGACCTGTTCTCTCTGCTTCACATCAAGAATCACACATTTGTGTCTCATCCTTGAACCTTTCTCCCTCTTGCAGCACCGAAGCCGGGCATGAGCTGCTCACCTAAACCCCAAGAAGAAGCAAACACCACACACTGAGGCCCTGGCACGGGGTGCCCGGAGAAGCTGTGGCTGGAATCCCTGGAAGTGCCCAAGGAATCCCAAAGCCAGGCTGGACGGGGCTTGGAGCACCCTGGGATAGTGGAAGGCGTCCCTGCCCGTGGCAGGGGCTGGGATGAGGAGATCTTCAACCACCCTTCCAACCCAAACCATCCCATGGCTCAGCGATTCCATCACTGCCAGCATTTCACCCGTGTTTTAAGGGAACAATTCCAGGTTTTCCAGCTGCACCTTGGTGCTCTTTGTGGTTTCGATGCCATTCCCCTCGCCTTTGTAGTCGCAGAATTTGTTTGGAGCGTGCTAAAGTGCACTCAGCCCTTTTATGATTTCCTGTCCTGTTTCGGAGCCCTGCACTGAAAGACTTTAGTTGCCTCCTAAATCTTTTTCCAGAGCTCTCCTGTCACTTTAAATATGGCCCAGCGTTTTGTTAGCTTCAAGACTTTGAAATAATATCAAAGTAAACCTCAAAGGAAAATAACGCAGTAAAGGGGGACGGTTGGGTCTTAATTCATATTTAAATAAAGATTGTTCACTTCAGCTTGGGTTACTGTGTAAAATGACTGGGAGCAAATGGAGCTTTTAAAGGCCTTATTCCCCCCAGGGGTCTACTTTAAAATGATCAGGGAGCCTACCAGGCCCAGCAATGAAATCTGCCTTCCCAGGAAAAATTCCCTGCCACTGGGAAGAAAAATCCTCGGAGCTCTCCAGAACCAAGACAGACTTTTTTCCTTGCTCCCCTCCTGAGCTGTGACCCAGAGCAATGTTTGTGAGCGGTGGTAATGCCGTGAGTGGCTACCTGGAAACAGAGACTGGGCAGGAATGAAGGAATAAAGGCAGGGATTTATTTGAGAGGCCTTCAAAGGTGCACCCTGGGGAGCCAAAAGGGACCCGAAGACGGACCCCGAGTCTTGAGTTCTTCACACTTTTATAGGTTTGGTCCATTTGCATATCAGCATGAATTCACCAATTAAAACTTCAGCTAATGATGTGATTTCTTCAATTTCCCCACCTCTCTGGAGGCCCTGGTTTACACCTTTGGGCCTGGGACAGTCTGAGTGTCCTTGAGCAGCAAGCTCAGAGAGGCTTTGTTGTGTCTGTCTGGCCTGGGAGAGCAGCTACTGAGCTGCAAGGAACTTCAGAGTTACACACTGGGCAACACAGGGTTTGAAAGTATAAAAGCTAAAACCTAAGGCATCCGTGGGAAGGCAGACAGGATCCTTGTCCAAGCCTTTGGAGAAGAAGACGAGGAGCTCAGGATTGATTTGCGTGCCGAAACACGGCTTTTTCTTTCACTTTGTTTCCATTTTCTGGGGCGAACCACACACGGGAACAGGAGATATTGCCCTTTCCCCCTCCCCAAAATGCTGGTTTTCAGGAGAGGAACGAGCAGCTAAGGGCTGCTTTCCAGCAGGCCTCAGCACCTGACGGGGATCTGTCCCAGTGTCAGAATTCCAGGCTGACCGCCCAGCACAGGCACCTCTGCGAGAGCAGCCAAGCACTCAGCTCTCCTGAGTTTTTCACTCAGCTCTCCTGGGCTCTCCTAGGCATCCCATGGGGGGATCTGCTCTGAAATTCTCCTCCAAGCTCCACATCCTGCTGCGGCGCGGGGCAGGAGCGGTGGCGGATTTAGCCTGCCCCGTCCCCTCTACCTTGATTCCCCATTTCCTACCCCAGCCCCAGGAACAGTGGGCGGGGAGGGACGGCTTCTGCTAATGCCAGCAACTCCAGACCTGCCAAAAACCCTGAAACAAAGGCTGTGAGAAAAACACTACTGCAGGAAGCATTTGCTGAAACACGATTCATTTCATGAAGATAAGTCACATTTCCCCCAGCCAGCGCTTGCAAAAGGGTTCTCCTCCCTCATCCCTGCTCCGGCCCGGATGATGGATGTGGCCCAAGCATGTGCTTCCAGTCGAGGGCTGAGGCTCACCAGTGGATCTGTGCCCATGGTGAAGGCGGTGTGAGGCTGGGGACGTGCGTGGCTCACTCTGGGTGTCCCTCATTGTCACCCGTGTCCTCCCCACCCCACGCTCCGGAAGGGGGCTGTCCCTGTTCCCGGCTGGCTTCTCCACACCACTTCAAGCATCATTGTTTTGCAGCCGGGTGTGACACCCCTGCCTGGTCGCCGTGGCTGTTTCACCAGCTCCTCCAGACAATGGGCTCCGTGGGTCGTTTGCAGTTCATCACGTCTTTGGAGCTGTCCGGGCACCACTCCTGCTTCGCACATGGCCGGGAGATCCAGAATGGAATTTCCTAACATCCCCTATTGCAGAAACCCTCGTTCAGGAGGGGCCCTGCCAGCCCGTGGCTTGCTTTCCCAAATTAGTGATGGGGTGGGAGCTCAGCAGGAGCTGGGCCAGGGAGCAGCTGGCACGGCCCCGGTGACGCGCGGGACAGCGGCTCACGGGAGGTGGGGAATGTCCATCCACGGGTCAGGCAGGGCAGTCCTGGGGGGGTGATGGACCCAAAATGCTGGGCAGGGACCTCCATGGCCACAGTTCTTCTCACCAAGAAATCATGGGATGGTTTGGGTTGGAAGGGACCTGAAAGCCCATCCCATTCCACCCCCTGCCATGGGCAGGGACACCTTCCACTATCCCAGGGTGAGCCGCACACAGGCCAGCCCTTAGATCCTTCCAAGGTGGTCTCCTGGTGGCCTCGTGGCATCCCAAGCCCCCCACATGGGATTCTGTCAACTGATTTTTATTTCTCCTTTTTCTTTTTCTCCCCTGGGACACAGGAAGTCAGAGGAGCTGGCTGGAGCAGGAACATGTTCCCGTGAGTTACTGCCTGGGTCACTCTCCCTGCAGGCATCATCATCATCATCAGCCCCACCGGTGACCTCCAAGCTTCCTGTGTGCCACCATCATCTCTGGGGACAGCTGCGGATGCCTGGTGGTCCGTGGGCTTCTCCTCCAAGGGTTTGGACTTGGGCTTCATCCACCAGTTGCCACCACAGAGCATCCTGGTCTGAGAAGACAGAGCTGCTGGGGCAACCCGGACCAGGAAAAAGCCAGCAGAAAAATAAATATCCATCAGGTCTCGAGCCCCAACCTCCTCACTTTAGGGCAGTGGGCTGAGGCGGGGTGAGGTTTGTCCCTCCTGGAGTCACACCCCAGAAGAAAAGGGAAGCTGGAGTGTGAAGTGGTGCAGAGGAAGAAGAGGATTAGCGTGAAGTACAGGAAGGGAGGCAAAGACCTGCCTCTTCCAGACCACACCTGCAGACCTCAGGGTGGAGACAGGCGGCTCCTGCAGGCTCCAAGTCGTTTTCCGTGTATCCATGTGCCAGGTGACCATTTCATCCCTGCTGGACTCTGCTGCTCTGCGCCGGGACTTCAGCAGTGCCTTGCTAAGCCCCCGTTTGTCAGCGCTGCATTAAGACAGAATTAAATCCACAAGGGCAACACTTTTGCTGCAAACGCTGCAGGAGCACCGTGTTGGTGAGAAGGTATTTTATGTTATCGAAAGCTGCTCTTTCCTGGCAGAAATTCACAGAATCACAGCACAGTTCGGGTGGGAGGGGGCCTTAAAGCTCATCCAGGTCCTCTCCCCTGCCGCGGGCAGGGACACCTTCCACTGTCCTAGGTTGCTCCAAGCCCCATCCAGCCTGGCCTGGGACACTTCCAGGGATGCAGGGGCAGCCACAGCTCCTCTGGGCAAACTCCTCAGCATCCCCCAAAACGTCCATCAGATCTGCAGAGCCCTCGCCCCACGCGCTCCAGAACCTTCTGGGACGAGCAGAACACGAAGACAGAGGCTCAGATGTGCGAGGTGGCTGCAGGACACAGCCCCAGCCCTGCCAGCGGCGAGATGGGCACGTCCAGCCCCAGCACGGGCTGGGAGCAGCCAGCTCTGGCACAGCTCTGTAAGCAGATCTCAGCCCCGGGAACCTCACGCTGTGACATGTTTACACAGCCAGACCCTTTCCCCTTCATTAGTGCTGGGGTCGGCGGGGAGCCAAAGGTCAGGCTCGGAGCCGATGGTTTCACTTCTAAACAAAACCTCCGCCTCCTCCACCTTCCTCCTCAAAGGGCTCATCAATTTTCATTTAGTACCACCGAGATGACCTGCCCCCACCACCCCTTTACATTGTCTTTAACAAGAGGGGTATTTCATGCCCCAAAACCGGCTCCCTCTCACCCCGAGTCCCAAGGTTTTTGGGGAGCTTTGGCCAGGATCCTGCCACAGCTTACCAGTGCTGGAAATATAAAGGTGGCAGAGACGGGAAAGCCCACAGTTGTCCCTTGGTCCCACTGCCCGGCTTTAATGGCTCTGCCACCTGTGTCCCCACAGGATCAGGGCCCTGTTTGACATGCCAGGGGCTGGGAAGTGCCAAACCAAACCCCACTGCCCGAAACACACGTGGTTGCTTGGCTTTGGAGAGAAAACAAGGGGGAAAAAGCAGGAGATGCAGCTGGCTCCCAGGCTGGCTGCCTGAGTTCATTCATGTCCTAGGAAAGAGCAGCCCAAAATGCAGAGCATCATCTGTGTTTCTCCTTGCCCTGGAGCTCTCTGTTTCTGGGGGCATCCCTGAGACCACCAAGAAGTCCAGCCCTGACGTTGCTTTGCCGATCCTGAAATCTCTTGCAGAGCTTTTCCAGCCGTGGTTCTCAGGGCTCTGCTCTCCTATTTCCAGGGAAATTCCAGGGCCCAGCTGGGGTGGGGAAAGACTTTGGTGATTTAGATAACCTCAGAGCAGGTTAAGAGGTCTGGCTGCTCGCATCCAGCCAGTGGGTGATTTCTGAGCTGTGAGGTTCGTGTCCGAGTTCAGGTTGGAACGGGGCTTGGGGCAACCTGGGACAGTGGAAGGTGTCCCTGCCCACGGCAGGGGGTGGAACGGGATGGGCTTTAAGGCCCTTTCCAACCCCAACCCAAACCATTTGGTGATCTTCCTGCACCAACCTGGCCGGGGTTGCTTTGGCTCTGCTTTTCCAGCCCTCTTGGATTGCTGTCAAGGAAAACTTCCCCCCCTGCACTGGGTCATCCCCACCTTGCCATCCCAGCTCAGCGTGAAGGACAGTGCCTGGGGGCTGGTGCCATCGTGTGGATACAGCTGAAACGGAGAGGAGGAGGAGGAGGAGGAGAGGTGGGAGGCAGAATGCTGGGAAAAGGACAAATCCGGCGTTGTCCAGGTCAGAGTCTGAGCCGGGTTCCCTCCTAGAGACACCAGCGGGCTGAAGTGCTGCTTCCTCTGGCAGGTGAATAAATAACACAGCACGAGGATGCACCACCTGCACCTCTCCTGCCCTACAGCATCTCCTGGCGCCACAGCAGACTCCCAGAGGGAGTTTTCCCTAAGGAAAGCAGCAGTGGTTGAGATTTAGATCCCTGCCAAAGGCTCAGAAGCTGAAAGCGTTGTACCTTACCCTGCTTTCCTGCTGGAAACAGGGCTGGAACACAACCAGGGCGTGTGTCATCCCCTCCAGGGTCTCCAGGACTGTCTGCTCCACCAACACAAACACACTCTCGAACCTGGAGGAGAATCAGGCTGTGGATTTTGGCCGCTGGCAGAGGGTGGGTTTTCCACTCTGGGCTTGCATCCTGTCCTGGAAGTCACAGAGTCCCCAGCCTCCAACTCGCTTGCAGAACTGAGGAGCAATCCCAGCCCAGGATAGAAATAAAGGGTCCACGGGGCCCTGCCACTCTGGGGTCAGCTGACACAGTGGACATGCTATCAAGTCCCTTCATGTCATTTTTCCTCTGCCTTTTACAGGGAGGAGCTGAACCGGAGCCAAACTACAAGCAGGGGGGATAACCCCAGGTCAGGAGCCTGGGGTTTCCTTTGGGCGGTCTAAATCCCAAGCCAAGCCCTGCCGGCTGGAACGTTCCCATTATCCCGTGGGCTCCTTCCCAAACCCCCTCGGCTGTGATGGAGAGCAACCTGCCCCGACTCCTTCGGACACGTGGGTGGGGGGATGAGCTTGGCTCCACAGGAAGGGCAGGAATTCCGTGAGAGCCCCGTCCCGGCACTGCCCGGCCTCCCTCCCTCCCACCCCTGCACCTCCCAGTCACGGTTTTGGCTCCCCCCAAATCCCCACTGCCAAGGCCTTCGCAGAGCACTTGTGGAGCGACTTCCCCCTCAGAGTCCTGCTGGCTTTGCCGGGATAGCTCTGGATCTTGGCTCTGGAATGGGCACAAGGGATGCACCAGGTGGTCAGGGCCTCAACCACGAGCCCTCAGCGGCTCTGTGCTGGCTGTTGCGGGGTTGGAGCACCCGTAGGTGCAGGTGGGATCCCCTGGACGTCCTTCCGTGATCCATCAGGGCACGTCCATTCCCAGCGAGCCGGCGCCCTGTCCCAGCCAGGTTTGGCAGTGTCTGCATCCAAAATCCAGGAACGACCCAGCCCCGCGGTGCTGTTTCAGATTAAATGGTTCCCATTGTTATTTGGGAAATGTATGGATTCTTCCCATATGTCTCTGACCTATAAAACGAACATCCCTCAGCACCGAAAGGTTGCTGCCAGCGACGACGTGTTTTCATTTCTGGCCCTTAAGCACATTTCATGGCTTGCCAAGACTTTTTAGGAGGTTAAAACTCGAGGCCTCGACTCAGGAAAGCGCTCCCAGCACGTGCCAAGTAGGGCTTAGGCGCACGCTTGTGTCTGAGCACGTGTTGCCGGCCTGTTGTTCGCCCAAATCCGTGCCAAAAATCATCTTCCTCTTCACCAACTCCTCGACCCTCCGGTTCTGTCCTCGGCTTTGCTCACCGACCAGGTGAAATTCGGCTGGCAGGTGTGCAGCTCCTGGATTGCAGGGAGCAGCTCGTCGTCCGGGGAGTGCTGCCTGGGGCTTTGGGAAGATGTGGAGAAGCCTGAGGGAGTGGAGGTGGGTGATGCTTTTTTTAAAAGCCTTTTTTTTTTAAATCACAGCAAACTGCAGAAGTTTCGTGGAGCGTTCAACAGCAGCAACAAAATCAGGGGAAAAAAATAGGAAGGCATATTTTGAGTGCCTCTAAATGAAAATTCTGATTTAAAAAAAAATAGTTTAGAATATAAACCACTGTTCAGGTAAAATATCTAATTTCAGGCTGACTCAAATACCTCTTTACAAAGAATGGATCTTCTTTCTTT
>VZRQ01006414.1:0-12547 GCA_013397975.1 Machaerirhynchus nigripectus | reverse complement strand
ACCGGCGGTCCCGGGGATAGAGTCCCGTCCGCGTGTCGCGACCCGGGCGGGACCGGCCCGCGGGGATCCATGGACTCCCCCGGGGCGTCCGCCGGGATAACGGGCTGTAGGAACCCCGGGATAAGGGGCTGTCGACCCCCAGGACACCAGGATAACGGGCTGTGGGACCCCCGGTGCTGCCCTGCGCGGGGACTCTGTGGCGAGGAGGTGTCACCCCAAACCCGTGTTCCTCTCCCGCAGCCATCAGTGACTCCCGAACTTTGGCGTTGGTTTGGGGCAGGACCAACCCGTTTCTACCCCGGGATTGGTTTCGGTTCCCAGTGTCTCCCCCGCATCCATAAATCTTTCTCAGGGCCGGAATTCCCTGAACCTGCACCCCTCACCCTCGCTGTGCCCCTGGCGTGGCACAACGGGGTCCCAGTTAATTGTTTCCTGGCTGCTCCGATGAGATCAGTCCCGTAAAAAGCCAAAACAGAGGCTGATTCCCAAATCTGAACAAATTGTGTTGCCTATGGGGAGTTTTATGGGATCCTATTGGCCTCCCAGATGAGAAATGTGCGTCCAGAGGGGTTTCTTCCCATCAATTTCCTCTAAATGTCACCACAGGTCCAAGCCCAGTGCGGAATTCTGAGTTCCTCTGTCAGTATCCTAGCAAACCCAATGGGAACTCTGGGTTTCTCCATCAATATTTCAGCAAACCCACCTGGAATCCCAAGTTCCTCCATCAAACCCACCTGAAATTCTGAGTTGCTCCATCAGTATCCTTGGAATCTCAAGGTCCTCCATCAATATCCCACTGGAATCCTGAGTTCCTAGCCCCACTGGAATCCTGAGTTCCTCCCCAGCTGAGGGTCTGGACCCCCATTCTGATCCCCGCATCTTCCCACCACTGATTCCTGTTCCCCACTTCCCCGCAGTTCACCCCTTTACTCAGGAGAGAAGGGATCTGCTGCCAGTGGCCCTTCCTGTGAGGAGAGGGCCTCTGCCTTTCCCTCGCACTGGGATCTCCACAGAAAATCTGGGGCCCAGCCTGTTGGTCAGCAGAAGCTGCCGGTGCTGCCAGTTTTTTAGGGATAATTGGTTACGGATCGCAGCTGGTTCGTGGGTTTTGGTCTGTCTGAGCACCTTTCCCGCAGCAGCACCCGGCACGGTGCCCGGATCCGGTTGGAGGTTGGATTGTCCCTCTTTAATCACTTCTGAGTGCCTCCCGGGCTCTGTGTGGACACTGGGAGATAAAATCGGGGTGTTTGACCCGTTCCAGGTCACTCTGTGCTCCAGGCTGGCTGATCCTGGGATCGGCATGAGGCTGGGCAGGCCCTGGGCACTGGGATGTGCCCAGAGTGAGCAGGGGTGGGTACGGCCCTCAGCGTAGGGCTGTCCAGAGCTCCACTTACACCTGGACTTGGCTTTCCCTCCTGGAATGTTCTTCCTCCCCAGAAACACTAAAAAAGTGACTTTTACTCTTTATAACCCAACTCCCCTCACCACAGCCCCTCCTCCCCCACTTCCAAGGAATTGAAATTTGTGGATTTTCTGAATGGTCTGATAAATCCTCATTCAAAAAAAAGGAAGGAAAGGGCTTTTCCACGTCCGTTCCCCCACGTCCTGCCACCACTGTCTTAGTTTGTCCCAGGTCACTCCTGGGTCACTCCCAGGGCAGAATGCCTTGGTCTGAGTTCAGGTTAAAGGGGAATACCTGGATTTTAAACCACAGATTTAAAGAGCTAAGGAATGGGAATACCTGGGTTTACATTTATGTTTAAGAGCTCTGGATGGAGAAGACCTGGATGTAAATTTAAAGGGGTAAGGATGGGGAATATCTTGGGTTTAAATTTAGATTAAAGCAATAAGGATGGGGAATATCTTGATTTAAATTTGCATTGAAGAGATCTGGATGGTGAGTATCTGGATTAAATTTAGAGTGAAAGAGTTAAAGAACAGAAATATCATGATTAAAATTTAAGTCTAAATACATCAGGATGAGGAACAACTGGACTGAAATTTAAAGAGAGATCAGGATGGGGAACACCTGGATCTGTGATGGGATCTGAGTTGGGATCTCAGTGACAAGGATGGGAAACACCTGAGTTTCAGTTGGGATTCAAAGGGATCAGCCTCTGGAATCCTTCCAGAGCTGCCATCGATCCCAAGCACGTTTGGGTGGTTGGATCAGGTGGGTTCCAGTCCGGGGGGATCGGGTTGGTGGGGGAGGATTCCACCCACATTGGATCTGGAGAAGCTC
The DNA here is from genome assembly GCA_013397975.1 of Machaerirhynchus nigripectus. NCBI lineage: Eukaryota > Metazoa > Chordata > Aves > Passeriformes > Dicruridae > Machaerirhynchus > Machaerirhynchus nigripectus. The sequence goes on along the minus strand of VZRQ01006414.1, from coordinate 10,305 downwards.
CCGGAGGCATCGGGAGGAGGCAGCACAAGGGCTTGGGGAGGGAATGTTGGGAGGAGTGAGAGCAGAGGGGGCCGGTGCCACACGTCCTGCACATTCCTCCCATCTGGATCCACTTCCTTCCTTCCTGCCAGGATCCCTTTCCTCACCCCTGGATCGCTTCCCAGCCCCAGGTGCCACTCTGAGGGGCTCTGGGATGGGGTTGGGAGCAGCTCCGGGGGAGACGGGACGTTGCCCACATGCACGAGGGGCTTGAAGGTCCCTGTGCCCTGATAATCTGTGTTAATTAATTCCTGTGCCCTGATAATCTGCATCCATTAATCCCTGTGCGCTGATAATCTGTGTTAATTAGTCACTGTACCCTGATAATCCGCATCCATTAATCCCTGTGCGCTGATAATCTGTTAATTAGTCACTGTACCCTGATAATCCACATCCATTAATCCCTGTGCGCTGATAATCTGTGTTAATTAGTCACTGTACCCTGATAATCCGCATCCATTAATCCCTGTGCGCTGATAATCTGTTAATTAGCGCTGATAATCTGTGTTAATTAATCTCTGTGCTCTGATAATCTGTGTCAGTGAATCACTTTTGCCCAGATAGCCCATATCAGTTCATTACAGTGCCCTGATAATTGGGGTCAATTAATTTGCCCTGAGAATATGCAAGAATTCATAATTTTCCCAGATAATTTGCATTTACTAGTCATTTGTGCCCACATAATCTGCACTAATCCTCCATTTCCCCGGATAATGTGCAGTAATTCCCCATTTTCCCAGACAATCTGCATTAGTTCATCATCTTTGCCCAGACAATCTGTATTTATCATTTTATCCAGATCATCTGGATTAATTCAGCATTTTTGCTCCCATAACCTGTATTATTATGAATCTGTTTTTTCCCCAATAACACGCCCTAATCCCCGTTTTTCCCAGACAATTTGCCCTAATCCCCAATTTTTCCTCGATAACTGGCGCTAAACCCCATTTTCCCAGACAAGCTGCCCTAACCCCTGTTTTTCCCTGGCAGCACGCCCTAACCCCGTCCCTCCCCGCGCCGCCCGGTGCCCCCGGTGCCCGTGCCGGCGGGCCCGGCCCACGGCGTGTCCCTGTCCCCGCAGGCCCAGCACGATGCTGTTCCCGCGGCTCCTGCTGTGCCTGAGCGTGTGGGCGCTGTGCGGCTCCGCCAAGCCCACGGAGCGCAAGGAGCGCGTGGTGCGCGAGGCCCCGCTCAGCACCCGCGAGCACGACGACGCCCAGAGCTTCGACTACGACCACGACGCCTTCCTGGGCGCCGACGAGGCCAAGAGCTTCGACCAGCTCACGCCGGAGGAGAGCAAGGAGCGCCTGGGGTAAGGAGAGCATCCCAGCCCTTCCCAGAGAGAGCTCCGGGCACAGGGAGCGGGGACGCAGCGGGGACGGCGGCACGCGCACCGCTCCCCCCGCAGGAGACCCTGCTCCCAGCCTAGGGATTCACTTCCCAGAGCCAGGCATTCCCTGCAAAGTCACCTGGAGCCATTCCCAGTGCCAGGCATTCCCCGAAACTCCAGAGCAGACAATGGGGGTCTGCGCTGTGCAGCACTCACTCCGTGTTCTCCGGGTACCACTGGAGCCCCTGGGATCCCTGGTATTTCTCAGCTGGAAAGGAGCTGGTTGGGAGCTGGGAGAGCAGAGCCTGCATGGAGATTGCCCCTCCCGCGTGTGGCTGGGCCTCCGCTGGGACCCCGGGATGCGCTGTGCCTGCCCTCAGATCCGGGATGGCTGTGCTTCCCCTGGGACCTGGCTGTGCTTCCCCCGGGCCCCCCCGGCCTGGCCCTGGGATCATTCCCGGGAGCGGAGCGGGGCCGGGTGCCCCCGCAGCAGCTGCTGCCGCAGTTGTTCTGGGGCTCTGGGTTGCTCAAACCTGGGAACTGCAGCCTCCAGCAGGGCAGGGTGGGGGGACTGGGGGGTGGAGGCTCCCTGGGGAGCTCCAGCCATTCTCAGCATGCTGGGCTCCAGTCACCTTGGAACTGGGTGCCTTTGGCTGGATTTTCATGGAATGATTTAGCTGGGAAGGGACCTTAAAGCCCATCCAGTGCCACCCCTGCCATGGCAGGGACACCTCCTACTGTCCCAGGCTGCTCCCAGCCCCAATGTCCAGCCTGGCCTTGGGCACTGCCAGGGATCCAGGGCAGCCACAGCTTCTCTGGGCACCCTGTGCCAGGGCCTCCCCACCCTCCCAGCCGGAAATCCCTTCCCAATATCCCACCTATATCTCCCCTTTTTTAGTCACACCCGATTATTTCAGCCAAGCATCCCAACCTTGCTGCTGCCGGAGCAGCACCTACCGCAGCCCATGGTGAATTTTGGGCTGGTTTTTGGGAATGGTGCTCCCTGATGGGAAAGAAAAGCTCAACCACATGTGGGTGCTGAGGAAACTTCCAGAGTGAGCCGAATCCCACAGATACAGCGGGATGTGCAGGGCAGGGAGTGCCACGTTCCATCCATCCCTGTGGATCGTCCAGGCTCCCAGTGGGAAGGAGATGCTGGCCTCTCCCCCAAGACTTCCTGGGCCGGAGGGAATTTCCTCCCTCCAGGGACTATTTAAACTGGAAAACCCCATGATCCCTCGTAGCCAGGCCCTGGTCGCTCTGTAAACTCCGAAATATAGGATCCAGGAGGCTTTTGCCTCCTGCCAAAATCGGAGCGAATCCCTCGATCCCCCTGGAGCAGCGTCAGATTGCAGGGAAGCGCAGCCCCGCCGCCCTCCCCCGCGTTCCCGCTGCCGGGCTCCGTCACGGCTCAATCCCATTGTTCTGCCGAGTTATCTGCCGGAACGCGGGCAGCGCCCGCCCGGGCCGCCTTTCCTCGGAGATTTACCGCCCTCCGCACTAACCAGCCTCAGCTTTATCCGCCGAGGCCGATTCCTGCTGTCCCGAGCTGGAATTGCTTTGATAAACTCGTTATCACGGTCTGACTCTATAAACTGTGCTTTAATGGGGTTGTGCTGCAGGAAGGGCCCACTTCTCTGCGAGAGCTCCGCCTCCGGCTTTCCGAGTGCTTTCCACGCAGCCCTGCTCGCCTCCCTGCCTCTTGGGCCGTCGGGGATTTGGGAACGATGCCCGGGCCGTACCTTGTTTTGTCCCGGCGGCAGTGCCGCTCCCTGGCAGCAGCCCTGGGCACGCGGATCCGCTTGGATCGGGGAGTGGGAACGGCGAGCAGCTGCCGGCCCTGCCCGAACATCTGCTGCTCTCCCTCGCAGGGGGGCAGAACGGGGGTTTGGGAAAATGTGAGGGTTTGGTGGCTGCTGCCCTGGGAAAGCAGCCGGGAGCAGCTGGTGCCGGCCCCGGGCGCGGGGCCAGGGTGGGGAGGAGGTTCGGGAGCTTCCCGAGTGCCCGGCTCCGGGCTGCAGAGGGTTTGACTTCCCTGGGAAGCTGTTCCCTAATTAACCCCCTAGAAACTGCCCTGGAAAAACTGCTTTGGCCATCAACCCCTGGCGGCTCTGGTCCTCCGTTCCAGGGGTTTTCCCTAATAAATCCCTTGTGATACTTTACATGATTTTATGCAGAATTTTATAGTATTGATTGACTTTTTTTTTAATTTCTATGGAAAATTCTGAATATTTATGTGACATTTTGCACATTTCTGTGTTCGATCAGGAATACTGGAAGGGACACTTTGCATATTGATACATAAAATTCTGAAATATTTCTGTAATATTCTACATATTTCTGTGTAACTTTGGGCACTATTGATGAGCTATTTTTGATATTTACATATTTATTTTACGTATTTCTCTATAAAACCACTCAGGTCTCCAAGCCCTGCTCACTGCCCCCACTCTGGCACCTCACTGTCTGAACTAAATTTCGCATTTTTCCCCATTTTCTTCCAGTCTCTCTCCAGCTTCTCATTGCCAGGACCATCCTTTGTGCCACGGAGGAATTCCTGATTTTCCTTGACCAAGGCAATTCTGAAACACGGAAACCTGGGTGTGAGCATGGGTGGCTCCTGTGTCCGGGTTTTCCTTTGCATCAATATTTATCGAATTAATAGTCCTAGTGGTGATTTAAAATTTAAAAATTCCATGTTTTCCCTCTGTCTTCTAAAACTCCTCCAATACCCGGGCTGGAGCTCAGGATTCCTGAATGGTTTTCTGTTAAACCTTCACGTTAAAGGAAAAACCAGGATCCTGCTTCACCGGACAAAGGATTTTGGGACTGTTATTCCTCATTTCCATCCGAGGAGCCCGAAACTTTCCCAGCACAGAGCTGCGTCTGCTCCGGGGAGCGAACCCTGCGGAGCGGTGCGGATCAAACAGCCCCCACCCCCGGCTCCATCTGCCCCTGGATCCTGCATTCCTGCCGGCTTTTCCTACAGCTGCTGCTAAAAATAACGGAGGCACGCGGCCGCTGCTCCGGCGCTGGGGCTGCGCGGCTCCGGTTGCTGCCCCGGGCAGCGGGTGGGACCGGCCCGCACCGGCTGCTCCAGGGCTCCTCTGCTCCGCTGGGCTTGGGCGGCTCCAATTCCTACTCCAGAGCCAAACTTCCCGGGTTTAGCAGAAATGTGCCTCCGTGCTCCTCGCCCGGCGCCGTCGAGGCGGGAGGACGCTCAGATGGAGCTTTCCTAAGATTTAACAGGGAAGATTTGCCCCTAAAATTCATAATTCCTGAAGAAACCCAAACCTGAGTGGTTCAAGAGCGGCCAAGCTGGTGATTTCCATGTCTGAGGCTGTGTTTTCTGCATCCGAGATAGAGTTTTGGCAGCTGACCGCGTTTTTCAGCAGCTAACCCAAATGTTGGTTTTAAAGATAAACTCTTCAAATGGTTGAATTTGCAAATTCCATAACCACTTTCAACTTTCTCCTGGCATCACCAGGAGAGGCAGAGCCAATATTCCCATTTTTAATATAAATATGGGTCCGTGCTCATCACCTGGTGCCGTCTTGGTCAAGGGACGCATGGATAGGTCTTCCCCAGGGGCTAAAAAGGAATTTTTTCCCTAAAACTCATGATTTCTGAAGAAACCAAAACCTAAGTGGTCCAAAAGTGGCTAAGCCAGCGATTTTCATGTCTGAGCCGGAGTTTTGGCAGTTGAACCATGCGTTGGTTTTAAGGATAAACTCTCCAAATGGTTGAATTCCCGAAGTCTGTAACGACCTCGACTAGCCCCCTCTGCCCCTTCCCATTCCCCCCCTGCTAACCCCTCATTTTTCTTAACTATTGCTGGATTTCTCTGTGTTTCCCACAGGAAGATTGTAGGGAAAATAGATGAGGATGGAGATGGGTTCGTGACAGTGGAGGAGCTCAAGGCCTGGATCAAGTTTGCCCAAAAGCGCTGGATTTACGAGGACGTGGAGCGCCAGTGGAAGGGCCATGACCTCAATGAGGACGGGCTGGTTTCCTGGGAGGAGTATAAGAATGCCACCTATGGATATATCCTGGGTAGGTCCTGGCTCTTGGGATGAGCCTTTCCTGGAGCCAGCAGTCGAGACGTCCTGCTCGGCTTTGTAGTGCCAGAGTCGGCGGGGTGGGGGCGGACCAGGACGGGCTTGTGGCACAATGCTCAGTGGATGGTCATGGGCTGGGATGGGGTTGTAGCGTGATGGTCAGTGGGACGGACAGGGATCCGGAGGGGGAGTTTGGGGCCTGGATTAAGGAGGCCTAGAGGAAGTCCATGGTTGGGAAAGTGGAGCGGCGGTGGGAGGCGTTCGGCTGACCCAAAATGGATTTGTCCCCTGGGATAAGCACAGGAATATGATGTAGGGCATGGCCTTGGTATACATGGGGCCAGCTGGAGCAGATGTCTCCAAGATCTCACACTTTAAAACCTCAAAACTCTCCAAATTGGCCTCCTGGTGGCATTAACAAAAAATCCAAGAAAAAGGACCCAAAATACGTGGAAATCCCCCAAAGGGGACATTTACACCCCCTCCCTTCTCCCCTCTGCAGCCACATCTGGGCATTATTGATGTCCCTGGTGACAAATGCAGCTCTGGGCTGAATGCAGGTGATTTTGGGATTAATGGCGTGTGGGAATGGGGGTTTCCAGCCCTTTGGAATTCCTGACTTGTGGGGGCATTTGGGACCTGCAGGTGAAACCGACTGACCTGCGGTTGTGGAACCACCTTGGTGTGTCCATTGCATCCCTAAACCCACAAAAACCATTAGCAGAGATTTCAGTCGCTTTCCCTTATCCTGGGAGCAGTGTTAGACCCCAGAACCTGGAGATTATGGGACACGTGCTGGGCCAACAGTGTGGCATGGCTTCAGACATCCCTGGGAGTGTGGGAAGCAGCAGCTCTTTTGGGGTTAAAACCTTAAACCCTCAAGCCTGTGCCAGCTCTGGCCTCCGGCACTGTAGGCTGGCCCGGGTGGAGGAGCTGCAGCTCTGGAGTGTTGAATCCACTGTAATTTCCTAAATATTGCCAAAAATAGTCAAACTGCTCCGCAGGATGTGCAGAGGGGGAGCTGCTGCACAGGAGGCTCATCCATCTCCCTTGGGATCGGGGAGGATCTGGATTTGCTGTGCTGGTGGCCGGGGAAATCCCCGTGACACCCCCAGGCTGGGGCAGCGCTTCCCAAATCTCTCTTTTCCATGGATTTCTGGGGTCTGGGCTAATCTGCCTGTGTAAATCCAGCTCGGAAGGGGGAAGAGAAGTCCTGGGAAGGGTTTGAGCACTGTTTGAGGAGTCTGGGGTGGGATTTAGGACCTGCAGGTGTTGGATAGAGAAATACTAACATTCATGAGGAAAAGCCTTAATGAGAAAACCCTGAATTAATGGAACCCCCTTAATGAGCTTAAGGAGAAGTTCCCTCCCGCGGTCGGAGCAGCGAGTGGGGAGTGCCCAGCCCCCGGCGCGGCCGATTCCAAACCTGGAGCGGCGCTGAAGGCCGAGTGCCCTTGGCAGGTCCCGGTGGAGCCTCGACTCGTGCTGCTCCCACATACTTGTATCCTTACGGAGTGCCGGGAGGATCCTGCCTCACGCTCTGGCTCTGGCTCCTCTCGGCAGGAATTACTTTTCCACAGCTCCTTGCTGCTGAAATGTTCCCCTCTCTTCTCCTCTCTCCTCTCCCTGGCCAGAGTGCGGCTGGAATGCCTCTGGAAGTGCCTTCTGAGTGTTGACCCGTGGCCAAGGGATGCATGGGGCCAGGCATTGCCCTCGGCTGCTCTGGAGGGTCCAGAATGTGGTGTTTTGTCAGCAAAAGGACATGCTGGGAGTGGTTTTATTAATTAATTAATTACATGCCAGGATGAGTCACTGGGTGGCCCCCAGAAGTGTCACGGAGCAGTGTGGGGTTCTGCTGGGGGGAATCCTGGGAAGCAGGGAATACCGAGTGATAAACATCCAAGAGCTTCATTTGAGACTGGAAATTCCTTTGAAATTCCCTTCAAAATCGGAACATTATAATAATCATCATCATCATTCCTATTTTTGTTAATTCCTCAATCCCATGGTGGGATCCAAAACCAGGAGAGAAGACGTTGGGTTGAGCTTGTGGCTTTGATGTCATACTGTGAGCAATTCCCTGGCTCTGTCTCCTTCCCCTCCATCTGCTCCCCCAAACCTCTCCCAGCCCAGGGACCAAGACAGGAAGTGACTTTGGGGGCTTTGGGAGCGTTTAACCTTTTTAACCCACCTGCCCCCCCACCACTCCCCCATCAAACCCATTAATTAGCCCAACAACAATTAAGCAATTGATCCTGAAGGTTTCCTTGTTCAGGGCTATGCTGCTTCTCAAGGCAAAACCTTGGGAACAGAATGGGGAATTTGGGGTTCATTCTGCCCTAGAGCTTCCTTAAAGTCAAAATCTTTGGATACTTAATGGCCCCAGGGCTGCTCCAGAGCTCCTTAATCCAGGGCTCCCTAATGCCTGCCTTTTGTCCCAGGTAACAGAGCAGGGACACAGGGACTTTTGGACCCTCTTTTTAGATCGGGCCTGGCTCAGGTTTAACTTAACCAGAGCATGACAGGATCCAGTCCCCCAGGATCCACGTTCTCCATAGGCTGCTGGACACTGCTGGCCTCGTGTCCCGGAACTCCTGTCCTGCTGCTGGCGGGGCTATGCCAAGAGGCGACGCGTGCCCCATGATCCCACCCAGCTGAAGCCTCCTGGCCCTGCCACCACCCCGGCAGCAAGTGAGATCCCCTTACACATTCCCCTCCCAAAATAGCTCAGGTTGAGCCTCTGGCCGTGCTGGCCAAACCCCTGAGCCCTGTCTTTTGGGGCCTCTCCCTGGGAATGTCATGATCCCAGAGCTTCTGCAGCTCCTCCTCCTGGGAGTGGGCACAGGAGAGAAGTGGTGGCTTCAACTGAGCTTTCATTGGCAAAGCGCTGGGAGGTTGTGCTGAGATGGAAGAAGTTGAGGAGTTTGAGGTTGGGTGAAGGAAGTTGAGGATGAGAAGGTTATGTGGAGGAGGTTGAGAGAAGGAGGTTGAAGTTGGGTTGGGGTGAAGGTTGAGGTTGTGTTGAGGAGATTGAGGCTGTCTTGAGGTTGAAGCTGTGAGGAAGTTGAGGTTCAGTAGAGGAGGTTGAGTTTGAGTTGAGGTTGAATTGAGAATGTTGAGTTGGGTTGGGTTGGTGGGTACCGTGGTCCTTCCCCTGCCTGAGCTGATCTGGGTGCTCCCTGTGCTCCCTCCCAGACGATCCGGACCCTGACGATGGCTTCAACTACAAACAGATGATGGTGCGGGACGAGCGGCGCTTCAAGATGGCCGACAAGGATGGGGACCTGGCAGCCACCAAGGAGGAGTTCACAGCCTTCCTGCACCCCGAGGAGTACGACTACATGAAGGACATCGTTGTGCAGGTGGGGCCAGCACAGAGGCATTTTGGGAAGCTCTGGTGGCGGGTGGTCACTGAGGGGCAGGAATTGCTCTGGGCCCAGCTCACACCGGCATCTTCTTGCAGGAAACCATGGAGGACATTGACAAGAACGGCGATGGTTTCATTGACCTGGAGGAGTACATTGGTGAGACCCTGGAGCTCCACGTCCTCTCTACATCCCCTCAGTGTCCCCATCCAGTGGGAGCCACTGCCACCATGTCCTTCCCAGCGCTCCCCCTCGCAGAATGTTCTTCTCTCTTTCAATTTCCACCTGCCCCCATGCCTCCATCAAGGATTTTCGGGTGAAATCATGGCCCAGATGGTGCTTTGGGATTTTGCGGATGGATTTAGGGAACTCAAGGTTTTGGGTCAGTCCTTGGGATGGGGTCAAGGCCGTCGGGCTGATCCTGATCTCGCTGTCCCCCCAGGTGACATGTACAGCCAGGACGGTGACGCTGATGAGCCCGAGTGGGTGAAGACGGAGCGGGAACAGTTTGTGGAATTCCGGGACAAGAACCGGGATGGGAAGATGGACAAGGAGGAGACCAAGGATTGGATCCTGCCCTCGGACTACGACCACGCTGAGGCCGAGGCCCGGCACCTCGTCTATGAGTCCGACCAGGACAAGGTGGGCCAGCAGCTCTGGTGGGATTTTGGGAGTGGGAGGAGGGGGGAAATGGCAGGATGGGGAAATAGCGGGATGTGGCATTCCCTGCAGGATGGGAAGCTGACGCGGGAGGAGATCGTGGACAAGTCGGACCTGTTCGTGGGCAGCCAGGCCACGGACTTCGGGGAGGCGCTGGTGCGGCACGACGAGTTCTAGGCTCGACGCCGACACCTATTTATGGGCTCCGTCCCTCGCCGAGGCCGTTCCTGCCGCGGAGAAACCCCATCCCGGCTCCCGGGGATGGGCTCGGGAAAGCCACACTCCCCCGGCACTTGGGGCTCGTCTCGTTGTGGGTTTTCCCTGGATTTTAACGACTTTTGGGTTATTTTTGTATGTTTTGGTTTTACCACGTGTGGAAGCAGCTCCCCTGGCGCGGGGGCAGCGACGGGGCTGCCCGGGGCTACGGGGCCCGGGGGCCTGGGGGGGAGTGGGAAATTCACGGAGGGATTGGGATTGGAATTGCAGTTGGAATAAAAATTAGAATTGGAATTGGAACGAAAATTAAAATTGGAATTAAAGTTGAAAATGAAATTAAAATTGGAATTTGAATTGGATTGAAATTTGAATTAAAAATGGAATTGGAATTAAAACATTGAAATGAAAATTGGAAATTGAAATGGAATTGGAACCAAAGAAGTGAAATTGAATTAAATGGAAACATTGATGTGAAATTGGAATAAAAAGTGAACATTGACATGAAAATTCAAACCCAAGAAAACCCCGAAACCATCAGAGCAGCAGCAGGCCCCGGGGGGTGACCCGGAGGTGACCCCAGGGCGGTCGGACCCTCCTCCCCCGTTGCCGCCCCCTGGGATCTGGGCAAGACCCCTCT
>VZRQ01006397.1:0-25585 GCA_013397975.1 Machaerirhynchus nigripectus | reverse complement strand
CAGAGCCAAAAAACACAAACTGGGCTGAAGTGCTGCCTCTGCTCCTCAGCAAGAAGTAGCTAAACTAATCTCTGTGTCCTTGAAGTACAGACTGTTTGAAAAGTTTGCTCAGTTTTTTTGTCTCTGTCTCCTGCACTCAATTTTAAAGGCATAGAAAGGCACAAGAATTATGTCTGGGCATAGAACAGTGATAGGGGATACACAGCATAAAGTCACCGCAAGACAATTTTTTTTAATTTCATAAGCTGTGAAGCTCAAAGGACAAGGGACAATGTCTTTAAACTGACAGAGGGTGGGTTTAGATTAGAAATTAGGAAGCAGTATTTCCCTGTGAAGGTAGGGACGCCCTGGCAGAGGCTGCCCAAAGAAGCTGTGGCATCTTTGTGTCCCATCCCTGGCAGTGTTCAAGGCCAGGTTGGACAGGGCTTTGGAACAACCTGGTCTAGCAGAAGGTGTCCCTGCCCATGGCAGGGGGAGTGAAACTAGATGGTCTTGAAAGTTGCTTTCAACCCCAGATGGGATTCTTTCTCTGGTCTTTGCCTTGATGTGAATGCTGTGAATTCTGGTAACAGTACAGCCTCAAGGAAAACGCAAATGGAATAGACACCCTCCGTCAGCTCCTTGTTTTCACTGGGGTTAATAGCAACCTTGTATTTCTGAGCTCTGTGCCTCTCTCTAAACATTACTTTTGAACTAAAACCTCAATATGACTTCCCACCTGGAGGGTGGTAATGGCACAGGAAAAGATGTAACAGTTTACATAACACTATACCCAGAGCCATTATGGGTTTGTTTTACTTGCCTGCAAGACTGTGATCATTGCTCTAATTAAAAGTCTATGCAGAGCTATTTATCTTCTCATGTTTGCCTTGCAGACACTTGTCACTCAGCCTGAGCTTGTTGCTTAGGCTGCCCCCTGTGATCAAGAAGAGGCATCCAGGGAAGATAACTTTTCCACTGATCATAACTGGCTCTCAATAGGAGATTACCACCCTTCTCTCATTTTCCTTCTCCAGTGACTGTGGAATGAGCCCAGGCAATTAACTCTTGAATGACTGATCTCCAAAGTCCTTCATACATAATTACTTCTATCTAGATGTCTTAGGTAATATTTGATAAGCAGATAAACCATATTATTGACTTCATTCCTCTGTTGTCAGTTTTGGGCTGTTATCCCTCTATTTATCCCTGACCAAAGCTCAACCCATACTCTTCATATTTATTGGTAACAATGGACAGTTTCTGAACTCTGCCCCCATATTTCTTCAGCAGCTTAAAACCTGGTGTTTAAGTCTTAAGGTCCATTTCACTGCATGTCATTCAAGGAACCTGACTGCAAGTGCTTTTAGTCTAATACATTTGTTTGAATACTTGCACAATAAATGGGGATAATTTCTGCTTTACTGGCCTACGGGGCAGCCGTTATGTAGCCTGATAACTGAGAAGTTATTTTGTAAAGGAGAGAGATTAACAACTTACTCCTGCTATGTTTAGATCACTTGCAAAGAGCATTCTGCCAATTCAATTTAGTAAGGAAGGGAAGATTTTTTTGGCTGCTGGACTAAGGAGGTATTGTTCAGGCATACCTAATAGGTTAGCTTGCATAGCCTTGTCATAACAACCTCTTAAATAACTCTCCTGGTCCTGAAAACTAAGTAATTTCTCACCCATTTTCCTGTAAGGTCTAGTTTTACAAAGGAATTTAGGAGTGTTTCTTTTGAGGAGGATTTCAAACTTACACACCCACTGCAACAATTTTAAAGCTGTTTTCCTTGTGCTAATTAGACACCTCAGTTTTCATGTTGGTTTACTCAGACACTTAAATTTCTTCTGCTACATAGAAGAGTTGCTGCTGTGCCTAAATTGAGCTGATCAACACTTGCTGAAGGATCACAGAATATCCTGAGTTGAAGGGACACACAGGGATCATCAAGTCCAACTCCTGGCCCTCACAGGACACCCCAACAATTCCCTGTGCCAGAGAGCATTGTCCGGACACTCCTTGAGCTCTGGCAGCCTTGGAACTGTGACCACTGCCCTTGGGAACCTGGTCAGTGCCTGATCACACTCTGGGGGAAGAACTTTTCCTGATAACCAACCTAAATCTCCCCTGACACAGCTCCAGCCATTCCCTCGGGTCCTGTTTCTGGTCACAGAGAGCAGAGATCGGAGCTTCTGCTCCACTGCCCCTTGGGAGAAAGCTGCATACCGTGGGGAGATCCTCAACCTCCTCCAGGCTGAACAAGCCAAGTGACCTCAGCAATTCTGCAGGTAACTTGGGATTTGCCAGTTAGGCAGTCCTATGCCATACTGAAGTCTGTCCATTAAAGAGTCCAAGATAAATTATTTGAGCAAGATTGAGACACAGCACAACAGGTAAGAGGTATGTATTATTCACTCAAGACGGCAAAAGACTTTGCCTTGGGTTTGATCTCTCCTAGAATTACCTGGGTTTTGCAAAACAGTGTGTCTCTGCAACTTCAGGAGCTGGGATTAGACCTAGGCCTGCTTTCTGCTCTTCTTTCCTTCCATGTCCTCCTCATCTGAGATGGCACTTACTCTTGTGAGGTCTTGCATCTTGTGCTGCAAAGTGAAGTGAATACAGGAAGGTCTACTCCAAACCCATCTATAGGCTGCTGTTCAGGCCTCTGTGTTCATAACTTGTCTGGGCCCAATTCTGACTGCTTATGTTCCAGGCAAGAGTTTTTATCACTCAAATACTGTGTGAAGAGTAGATAGTGTTGTCACTATTTTGACAAACACACATCTGTACTTAAATCCACAAGGTACAGCTTGAAATTCTTCCTGAATTAGATTTTAGTCTCTAAAATACCTATTTTAACCTGTGGATGATTTAATAAAATCCAGAGAAGTGGCAGAATTTCCCATAAACCTTCTAGTCATTCTGCCTGGAAGGGGAGATGGGAAGCCCTCACTGCTATATGGGGTGTTACAGATCTGATGCTTTGATGTCAAACTCTTCTTTTACTTTGCGAGGGATACAAGTGTCCTGTACCATAACTCCTGTAGCTGCCATAGAGACTGTTCCTGCTGTTGGCTGTGAAAGTCTCATGATGAACCTGAACACAAACTGTTGGCAGAACAACTAAGATGATACATCTCTGCATATGGAATCCATTGCACATGAGGAAAAAAAGTATCCTTCCAGTAAATCTTGTATTATACCTAGTCGTGGGGGGTTTTGTTGATTTTTTGGTTTTGGTTGGTTGGTTTGGTTGGTGGCTGGTTTTAAATTTTTTAAAAAAATTTTTAAAATTGTTATTTCAAATGTGGGGATTGTTTCTGTGGATTGCAGCCTCCCTTGGTTCCAATTCAGCAGGAATATGTTTCCATTTCCTGACATCTTGATAGAAACCAAGTGGAATTATTTTTATCATTACTATTGCAGGGGGTATAGCACTGACAATAGTTTTTGGGAATGGCCCATTTCTTTTGGAAAGGGACGGCAATCATAGAATCATTAAGGTTGGACAAGACCTCTGAGATCATTGAGACCAACCATTCCCCCAGGCCAATGCCACCACTGACCTATGTCCCCAAGTGCCACATCCACACATCTACAATAAGTGGCCCTTGAGTTTGAAAAGAAGCTCCTGTGGGAATAGTGTCCACCCCATCTTCTTGCATACTCACTCACTGTTTTAAAAGCTAATGAGCAGCTGATTTGTCAGGTCCAGACTTAAAAAAAAATCATATACAGCTCATTCTAGAGCTGCAACAACCTCAAAATTCTCTTGCCTGGAGGTTCCTTTCTGTACTCCTCCAGGCTTGAATCAGCCTTAGGCTGCTCTTAGCAGAAAGAGTAGTCGAGCCTGTGCTTTGGGCTCAGTTCTGTAAAGAAGAGGGGAGAAGTCCAGTTCTGTTGCACAGAGCCACTGCTTGTCCTTCTTTCTGTGGCTCAAGGTGGGACATGCATCTTGCCACATCTCTTCGGTAAGATGTGCAGATCACCTTGTTATGCACTGTCCTGCCCAAATAGAAGAGAGATACTCAGCTCTGCAACATGGCTCTATCTAGAACGGGAAAGGCAGCAAAACCTTAGATCTCTTGCACTGAAAAGCACCAGCTGCTTCTTTGCAAAGTGTCCTATAATTTGAGTAGTGATCTGTAGTACTCAGCTATTCCTTGTCCTGAGCTATTAGTTCACATAAAAATGGGATAATGTGTCCTTAGACCCAGTGAAGTGTCTAGAAAATCTGTCTTTGTGAATATTTGCACATCTTGGAATTTGGGTAAATTCCTAGAACCTGTCATTTAACTATAAGATAAACAGAATCTCATCAAGTAAGTAATACAGAGTATTCATTTATTTTCTGAATGAAGGCAGAAAGCACTAAATTGAGGGAAGGGAGGGCAAAACAGACCATCCCTAATATATCTGCAGTGCGAATTGCCTGAGTACAGTTCACAAGTCTCCTGCCACAGATTCTTGTGTTTGTCATATTACCTCATTCTGAATATAAGTGGTTGATGACATAGGGGTTGGTTGAAAGACAAAGCTGTTAAGGCTTTGTGGACTTTGCATTCCAAAGGTCTGAAGCAGCTGTTGAAATCTAAGAAGAAAGTTGATGGTTTTGCTGCTGCCTTCATGTATAGCCCTTACCTCTCTACTTCACTGTCTGCAAGTGTGTATTCTGAAAAACAGCTTCTCCTTAAGGTGATTTGAGGGTTTTGTGGAAGAGACAGGAGCCCTACAGAGGCATTTAGGGGCAGCCTGGGAGGAGGTAATACAGGAAAGGGAATTCAACAGCAGTAGTACTACTCACTGCCCTCCCATGGGGATGCTTATTCTTCACAGAGGGACTTGTTGCAATCTACTTTATTCTATTTACAAAGGGGAGCAAAACAAGAAAAGTAATGTCAAAAAGGATCTGCGCTAGGGACTACTCTTAACTGCTGTTTCAAGATTTTCCCCTGCCAGACAGATCCCAAAATGTATCAGGCATTGAGCAGAAGTTTCTTTTAAATGGAGTTCATGAAGGAGTTTCATACTGACAGTGGTTGAATCTTAGAGTTGTATATTCAGCAGATCAGTAACAGTGGATTTTACTTTTTTTTTTAATTTGGAAGGAAAATGAACCAGCTGCTTATGTTAATGTAGAGCATACTATTTGCATATAGGGTGGTGATTATATTGGGATAAGTATTGAGCTGATGAAGGAAAATTCTCGTAGCACACCCGAGATGACATAAAGTGGATTTTCCAAATTATAGAGCTTGAGACAGTGAAAGTGGCTTGTGGAACTGTATTAAAGTCAGACTTGTAAATTAGGCTTGATTGGTTCATGTTCCTTAAGAAATAGAGGTTGACATTTGTCCAAAAAGTTTTGGAATAACTGGCACAGAAAAGCAGAAGATCTGGCAAGAGTAACCCTCTGCAAATAGTGAAGTTGGTGTGGTTTTTCTCCTTTGTGCAGCTGTCAGGGAAGTCTGTTGGATCCACTGTTGGATTCTTTGCTCATAGAGGATTCAGCCATTATTACTCACTTTTGAAGAGTTTACGATGACCCTGTACAGGCCATAAATACATAAATATATGGTCAACAATAATACTTCATAAAGTGCAGCTTCGTCCTTTAAAATGGCGTTAACAGTACAAATTAGCATAATGTGATGGTTTCTTGGGTGACTGACTCACCAAACCATAGAGCTGTGTAAGTGTTCCTACATGACCTCACTGGTTTTCAGTACAGTTGTCCTCTGGGGTGTCTTCTGTGGTTCATACGGTACTAAACACATCTGGGGTTTTAGCACTTTAGGATACAAGTTCGTGGCCAAACGGAGCCTGGAGTTGTGATAAAATAATTGCTTCGGCCTTTGATTAAACATCTGTATTGGTCATGAGTGTGCCTGATGGATGTGACCTATTCTCTCCTTCTGTTATAGCGATCGACACCATACATCCAGTGCAATTCCCGTTCCAAAGAGACAGAGCTCTAGCTTCGGCAGATTGGATATTGGCTTTTCCAGTGGGCTTCCTTCTCCAGATAAAGGACTCCGAAAACGAGCCAGCACAGGAAACGAGAGACTACAGTACAAAACTCCCCCTCCTAGTTACAACTCTGCTTTAACACAGCCTGTTGCTGTCACAGCCCGTGTTGGAGAGCTGGATAAAAAACCTGGACCCATATGTTCTTCCTTGGACACCTCTACAGATTCCTCCAAAAGAAATACCAAGAAAGGCCAGGACTTGTGCAGTAGTTTAAATGGAGAAAATGGGAGCCTAAACAATACCCAAGATGGGCAGGAATCTTTCCTAGGACGTTCTAGTGCAATAAATGGGGCGTTTCTGCCTGGCGAGTGCTCTGGCACCATGAGCAATGAGCAGCCCTGTGAGTTTCAGCCTGCACTCAACCCAGTCCTTTGCTGCACCGTGGAGCAGGCAGAGGAGATCATGGGTATGGAAGCGACAGGGTTCAGCACAGGAGATCAGCTGGAAGACTTTAACTCCATCCCGGTGGAGCATGCTGTAGCAGTGGAATGTGATGAACAAGTCCTAGGGGAGTTTGAGGAGTTCTCTCGAAGGATCTACGCACTGAATGAGAACATGTCCAGCTTCCGCAGACCTCGTAAAAGTTCGGATAAGTGAGCTCGGACAGGGATTTGATAGCAGACATTGAGGTGAAATCAGTGATCTGGAATAGAAATAAAATTGCACTTATTCTTTATATTAATTATAAAAATAAAAAAGCTAAAGCTGTTCCTGTGGTGTTAGACAAATGGACTTGAGCACAATAACACAGGATCATGGTGTATTCACAGCCCAGGTAAATTTTCATTCTGCTTCAAGTCCTTTTATGTCTGGTATTTATAATCTGTTGGATGTTTTGTGGTTTTTTCTTTTCCTTTGGCATGGGAATCCATTTATAAAGGCTTTCCTGAAAACAACTTCTAGTGCTGATCAGCCCCTTATGTGAATATTTGTTAAGTTCTTAAATATTATTTGGAGTTAAATTTATTTTAATCTTTTCAGAAGAAAAAAACTTTAATTTAAAATACTTTTATGATAAGATGTCTTTACATTCTCCCATGTCCTCCTGTGTTTGCTTGAGCAACTTAGTCAGTATTAGAGCAATACCATGAATTTGTTACAATTGGACAACTTTGTTTTGGCTGTGCTCTGTAGCCTTTGAAGTTCTAGTTTGCACTGAAGAGTCTTCAGTTGGCAGTGTGAACTTGCCAGAGAATGAGCACCTGTGTGATATCTGCAGTTTCCTTGCACCTGGTTAATCAGAAATTACATTTGGGGGTTTTTCCACTTCTCCTTTCCTCTATACTTGCTCTTCCTACCAGTGGAAACCTGGAGGAGTAAATCACCTCTAAGGTTCTGTATAATAATCTCAGCCTGACCATTCCCCACTTAGGTTGGGCACAGATCTCATTAGTAGAGACTTAATGAACCCAGTCCCAACGTGGGGTTCAGCTGCCGCACTCTAAGGTGTGCAGTGGGGACAGTGTCCTGAGACACTTCAGACATCTTCCAAAAAACCCAGACTGGGAATGAAGCACTTTGGAATTAGGTGAATGTGTGGAATTGCTCCACCCTCTGTAAAAAGGAGGCACTTAAGATTATACATCTGAATTAATTTTTTTTTTTTTTAACCATCTGTACTTTGAGGGAAGAAACTTCCAGTGGTTTGCTGGAGGTGCAGTTTGCTGTTGGGTAGGTTACCACTGCCACAGGTGTTCAGCTGCACTAATCGGAAAGCAATTTGCAGCCTGCTTTGTGATTCCTGGTATGTGTTTCAGTTTGGATTTCATTGCTCTTGCTTTCTGTATTGTATACCCAAGAATCTGGGCCCAGTTGTGAGCTCTGAAATATAAAAAATATATAGCAGAATAAAAATACTTCATCATGACTGGCTTTTTTTTCCTCTCCCTGGTTTATGTTTTCTTTTGAACCCACAATCTAGTCTTTTCCTAATTTCATCGTAAGGCTAGCTGAATTTGCTTTTTAAAAAATGTCGATATGTATAATCTCAGCTTTCTGTTGTCAAAACAAGATGTGTTTGTGAGAACCAGTATACATAATAGCATTGTTCTAGAATATGCATTTTTCCAGGTAACGCCTTAATGATTGTATTTAAACCATATTCACATTTCTTCTGTTAGCTTTTAATGGTTGTGTCTGCAGTTGAGTGGTTGGATCGAGCCTCTCTGCAGCGATTTGTTGGCTTTGGTCTGTCCCAGGATGATGTGTTAGGTGGGAGCACTAAGAGACCTTGATTTTGGGACACTGAACATGATTTCAGGTGCAAAGTTGAACACATCCATGAGTATCTTCTCCCTCAAATTAGCTCATCTGTTCCAAACTCATGAAGACTTCCCCAAAGGAAGTGCTGCAGCAGCTTAAGCCAACATCTTTGGGAAGGAATAGGTAGGAAGCTCTTGCTGTGCTTTGGCCTAGAGAGGAAGAAATAAACACCTGAAAGCACAGCACTTAGTAGTGATGAGCATTAAGATAATCTGTCCTGGGCCCTGTACCATCTGATACCAGTATAATTTCAGGTGAAATTCAGTAACTAGGTCAGTTTTGCAGCCTGTGGGGTGGGATCTGGCAAGCTCGAGGCAGCACAGACCTGTTTGTATGCACACCATGTTCCTGTGTAACAGAAAGGCATTAGCTTGTGTGTGATGGTGACTTTTCAAAGCAACCCAAAGAGTAGTTGTGAAGTCACTGTGTTTCACAGGTGAACATGGAGCATCTCAGTGCAATTAAGCAACATGTGAAATTAGGTTTGTACAGCATCAGTGTGACTTCTTTTTTTTTTTATTAGTTGTTTATTTCTCAGGTTGCACGAACCAAATGAAGTCTAGTTCTCCTCCCCAATGCTGTATTGCTGTCCCTGTTTAAGCCCTGTAATTGTTAATGTGTCAAACACCACAGTTGATTTTTGCATCTGTTGCACAAAGCTGCTCAGATGGACTTTCTATGGATGTATCTTTAGTTAGCCTTAAATTATCTCTGTGTTTCTCTTCCACTTCCACCACTTTCAGTGTAGCGGTGGGACAGCATCACAGGGCTGATGAAGCATTGACCAGCTCCTTGTGGCTGTGAGGACAGGGGTTGTACAGACTGCAGCCATGTCATAGCTTTCTCCTTTTGGTGTTTATTTTTTTCACCCCCTGTAAATTACTTTGGAAATAGTGTAGTGGAAGAGAAACAAACAGTAGGTTTGAGGGTGAGATGGTGGATCACAGTGTGCTTTCAGTTTTCAAGAGCCTTTTCGTTCCTGCACAGCTGTGACACTTAAATGTCTGCAACTGTCTTCAAATGGAGAAAGCATTTCATTACAATCTTTCCCCCTCATTAGAAATCCTTAAGATTTTTAAGCATATTAGTTTTGGAAGATCAGATCCCACTATATTTCTATAGCAAGCACAACAGCACTGGCTTATCCTTGCTTGACCAGGTATTTAAAATAAGCAAGACCAGAATATCCCATAGTAAATGACACATTAAAGCTATATTGCCAATTGCAGGAAAGCTCATCTGTCTTTATAAAATAAAACTGATTCGTATCTTTCAACTTGTGTGTCTTCTTTAATGGCTCCTTTGTGTTTTTTTTTTTTTTCCTTTATGACCCTGGTTTAAACCACAGTGCCCTTCCCAGCCCCAAAACTCCTTGGCTTATTGTTCATCAAACCAATATTGCTCCAAATGTCAATGTTTGGGCAAGAGGATTTGCCTGAAGAACTGACTGCCTTGCTCCAAATCCTGTTTCAGAAGAGCTGGTACTGCAGTTCTTTTTCATGCTTCTCCCAAAAAGATGGCATGCAGCTAGAAAAATAGCTCCAGCCTACGTTGGAGCTGGGATTAAACTGGATTTGTAGACATTTATGAATAGTGGAAATACTGTGTTTCTTCATCAGGGAAGCACTGCTACTCATCCAGCACCTGTGATCCCAACTAATAATCAACATACGTCTGCCCAAAATGCTGATGTGCACCTTGAACAAGAGTCTGCTGCACGACTCTTGGCAGGAGTCTGTCCACGACTCGTGAGTCTCTGGTGAGAAGCAGTGAAATGTGAAGAGCTACAGGGACTCTCCAGGCATCATCAGGACTTTTTTTGGGTTGGTTTTTTTTTTCCTCCCACCCAGTCTGTCTATCAGCAGAGAGTAAAAACCCAAGGCATCATCTATGTAGTCCAGGAGCTGAAGTGGGAAGATACAGGAGAGAAATTTTACTTTAAGCTATTTTACAATGTTGAACAGCATTACTGAAATATAGTTGCATGAAAGTGAAGAATAAGGAATGGAAATGTTGCAGTGCGTTATGGCAGTTTCCATGGCCAGCAATATCATATTAGCCACTGCTGTCTTCTTCCCTCCCCCATGTTTGGTTCTTCCCACAGAGGGTTCCAGGTTCCCTGATCCCCCATTGGCCCATAGTATTTGTCCCCTCCCTTGCTATCCTCCATTGGTCTGTACCCTTAGCCCGCCAAGGTTCAAATCCTAAGTGCCTGTATCATTGGTGGTTTCGTGTTTTCCCCTCCCACCCTGTAAGGGGTAAAACACTGGTAATGGGCCCTCAGGGTTCTTCTCATGACCTCCAGGTTGAGTAAAGTCCTTGCGGTTCCATAAGGGAGTCCCTCCGTTTCATCTATTCCTCCTTAGGCGCGCCCTCGTCACTGGTGGGCTAGGCAGAACCTTACCGGTGGTCCGCCAGCCCTCTGCACGCCCCTGTGAGCCAGCCTCCATCCCCCTTCCAGGCAGGCAGATGCCCGGCACTGGGTCTAGCTGGACAGACAGCATTGTGGCATGGAAAGAATAAGATGGAGGTGCTGCTGGAAGAGTGGACTTAATCTAGTTAAACCTTAGGCCCTTCTGTGCCTCATTCTGTCACCTTACAAATGGGCAGAGAGGGTATGTCTCCTTGCTGTCTGGATTTTGACCTTGTTCAAGTGGAAGTGTTTGCATGTGCTCTGTCTCCTCTGAAATGATCTGGTTTTGCTGGTATCTCTGGGCAGCCAGAGTCTCCAGTCTACAGGCAAGCTGTTCTTAATCCCAGGTGGAAAAATATTTTCCAGGGGAAAAACTATTATCTAATCAAATCTTTTAATTGCTGGTTATTTTAATATCACCTTATTTTGTATATGGTAAAATGCAACATGGGTTTACAATTTTTCATTAAATAGTATGAAAGCTTTTTTGCCCTGAGTAATTGTAAGATGTCAGCTCTGCTGCTGCTTAATTTAATTAAGTGGTGAATGTATTGCATTGACTGGCTCAACATTTAATCTGCAGGACTCTTCAATCTTGCTTTGCTAGGTTACTTTTAATAGAATCATAGAATAGGCTTGGAAGGGACCTTCAACATCCTCCAGTTCCACCTCCTGCCATGGGCAGGGCACCTTCCACTAGACCTGGTTGCTCAGAGCCCCATCCAGCCTGGTCTTGAACACTTCCAGGCATGGGGCAGCCCCAGCTTTCATGGGCAACCACCCTCAGGGCCCCACCACCCTCACAGGGAAGCATTTTTTTCCCGATATTCCATCTAACCTTAACCTCTGGCAGTGGGAAGCCACTCCCCCTGGTCCTGTCATTCCAGGCCTTTGTTCAAAGTCCCTCTCCGGCTCTTTTGAAGCCCCTTTAGGCACTGGCAGGGGCTCTAATGTTGCCCTGGAGCCTTCTCCAGGCTGAACAATACTATTTCTCTTGGGGTTTTTTTTTACGGCAGAGCTGGTCCAGCCCTCAGAGCATCTTTTGGTGATGAACTCACATAGTTGAACTGTGAGCTTAGCCTGGACTTCCTGAGTCCATCTGGCCAGCTGCGTTACATAGTGTGTTTTTTATGTCTCTGTAAAAAGGAGTTTGCAAATCAGGCTGTATGGTCTCATCTCAGGTGTTAACTGAAACCATGGATGAGAACCGATTAGCAGCTCCTGAACTGCCATAGAATACTGATGCTTATATTAACAGATGTACATAGAACACTCGTCCTGCCTCAAAATTTCATTCAAAATGTGTTTATTTTTAAAATACAGCAATAAGGTAGTTCAGTCAATTGAGCTGCACAAAAAGATGTAAACCTTGAACATGCAGAGTTGGTACATGTAGAAAACCTGCCAGCCTAGTCATTGTGCTTCTGCCAGGCACGTGGGTGTGGGGATTGCACCTTGTGGACAGGGCAGGCAGGGGAACTCCTGCTCTTAGGGAGATGTTTCTCTCTTTGTGTTTCATACAGAAGGTGGCAAGATGGTGACATCATGGATGATTGGGTTCCCTATCCCTACCCAGATAGTGCAACCCGGAAGTGCAATCATGGTCTCCTTGGTTCCGCGATGTCACAACGGCCCCTTGGTTACACGAGGCCCTGCAATGTCACAGTGGTTCCATTGGTGCCTGCAGTGTCACAACAGCCCTTTGGTTCCATGGGGCCAAACAGTGACACAAAGGCCCCTTGGTTCAGCAAGGCCCCACAGTGTCACAATAGAGTCCTGGTTACACGGGGCTCTGTAGAGTCATAATGGGATCCATGTTTCAATGAGGCCCTGCAGTTTCACAACGTAACTTTGGTCCCATGAGCCCCTGCATGTTTCCAGTGTCACAATGGTCCCTTGGTTCCATGAGGCCCCACAGTATCACAATGGTTTCCATGGTTGCATAAGGTCCCATAGTATCACAAGGGTCTCCTTGGTTCAGAGACCAGGGCAGAATGGTTCCACAAGGCCCCATAGTGTCACAGTGATCTCTTTGGACCTGCAGTGTCAGAACTGACACTTGGTTACACGAGATCCTCCTGTGTCACAATGGCTCTGGATTCCATAGGGCCTGATTCTCTGACACTTAAGAGATGGTGTTAGACAGTTTCTATTTTCCCGCAGTTTTGGTGATGAAAGGAGCATGCTGGGCAGAGCACAGAGATGCTGCTGCTGTCTGCTCAGGGGAAAGGGCCCAACAAGGCTGAGGGGTTGGGAAGCTGCTGGAAGGGCTGTGCCTCACATGGTGCAGCTTTCCTGGGAGAGAGGGAACAGCAGGAGAGACATGCACTGCCCCACAGTGCAGCCGGGCAGGGGGACACTGGGCATGAGGAGGAGGAAATGTCCCTCCCAGGGCAGTGCTGTGGCAGGAGAAGCATCCAGAGGGAGGATGAGCTCAGTACATGTGTGTGTCCCAAGGCACAGAGGGTGAGGGTGGGCACTGGTCAGGCCAGGGCCAGCAATGACAGGGCAGAGCTGGTGGGGCAGCAAGATGGGAGTGTGCAGCCTGCAGGGACACAGCAGCAGCTGTGGGACAGCACAGCAGGACAAGCTGTGCTGGAGATGGCCAAGGGCCCTGGCAAGGCTGGCAGTGCCCAGGAGAAGCCAAGTCTTGGTGCCCCGGGGCACAGCAGCATCTGTGCCACCAAGGGCTGTGAGGAGACACCTTGTCCTGAGGCCTTGGGGCCTCCTGGCACAGCCCCAGCAAGGCTGGGCACTGTCACCCCCTTGTCCTGCCCTCAATCCCAGCACTACCTCTTGGTGACTGTTCTGCTTGTGAGCCTCTTTGGACTTCTCCTTTCAGGAAGGCACTATCCAGGTGGCCAGTTGATTGCTGCCAATACTGCCAACGCTGAGTGCATCTATTTTCATCTGAGATCTGCACATGCTACAAGCAAGGCATTTTTTGGGAAGAAAATCTCCTTTTCCTTACAGGGTGTCTGCAAAGGAGAACGGTCATAGACTTCCTTGTCTATGTTCCTTTGTGGAGCTCTGCTGCAGAAAACTATCTGTCTCTATTTTTCAGCCCTTGCTTTTCTGGTTTTTCTTTCAGGAGTCTGGTTTCAGTTGTTGGTCTGAAATTCTTGACAGAGTTTGGGGTTGTCTTCTGTAGTTTCATCTGATCTGGGTAGCTCTGCTCAGAATATGGGTCCTGGGTTTGGAAATAATTTTCCTGTATTAATCTTCTCCCTGCAAATTTGCAATGATGGTGAAATTTCACTTGCAACCCAATACATCCTCAGTGGTTTAATTGGATATGTGAGCGCACAGCAGAAAGACAGAGGACCCTTCTGTTGGTCTGTTTTCTATGGGTTCAGTTGTGCCCTTTGTGGGACTGAGACAGATGGGGCACCTGCTGGAGGTTTTGGTAAGATCTCAGCTTTGGCGTAATCTCAGAGACTTTCTCCTTTCTTTCACAGAATTTGAAACTAATGCTGAAAAGAGTGTCAATAAACCAAGTTCATTACTGTCTACATTGCTTTTTAGGAAGTTCTCCTGTGTCTTGATCCCTCGTCTAGAAGATGCTGAGGGTTCGTGTTCATGAGCCATTATGCTTTGGCCACAGCTTGACACCTGACCCCGAGAGATCTGAAATCAGATAGGCCTGGTGTTAAAAGATCTCTCGGCCTGGATGAGTTGGAGCTTCTGCCATGGGAATTGCTTGTTGTACTCTCCTCCAGAAGCACACTGGAATCACAGTATGGTTTAGATTGGAAGAGACTTTAAAGACCATCCAGTTCTACCCCTAGCCATGGGTAGGGACACTTTCCACTAGACCAGATTGCTTCAAGCCCTGTCCAGTCTGGCATTGAACACTTGAGTGATGAAACATCCACAGCTTCTCTGGGCAGAAGTCCTCAGTCCTTGGCAGAAGTCCTCAGTCCTTGGCAGAAGGCAGAGATGTCCCCTACTGTATTGCAACACCTGCACAGCATTAGATTCCTGTTCCTTTGTCGGGTCCAGGGGTGTTCTGGTGGAGTGCTACAACCTCCCGAACCGACTCCAACAGAAAGTCTCTCGGCAGCCACTGCATTCACACAGACACACACGAACACTCCGGACAGCTTCCCGACAAGCCGATGGCAAAGAGGCAGGAAGGGTCTTTGTGTGGAATTCCACGGCACAGGTTTATTTGAGCCCCACACGTGAAGGGCACCAGGGACAAAGGATCCCAAACAATTAGGAATTCCAGGTTATATATGGGGGCGGGGAAAGCATCAGGGACAGGGGCGGTACATAGGCAGGACTAGGGTACAGGAGCCAATGGGAAAATCTGAGTGAGTGGCAGGGAGCAAGGTCCAATGGGAGAGTGAGGAAGGGAGAATTTTCTAGCAGAGGACCAGATAAGGTATAAAGGGGCGGGGAGGCCAACTGGGGAGGCAGAACTGGGATACATTTTGCATAATGATACAGCATCCTAGGAAAGGTTTTTTTAGTTCACCCTTATCTGGAGAGGATTTCTATCCCTTGTATTATGGGCCACTGGCCCCCACATTCCTTCACCTCAAAACCAAAATGCTAGTGGCAACACTTTTTTCTTTTCACTGCTCACTACAGATGAGGTTCTAGTGGCGAGTGTTAAAGCTGACCTTAACAGAGAAGCTCTGAGTTCTTCCTTGTGACCTGGCTGTGATTGCCATGGGATAGGCAGTGTGTCAGAGGAGTGAGTGTAGTGAGATGGATGTTCCAGCCACTGTGATGGAATTAGAAAGCACCTTTCTGGAGGCAAATAAAGGTAACGCCTCACTGGCTGTAAGGGCAGTTAGGGCAGTGCAGAAATGCTCTTCTCCTGGTGCTTGGAAACACAGGATTGTGCTGGCTCCAAGATATTTGACCTGAAGGGCAGAAACACTACTCTTCCTTGCTGATGGGCTGTTCCTCCTCCAGCACAGGTTGTGTTGTGTGCTCAGGCAGGACACCTTCAGCTCCTGTGCAAGAGAAGGGTGAAAGCAATTGTATGATGGTTTCCTGCAGTCTGCGAACACCTTCTTTAAACCCCTGTTGGCAGGCTGAAAGTTACCTGGAATTCTCTAAAAACATTCCCTATTTTCTGTTTCTGTTACATTTGTAACCACAAAAAAATTATCTATTTTGGAAAGAGGTCGATAACTTCACATATTTTTCAGATGGCCTTGAAATGCATGTGCCCTATGGATTCTGTATGGCTTCTCCACCTATTGATGTCTGTCACATCTCCCTTTGTCCTGTGTGGGTATTGGTCTCTTCTCCCAGGGAACAAGTGATAGGACAAGAGAAAACAGCCTCAAGATGTGCCACAGGAGGTTTAAATTGGATATCAGGGAAAATTTTTTTCCCAAAATAGTTGTCCAGCCCCAGCACAGGCTGCCCAGGGCAGTGTTGGAGTCCCCATTCCTGGAGGGGTTTAACAGATCTGTAGATGTGGCACTTGGGGACATGGGTTAGTGGTGGCCTTGACAGTACTGGGGGAACAGTTGGACTTGATTGTGGAGAGCTCTCCCAACCTTAATGATTCTGTGATTCTATGTCTGTTCCAGAGTATAGACTTAGGCATCTAAAAACTCCTGAAACTGCAGCATATTCTCATTTAATTCCCTGGTAAGTTCAAGCACATTCAACCACATTCCTGCTGCACATTTTTACCATCTACCTAATTTCATTTTAACATCTCACCTTTGGCTTTCATGTTCCTCATGAAAAGAACCCCTCCTTTCACAGATCACCTTCCTTGGACTTTGAACACTGATTTAAGGCAAATGCAGGTCCACAACCTGTGGAAGCACTCTTTACCTTTGCCTCCAAGTTTGCCTTTAATAACCTTTTCCCCTGAGCATGCAGGAAATGTTCTCATGCTGGAGTAAGTGGAGGGCCCTGGCTGGCTTGGCTAGGGGTTGTTTTTATAGTGACAACTTTGTTCAGTAACACATAGTGTTGTCACTGTGCTGGGGACGGAGTGAAAAAGCACGACACAAAGTCCAAGTCCAGGGAGAAAAGCCGTTTAAATTATTAATTAATCTGGCCTTTTATAAGGTGATTCGCAAAGATGGCAGGAGGCCATTGGTCCTTTGACCAGCCACCCCTCAGCATGATTGGCTGAGACTCTACAACACTTGTTTCAAAATATTTTCCCCAAAGAACCATAACAAACTTGGAAAACAAGCTGCAGGTGTTAGAGAACTCGTTTACAAAAACCATCTCACTGTTTTTCATAGTTTGCATGAGAAAGACAGAGTTCTCACAGAATGCTGCAGAAAGCTGGAAAATTTCTCTGCTAAGAGCTATTCAGCATCCACATAGTGTGACAACAAAAAGCAGTTGTTTGGCTACCCTATTGTCCATGGAGGAGACTTGCTAAATTGGGGTAGGATTTGTCCTGGGTGAGAATTCCAAGATGCTGTGAGCTTTGCTGGGAACTTAAAGGGCCAAAGAGGGAAGCTTTAATCCTCCCTCATGTTAGACAGATACGAAGTGCAGGAGTGCATGGGCTCACTCTGTGCAGCAAAGCTTCCAGCCTTAATAAAAAGGGTTGCTGCCTTGAGCAGAGTTTGTCAAGCTGGGTGGCAGTGGAACATTTTACACTCTCTTTGCCTAAGCATCTTGAAACCTGTGCCTCAGCTGTGATTTTCAGCATAAGATAAACAAGCAAAACAGACACCATTGACCCTTCCCGACCTGCCAAAACAATTGAGTCCCAAAACTTTTCATCATTTTTATCACAAGCCTGTCCAGCCCCAGAACAGGCTGCCCAGGGTGGAGTCTCCATCCCTGGAGAGATTTAAAAGCTCTGTGGATATGGCATTTGAGGACAAGGTTTTGTGGTGGGTTTTGCCGTGCTGGGGGAATGGTTAGAGTCGATCATGTTAGTTATCTTTTCCAACTTTAATGATTCTGTGAACTTCTTCCTTGACAACACCACTGAGAAACAGGTGTGGCTTTAGTTTGACTTAATATCCCACATTTTGTGCACTCATTAGTGCTAGTTGTAGTTAGTGAAAGTAGAGCACATTAGAGGCTCTGGAATCCAAATCACACAAGCAGTAACTGGAACAGAGGAGAGGAAGAAGAGCATGAAGTCTCCAAGGGTGATTCTTAATTACTTGGCATGGGCAAATGCTTCCAGCCTGAGCTGTTCTCAGTGACTGGAAGCCAGAAGGAGGAGGAGATGAAGGATGGAAATGACCAGCTCCTCATGTGGCTGTGTTTTTGCAGGGAAGAAAAGAGGCTGCAAGTGCCCTGCAAACGCCATTCCTGACCTTGGTAATTCGTGGGGGTGCATGGCCGTGGTCTGCCAGATAATTGAGTGTGTGCATGTGCAAGGGAGAGGAAGTTTAATGCTCTCTCAAAGCAAATAAAGGTCTGATCATTTCCCCAGACTCGCCACAAACAGATTAGAGAACTATGGGGTAGAGTTATGAATAAAGATTTATATTTATTTTATTAAAGTTTTTTTTTAAAACTTCAGTCCCACGACCTTTGGTTGGAGGAACCAAACTTCACCTTCCTTTTCTCCAAGTATTTTCTCCATCCAGCTAATTATAAAATGTTACACAGTCTCTGTGAGAAGAATTTAGGACGAAACCTCAGAGAATGGGACATTACTAGGGAGAATATAAAGAATAATAGTATTAGCACCTACTGAATAGAAACTTCAAAAAAACCATTCATTTAGAGATTGTGTGTATTTGGATGACACTCTCAGGCACTTGGTTGGACTTGATGATCCTTGTGGGCCCCTTCCAGCTCAGGATATTCTATGATTTGCATTGGATTCTTCTCATCTGTCTTGAAATTATTTTAAAATCCAGCATGTGGCTTGTACCTGGGATTTCAGCTTCCACTGAGCATCCCCTTGGTAGGATATCTTTTCCCATCCTGTGGATGGTGTAACTCCTCTGTGGATGTGAGCCTGTGCTGCCTGTACTGCATACCCCATGGGTGCTGCTCTGTGGGTGCAGTGAGCAGTGAGTGGCAGAAGAGAATCAACTCTCACCCCAGAGTGCTTAGGATGGAGCATAAGAAATGAATAGAGTCCCCCAGCTTTCCAGGCCAGCCTCCCTGCTTCTGTCTGAATCCAGGCTGATGCAGGGGTGTGGATGAAATCCAGGCACAAGCTGTCAGCAGCCCTTGAACAGGAGCAGCATTGTGGCCTCCTGCCTGGAAAGGAAGGTGTGTTATCCCCCTTGCCCCTGTGCACCTCTCCTCTGGCATCCCATGCTCTGGATTAATTCTTGTGAGCCTTTAACACACGGGGTGGGATCTTGTCTGCGAGGATGGGAATCCTGGGACTTTAGGCTCTCAGAATGACAGAAGCGGCTGTGATTTAGATGTGTACTAATAGAGGGGATTAGCCTCCCAACACATCTGACCACTCCAGAATTCTTTGGGCAGCCTCTAATGAAGCGTCCCCAGGCAAGAAAATCCTGTGCAAAGTAGGAAAGGTGCTGGGGAGAGGATGAGGGGGCTAATCTCCAAGATGTAGTAGGTTTGTTCAGTCTTAGCTGTTATATTTGCACAGGGAAGAATATAAATCAAGGCTGTGCTAGTCTATATCTGGCCAATTTCACTCTGGAATTCCTGACAGGTGACCCCCAGGTCCAGCTGCATTCTCTCAGTGCTTATTTTTGACATTGTAATCCAAACTGACGTTCAGTGCTTGAATATACAATAAGTTTATTACAGCTAAACCTCCCAGCTCAGGGATTTCCTGTTGGCAAGTCTCGGAAAAATCAGGATTCCCACTGGTATTAGGCTGAAAATGTTTACAGATAAAATTCAACTTAGCAAGTTATGCTAAAATGGTTTTGGAGCCAAAGTGGAACAGTATTTTCACCCCACTGCAGTTGTGCCTTATCCTTCCTTGTCCTAACCTACCCCTTCCTGCCTGGCATTGGAGGCGGAGGCCCCTGCCCTGCACAGCTCCTGAACAGGGTTTTGGTGCTGCTCTCAAGGGGAACTCACTAACTTGCAGCAGATGAATCAACAGTCCTATGGTTAAGCAGATTTCTTGAGCCTGTTTTTGGAACCTAAACTGTTTTGTCTTGTTCCACTTTCTAAAGAGCATGAGCAAAATCTGCACAGCATCTTACCCAATCAATCACCATGTGACCACACTGATAGATGCCACAAGCAGATAAGACTTGAGATATCCCAATTACCTCCAGGAGTGGGACATTATTTCCTAATCTTTCCATGTCTATATGAGGGTTGCAACACAGGGCTTGAGCTCTTGACCTGCTGGTTAATAAGCTGTTATGATGGGGTGTGAATTTGGCTTGGGACTGGTCTGTGCCCATCTGGCACATGGACAGCATCTCTTCTGCTTCCACCTCCCCTTGATGGAGCTGATACCTTATAAAAACAGACACAGCTCTCTTCATCCAATGGATCTCAGCTGGAATTTGAAGCTGGTTTTTTAATAAGATGAAGATAAAACATTCACTGCTGTGTCCCAAAGGGGAAATGTGAAGTAGCTCTGTGTGGGGTTGAGGGGTGGGAGGTTCCTGTGCCGAGAGGTTCCTCAGCACAGGTGATGCCAGAGTCAGAGGTACTGCTATAAAAAAAGAGATGCATCTCCTGCATAGTATTAACAAGATCCAAAGAGAACAGGTAAGGTCTCATTTCTACACATCCACCACCATGTGATGAGAAGAAATGCATGGCCACACAGAAAATGTGCAGTTGGGTATTTTAGGAAAAAAATTGGAACTATAGGAGTAGGGAATATTAGAGGAGATGATCCAGAGACTGTAATCCCTGCTACTGGAGAGTGTGAGAAAAAGGGCATGGAATCATAGAATGGTTTGGGTTGGAAGGGACCTTAAAGCTTATCTCATTCTGCTCCTGTGCCATAGGCAGGGACATCTTCCACTAGACCAGGTTATTTCAAGCCCTGTCCAACCTGGCCTTGAACACTTTCAGGGATGGGGCAGCCACAGCTTCTGTGGGCAACCTGTGCCAGGACCTCTCCACCCTCAAAGGGAACAATTTTTGACATATATGATGATAGAATCAGAGTAAACAAGACTGGAAGGACCAGCTTTGAGGTTTGATCTGATGTTGCGCAGGGTTTTTTGTCAGGAGAGTTTCAGATCTCCAAAGGTGGAGATTCCCTAATCCAGACCCCTGTTCTACTGTTTGACCACCTTCATGGGGAAAGGCTGCCTAATCTTATCTTTTAACTCGGGTTGTTGACTCTTTTCCTATCACTGAGCATCTCCCATGAGAGCTTGTCCCTTTCTCTTCTCTACACCATCCCAGAGTTGCAGACAGTAATAAAGTCTGTCTTTGCCTGAGCCTCTCCCTGTGTGCCCTGAGCTCCTAGTTTCAACCAGCTTGGTGGCTTTGCTGTGTTCTCTCACCATGTGCCTGGTACTGGGGAGTCCAAACTGGTCCCAGTGCCCTGTTTGACAAGTGCCAAATGGAGAGAAGGAATCACTTCCCTGGTCCTACTGTCTCCACTTCTGCCTCCACCACCAACAACATGGTTTGTCTTCACTGTCCCAGGTTCTTTCCCCAAAATGTGCTTGCCAGCCTGGCAGACTCCAGGCTGTAGACACCCTGAGAGATGTCCCATCCTGTCTCAGCAACTGAGGGTGGTCTACTCAGGCTCCTGAATTCCTTTCCAGCTCCATGTTTTTGTTCATCCAAGTCACAGGTATACTTAATTCCCGAAGAATTCAATAAAAAAAACTTGGGAAAAGATTCCTGTTCTTTTCTCCCTCTGTGGTTTTTAAATTTTACACATCTTAAACCCAAGTAATTTGCTAGTCACTGGAAGTGTAGCATCCTGTATGGCTCCTGTGAGAACATGTGTTAAAAGCAGGATTATCACTTGCAGGAGCAACACAAGAACAAACCTGGTAACATACCCTTCTGTAGCATGGGGCCTGCATGGAGGATCAGCCATGAGGTCTTAACCACCAGACCTGGAAACAATTCCTTGCTGCATGCTCCTGCCTGCTGCTCTTGGTAGCTTTTTGTTGTGACAAATGACACATTTTCTTTTCCTACAGGCTCATGTTTTTGTGGCAGAAGTGTCTAAAAGCAGCAGCTAAGCTGAGCCTCACTCCTCCAGGAGCTGCCTGGTCACCTAGAAGGGGATGGGGCTCTTCCTGGTGGCCACATGTAGACTTTCCCTTCTAGGATTTCCATATCCTAGGATTTGGAGAGCAGAGGCTGCTGTGGGGGTTGGCAAGGAATGAATCCATAGGTGAGAAAGTCCTGTAAAGTTTTATCTCTGAAAATGCCCTAAAAGAAAGGATAGAAACCTGTTCAACCTGAAGTCACAGACCTTGTTGGTCCAGACTGTTTCTGGTGACTCAGAATAGATCTAAATCTTAAAATTTCACATTTCTAGGACTCATACATTCCCAAATGGTTCCTTTTTCCTGCCTCTGTGTCCTTCCTTCTTCTCTTCTCCAGCTAAGTCAGAGAAAGAGGCTGCCACTGTCAGGAAGGGAGCACGTGACTGCTGGTCCCCATGGCTTGGTGTGATGTCCAGTTGCTGTTACAGCTATTGCTTTTGCTGGAGCAGGGATGGATCAGAATCCTCTGTCCTCATCCGAGGTGGGGCTGTGAAGGTTCCTCCTGGGTGGCACTCGCTGCCCAAGGAGCTGCTGCTCATCTCTGAGGATCAGAGGCTGAGCAGAACTGGGGGACCTGGTGTGCCAAAGGGTGGCAATGATCTGAGTGCTGGGTTCCTCCCTCTCCTGCACATCTCAGCCTAGGTAGAAATCCAGCTGTTGAGGTTAGCTCCAACCTTCCAGGGTTTCTGGTTCTGAGGAGCTGGAGCATCCCTCCCACACAATCAGCACATTGCTTCCACTGGCTACCTTCCCTTTGGCTGTAGAGGTGAAAACATACGGATAAGTGTCCACCCCATGATGCTCCTTGGCAAAATACTTGGAGCCCTTTGCAGGGAAGAACAGGATCAGCCAAGCTTCCTCTTTGTGTCCACCATACACTAACACTTCCATGTCTCTGAGGACCACCTTCCAGGCAGCTCTGTGAATCCAGGACCTACTTTTCATCTGAGGGGTGCAGTTTGTGCACTTAGCAATAGCTTAGACCCTGACCCTGGAAAGTCAGTGCCAAGGATGCTGGCTGATGACACACTGCTCAGGTGACAGGCTGTGTGGAGAGGGATCGGTTAGAAACAGGAATTTAGTTCAGTTCCATCATGTTTCCAGTGAGTCTCAGTTTACAAATAGTTCAGGTCAACCACATGCATCTTTCTTTGACGCTTTTTTGAGGCTGAGGATGCTTTGGGGTTAATACTTTGAAACTTTCCCTTCCTGGCTGCCTCTATCTCCTTGCCTGCCAGGAAATTCCAGCACAAGAGTCAGAACGGTGCCTGTCTGGATTAACGAGGAGCCAGCACTGAGCTTTTCCCAGGGCATGGCCTGGTTGGTACCAAGGAGTCTATAAAGCATCATGGGTCCTGGGTGTTGAGCTGCTCTCAGGGCTGGTTCCCAAATGAGGGAGTGATGGTGGACACAAAAGACTGATGCTGAAGGTGGTGGCAAGCATCAGCACTTTATTGCAAAAACCCAGCCTTTTAAAGCACTTAGCCAGTTATCAGTTTACATAGTTTTAAAGCATAACAAGCATAATTTCAACCAACCTCCACACACCATGATGTGAACACGTGATAGTCATGCAGCATGTTTTTCTACCCCTAATTCAGCTGTGTCTCTTTCCCACAGTCCTCCACTTAGCCGAAGTAACAGGCCTGAGCCATGATTTTGAATCGGCCAAAACCGGGGCAGGAGACACTTCAGGGACAGAGTCAGAGAAGTGGGTATTTGCTTTATTCGGCACGCTGGGTGTGGGGGGATCGCTCCTCCAAAACCCACACACCCTGGTGCTCCCTACAACACAGTGTTAAGGGTTAAATTATGAATATTCATTACATTCCTTGGGACAGGTGTGGTTATACAAATTATTTCTCGGAAGTCACTGGTATCATTAGCATACGTGCCACGCATGCGCTGTGTGTCCTGGTGGTCGCACTGAGGAAGGCTTCTCCTCTTCCTCGGGGGTCTTTCTGATGACGATCAGTAGTCTTCCTCACAATGCACTTTTCACCTTTCTCCTCGGGGCATGCGTAGTCCTTTGAGGAATGATTCAGCAGTTTCTGAGATGATCTTTGGCCCCTCTATCTTGACAAGATTAGGGTGAATCCGGCTTCTTAGGTTTTGGAATTAACATTTGCTGTCTGAACCAACATTCGCTGTCTGAATGAACATCTGCTGTCTCCTAATAGTTAACATGAGTTAGCTATTGACCACCCCTGCTTCAATTTTACAAAGGCAACAAGGCCTTCACTTTGTAAGGTTTCACCTATATGCCACCAGGGAGGGCATGGGAGTTGGGCTTGTCTCCCATTCTCAGCAGCACGGCAGCAACCTGGGAAGTCAGATAGGAGTGGTGCTTGTGAAGTGTAGTTTAACATCTGGAAATTATTAGGTGCAAAGTCACCAAAGTCATGCAGAGTGATCCTCTGTCCTTGTGAGCTTCTCTCCTGAGAAGATGGAGTTGCAACACCTACCTGGCAGGCTAGTGGCTGCATGGACAAAGTCTAGGGCTTGGGGGTGGGGATTTGCTCCAAGAGTTCTCCTCTGGCAGTGTTTGGGATGTTGAGCAACCAATTTACCTTTTGCCATGAGCTGTGTGAAATGAGTATCCCAGCAGAGATCTCCTGAGGTGGGGTGAGGATACGAAGGCTGAAGGGAAAGAGCAGAGATGTTTGAAGTGCAGTTTAAATTGTTGTTTTGAACTCCAGTTAGATTCAAGGAAGAGAAGAGAGCATAGGGTCCCATTCTTGGGGTGCAGGCATCCCTTGGAGTAGAATCTCTTGCTGTATAAGCTTTATTTTTCCCTATCAGCAATAGAAACAACTTGTGAGGAGCAGCACATGTGGAACCATTCCTGCAGAGCTGCATCTTTAGCCAGACCTACAGGTTGCATTTTCCTAGAAGATTAGTTTTCCTTCTTTCTCCAGGATCACACTGTTAACTTCACAACTCAGATAGCTCCCCCAAACTAGCCTCCAAATCCTGAGGTAGGGAATGCATGGGTAGATATCAGGAGACAAAGCCTGATAGTTTTCAAATTTTTTCATCAGTGATGCCTTTGTTTTCTTACTCTGAAGGACAGGAGAGCTAGAAACACTTGGAAATGCTTCGAATCAGAACTGCAGAGGGGTTTGGGTTGGAAGGCATCTTAAAGCTCAACCAGTTCCAACCTTTTGCCAGACCTGGTTGCTCCAAGTCCCATCCAACCTGGCCTGGAATACTTCCAGGGATGGGGCAGCCCCAGCTTCTCTGGGCTACCCATGCCAGTGTCTTCACAGTCATTGGGTTGTGCACATCAAACCTTCCTGCAAGTGCTGAAGTACAGGTGAGAAAGCTGGAAGACTCCTGGAAAGCCAGAGACTGAAGCATCCTGCTCAGGATGATTACAGGAGATGAGGTAATTTTGTTGGGTTGTGGGTTCTAATTCTTATGTTAATTGCAATGGTTGGGTATTGTTAATTGCAACAACAATGGTTGGGTATTATTCCTTACCACCACCCAAGTCCTCCCAGAAACTGGTCTGTTTGTTGCTGGTGGTGATGAGGAAAGAAAGAAGCCATGTTTCTTTCCTCAAACCAGGCAGGGAAGCAGGATCAGCTCCAGATTTTTTTGAAGCCCAACATGTCTGAAGGGTTTAGATCAGGGATTTACAGTCTGCACCATGGTCCTCAATGGTGAAACAGGGGAGATTTGCAATGACTTTCTGGGAATTTCCAGAAGTTTGTACAGGCCACCTCTCTCCACACGGTTGATGGCGCCTCAGCCAGCAGGAGAGAGAGAGAAGGGGCTCCCTTTGCAAACTCA
>VZRQ01006396.1:241302-255086 GCA_013397975.1 Machaerirhynchus nigripectus | reverse complement strand
CGGACACGGTGAGCGGGGGACGGGGCCGGGCTGGGGCAGGGCCGGGGGGCCAGGACAGCCCCGGCTGGGGCCGCCCTGTCGCCGCTGGCTGCGCCGGTGCCTCTGACAGGCCCGGGTGGTGCCCCGTCCTGCTCGGGGCCGGGAGCTGCTGGCTGGAACGGGCAAGGGGCAGCTCTCCCGTGCGGTTCCTGCCCTTAGGCTGTGTGTCGGGAGTCTCCCCTGCGGCCCCGGCGTGCTGGCTTATCCCGTGTGTTGTACGTACCTTTCCAGATCCAGAAGCTGTGTGACCGAGTAGCTTCGTCCACGTTACTGGATGACCGGAGGGATGCTGTACGTGCTCTCAAGTCATTATCCAAGGTAAGTAGCCAACTTCTGAGTAGCGGCGTGAATTTCGAGTAGCTGTGTCAGGTACTGCTAAAAAGGCTTTGTTTGGTGTTTGGGTTCGACCAAACACCCTTTTTTCTCTCCTCCAAACAGAAATACCGGTTGGAGGTCGGCATACAAGCGATGGAACACCTCATCCACGTTCTCCAGACAGACCGGTAAGCATCCTGCGGCCACTTAGGGCTGCTGCCCCCACACTTCTTTCTGCTGACACAATAGATGCAGACATGGTGCCCTGTACTAACAAAGCTGAGAGGGCAGCTGGGTTTCTGGGAAATCCTCTGCTGCCTTGCCTTTTTGTGCTGGTAAATGTCCTCAGAACCTATTCAGAGGTAAAAGAACAGAATTCCAGGAACCAGGATGAGGGACAGAAAGACAAGCTCTAGTGTGAAGGTACTACCGAAGTGTGTCTTAATGCTTCTCAGGGGCATCTTTCCGCCACTGTAGGAAGGTGAGTCCAAATGTTAACTAAATACGTGGTTTGAAATAACCCAGATCAGCCTATTCTTGGGCAAAAGGTGAGCTAGACAGAATTAAGAGGAAAAGAATGAAGTCAGCAGGTGTGTGTTTTTGCTGATGTGTGTTAAAAAACAAGTTGGGTTCAGGTAAAGAGGAGAATGGGACTCCAAGACTGCTGCTAAGACAAATGGCACAAGTCTGAGGGCTCTGTGTGGACTAGAATGTAATACTTATGCAGTCCAGTGTTTGGAATATCTTGGTTATCCATCCCTGCATGTCGTAACGTGGAACCTGTTTGCAGTCCTTGGATTTAAGCTTCAAGTACTGCACATACTTGGTATTTAGGTAGGTAAATGTATGGGGAGAGTCATTCAGTCTGGATTTGAACATCAAGCTGGTAAATTTATATGCGACAGTCATAAGGCTGTGGAATACCTAGGTGTGCATACAGTGGAAGGAGGAGCATATCCTTTGATGCCAATACCAAGGAGAATTAAGAAAGGTGCTGTTCAGTGTCTGGAAAGGGAGGCCTCCTGCTCCAGTTATGGGTATAGGACATGAAACCCTTCAGTGCTCAACCCAAGGCTGCTGGTTGAGGCCTTTCTTGCCTGGCCAGTTATGCCAGCTGGGAAGAAGATGTGAGGCTGCTGTCTAGGCAAGTCCATCTTATTGCTGTTCTGTGGGCTGGGTAGTTAAAATTGAATGTCTGACCTGGTGCAAACAGTGAAAGGGAAGGTTAAAGGAGTAACTGTTACAGATGTGAAGGGGAAGCCCTTTAAAAACTAGATTAAGGAGCCTACTTTCTTCCACTTGCCTGTTCTGGGAGCAGATTTGACCTTTGGGAAGGGAGGCAGGGCTCTACTGATCCAGTTGAGAAGGCAGCCTGAACCCTTCAGGGCAGGGACATGAGGCTTTTCAGTGCTTTTTGGGCTCCAGTCGATCCTTTGGAATTTGTGTGTGCTCCGGTTCTGCACACGTGTCTCGTGTGATTCGGGCTGCAGTTGAAAAAAGTAATCAATACGTAGGGGTTTTTTGGGTTTTCAGCTGAAGAAATGCGGGCTTTGACGAGATGTTGCTAGAGTCATTTGCTATGGCATGTTTGGTGGGCCAGCAGTCAGCTGGGCCAGGTGTTGGGTGCCTTGGCTTCTTGGAGAGAGAGTTGTAGTCCCTGTGTGTGATCAGCGCAGGTCTTAGACGTGTTGGAGTTCGTGTTACTGTTTGGTGTCAGTAATGGTAGAGGTGAGGCTTTGGGGACTCTTTCAATGGAAATCAAAGCCAGTTGAACTGATTAAGTGGTTGATAAGGGAGTCACAGGCTCAGCTGTCCCCAAAGCCCATTGTGATGGGTACATTGAACGGGGAGGCTGTGGTGTGACACAGGCTGCTCTTTCGGTGTGTGCCCACAGATGTGATTTTTGGACCTTTCCAGCATCCATCTGAGGTGCCCTGAAGCTTTCTGCAGAGGTGGAAAATGCTCTTTTCCACCTGATTTTTTTTTTTGTTGCACTGCAGCTGCTTAAGAAGAGAAGTCAATGACTGACTGAAGTTGTCTGCTCACATGTCACTGTATTCATGTAATTCGTGCACATATGCTGGCCTGTGGCCCATTGGCTGTGTTGCTGTGAAGTTTAGGATGACAGCGGGTTTAATTTGATTAGAAAACTGTAACTGCTGCCTGTGTCCAGTTCTCAGTTCCTTGGATGCTGGGGTCTTCCTTTTAATTAGTTACAGCCTTTACTTTGAGCAACATATCACTTTTTAAGTGAAAGACATCATTCCACTTGTTAGACAGTTTACTTGCAGGTTGCCTGAAGCTCTGTCTCCTGCTCAAGTGCTCAAAACTTGTTCCATAGAAAACTGATTTCTTTAATCTAAGTTTTCCAGTTCTGTGAACTGGGCATCCTGGAGCCTGAGTCAGCTTTTACATGTTCCAGGCTTACATACACTAGAATTCTTATGCCACGTGTTTATTTTGTAATACAAAGTAGTGATCTGGTAGAGGACTTTTACTGACTTCTTGTTGGGATGTTGCTACATCCCATCAGGGATTATTTTGAAAAAAAATTGACATTTGACTGTGGAACAGGGCAATACCACTTAAGTGTTGGTGCGAGAGAAGGCACTGGAATGAGAAGTCAACTTGATCCTTAACTGCTTTGTTTCTATATATATTAAAACATTTTTGAATTTTAGTGTGACAACTGAAAGAGTTGAAAGAGTTTGGAGCCCAATATGTGGACCTAAGAGATGGCCCCTTTTTTTCCCTAAGGCACAAGCGTCAGTTATCCATGTGCAGGACAGTCAGTGCACGGGCGCTTTCACTTCCACGTGGTTCTGCGCTGCTGTTGTTTGTGAACTTGGGGGGCCCCTGGCATCTTGTTTGAATGCCATGGCAAATCACCTCTAGCAGAGGCAGGTTGGCTGAGTTGGCTTGTGCTGGCTTGTTGCACTGCACAAAGGCTGTTTCTTATGGATGCCTGAGAAGTCTTGTTTCTTGACAGACTTTTACTGTAGAGTAAAAGCTGGGCAGCTTCAGCTTGAACAGAATCATCAATGAGATGTGGGATGTGCTGAACAGCAGATGGTGGCAAGGCAGTGAACAGCAGAGGTGGGATGCTGCTGTCCTGATTTTGTGATGTCTTATCTTTCAACCTGAGAAACAAGGCCTGCTTTTAATCACGTGTACATTAAATTTGCTTTTCCTTTTGGAACTGCTGTAATTTCCCTAATGGGGAAAGTTAGAAAACCCAGCAAGCTGCAACCTTGCTTTTCAGATTTCCAAGAAACAATTTCTGTGTGTTTTTAGATGCGGAATTGTTTCATTTCAATGAAAAGGAAAGCGTAGACTTTGTAGTAGTGTGTTAAAGAACTAAAATGACAGTAAAGGGAAAGCACAAGCAGGCTGGAGATGTGATCATACCTGCTAGATGAGACTGTTTTCATGGACTAGAAGGTGAGGTGGTTGTTCAGGCCTCTGCTCTGAACCGGCCTAGCGGCCTCATGAAATGCAAATTTATCTTTGGTGTGGAGGCCTTGCTTGGAATGCCTTGGAGATCAGTGAGAGTAAATACTGAGAAGCTGGAGTGAGACAGCTTTTTTTGACGATCTTTTTTTCAGATGCTTGATAAGAGTCATGGAAATGCTGTGAGGTGTGTCCTTCTGCACTTGGATACACCTTTCTCTGTGATTTTAGGTTTTTTGTTTTGTTTCTTTTTTTATTTACTGTGTTTTCATTCTTTTTTGGTTTAAGAGCAATAAAGCTAGTAGCACAAATGGTGATATTCTGCCCCATAAACTCTTGTGCTGTGTCTTGGTTGTAGCATAGGGCTTACAGGTGGTTCAGCCTTGGTAATACAGAACAAACAGGTCCTTCCTGAAGCAGGGCTTTAGAGAGGAGTCTGGGTGTAAGCAGGTGAACTAATGCTTTGGGGTTAGCAAGGCTTCCCTGCAGCTTTCTGGGGGTGCTAGAGTTCAAAACCGTTTAATAATTAGGTTTAGTGGGTTTGGTGATATGGAGGCCGCCTGTTTGTGAGAATCCACAGCTGTTGCTACATTTCCCTGGAGCTCTGAGGTTTGGCTCTGGTTCTGTCTGACAGTGTAGCAGGGAAAGTCCCACCAGGGAAGGTACTGAAGCTTGTCTGCAGCTTCCTTGGGTGACCTTCTGGAAAGTCTGAAGCATTCCCAGCGATTTCTCCTGGAACAGGAGCAGGCTGGAGGGAGTGACTCAAAATTAAAGACACACCTACAGTGAAGCGTCCTGTGGTCACCTGGTATTACCGGACTTCCTGAGGCTCACCTGAGGGAATGGAACTGGGAAAAGGAGCTTGACTCTATTCAGGGAGCAGACAGCTCATGGTTATGTGGTGCTGCAATACATCTGCTACTTACTTGGCCTAGTGCTGCAAAGGGAACTGCCTGGGCAGAAGAGCAATGTTGTAAGAGTAGTTGGAAATAAGTCATTAAAGAAAAGTGGTTCTTTCATTTGCAGTTCAGATTCTGAAATAATTGGCTATGCTTTGGACACACTCTACAATGTAATATCGAATGACCTAGAAGAGGAGGAGCAAGGTAAGCACTTGGTAGTAATAGTTGTATTAACTGTGGGATTGCTTTCCTTGGTGCTTTGTTCAAATTATCAACTGTAATACTTTGATTTACTAATGCTTACCTAGACTTGCTTTGTGACTGTGTATAGCTCTTAGGACAATGCTAAAGACCTTTTATGCAGCTTGCATTGAAGTAACACTGGATCTCTTGCTTATTAATTTTAAAAACTTTGTTCTGTGAAAAGGAGCCAGGTTGAAATGGGATAATTTTTTTTCTAGTTTGTAAGTCAAGAATCAAGTCCTTCTTTGCTGTTGGGAAAGAATAGTTCTGGCTGTTAATGTCAAATGAGACATTACCATGTCATGATTTAACAAGAATGTTGAGGTGTAAAATCTCAGGTACCTGTGACAATATGCCACATAAAGTTTGAAAACCTTTTTCAACTCTGCCGTGGCAGTGGAGAGATTTAGAAAGATTCTACTTGTCTTTGTACAGCTGGGCTGTGAAAATCCATGCCACTCCTACCTGTTTCATTTTTGAAGGCCATTAAACCAGTCTCAAAGGCCAGTGAATGTTATTCTAAACCATATTTCAAATTGTGCTTGCCTTACTTGGCTTTCTTTTCCATGTTCCTCCAGTTCCCCATCTTGATTAAAAAGGTTTAGAACAACATCAGACTTTCATAGTGCTGGTGAATTCATGTTTGTGGTAAAGGCCTTGATTATGGACTGGACAAAAATGTTGGCAGGTTTTTCCAAAGAGCAAAGAATTGTGCAGCTGGAGCTGTGTGTGAGAGATGAGCTGGGTTGTAAGGGTTATGGAGTGCTTCAGTTTAACCCCTGCCATAAGAACTTCCTGCAGGAGAACTTCCAGCTGCTGTAGGAAGCTGGGATGGCTGCTTTGGAATCCTGAGCTTGCACTGTAATTCATTGTGCTGTGTGGAAAGCTGTTCAA
Source organism: Machaerirhynchus nigripectus (assembly GCA_013397975.1). Taxonomy (NCBI): domain Eukaryota; kingdom Metazoa; phylum Chordata; class Aves; order Passeriformes; family Dicruridae; genus Machaerirhynchus; species Machaerirhynchus nigripectus. The sequence goes on along the minus strand of VZRQ01006396.1, from coordinate 249,243 downwards.
CGTGTAAACCTGTCTTTTGTTTCTTTTTATTTTATCTGCACTGACAGATGACTCTGAAGGTAAAAGAACCTTTACTTACATAAATATGGCGCTTTGTTTTAGCCCTAGTTGCTACTCCTGCCAGTAACACTTGCTGCCATTTAAAAAGGACACTGTAAAACCTTGCATTGGAGCTCAGGCAAGGCATTTTGCCTTCTGCTTTATCCTTACTCTTTGGAGCTCAAGTGTGTTTCCAATTTGATTTCTCCTGTGACTTGGCATGTTGAATGCCAGCAGATCCCCAGAGACTACAGTGATGGTAAATTCTTGATAAGAATGTCAAACATGTGCAGCCCCAAAGTGGTAGGATTCTAAGGGGCCCAAGTTTGTGAACAGGGGTTCTGTTTGCAAGAAGCCCTGAAGCTGGACACCAATGCATGAGCTGCACATGAGCATCCTTCACAGTGTCTCTTTCAAGCAATGCATGTTAAAATACAGTGTTCACTTCTACCCTAGGTTACCACTAATGCTTTGCATGTTCTCCTTTTGCAACTGACTTTATTTTTTAAAACTAAATCCTAGTTTGCAGTGCTACTTGCTAGTGAATTGCTAAGAGCTGATCTTACTAGATGAAAAGCTGTTGGTTTGATTTGAGATAGCCCTGGGAATGCTTAGATTTAAGGAACAATTATGGGTAGAAGGCTGGTTGCAAGATCTCTGGTGTAAGTGAAAAAGAGTTTCCCTTTGCTTGTTTGGTTTTTTGTTAAACATAGTAGAAAAAATACTTGAAAACAAGTGGTTTGGCCCTTTCATAGAAGAATACTGATTTAGAGTAAGAAAAACCAACTACAGCCTAAGAGATGCTGTGTATACTGCTCAGGTTTTGGCTTAGCACCTGGAACTTGTGCAAGGGCAACAGTTGGCATCAAGAGTTCAAACATTTGCTATTTGCAGCTGAGGGTGGGATAAGGACAGGACGCTCAGTCACAGCTCATGGAAAAGTCAAAGTGAAATATTTTAACTTAATTTTGAAAGTAAAATGTTAAGGTTTTTTGGGCTCTCTCCTTGGCCTGCAGCCAGCTACAGGATGTGCAATTCGTATGTATGATTGATTCCCAGCTGAGTTGCCTCTTACTTTTCAGCAGCAAGTGCAGAGGCTGAACTTGTGTGGAGTTTTTATCTTCATTTATGTAAATGAATGTATGTCAGTTCAGCAATGGCCCAGACTTGATAAGACCCTCAGCTTCAGAGAGGTCACTATTGGACTTAGGTCCTGCTAGGGGCTATGTGCCTGGGCTAGAGCTGTTTTGCACAGTCTGTCTTGCAGTATTTCATCATGTCTGCAGCTAGAAGTTTAGAGCGGAGTGTTGCTGCTCCTCTGCCCCTTTGGTAAGCTATGTACTGCTAGGCCTGCTTCGAGGGGGAAATACGGCTCTGTGACACGAGAAATGAGCAGCTACTCTGGTGTCTGGGAGGCCAAACAAATCTTCTGCTGCACTGGAAATCTGTCACAAGTAGACCTTAGAGAGTGATACCTTGCAGTGAATTAAAATTGTATCCTTGGCACCAGACTTTTCTAGTAGTCTTTTGATTTCTATGTTTTGCATAGAAACAGCACCAGGAAGGTGCAGAGTATGGAGACGCTGTGTGGTCTTTGACCCTTTTGGTAGCTACTCAGTTGTTAATGGTTTGTTAGTGTTTCCTTGATAAGGCTATAAATCCTGTATTTCAAGTAGGAGGAAAAAATGCATAGACTTGTGGATTTGGTCAGAAATGAATTTGCTTTACTGTTCATTTCCTGTTTATTTCTATTAAAACAAACCTGTTCCCTTTGAATTAGAATTGCTCTTGCTCAGTTTTTCAGCTGACATTCCTTAATTATGTCAGCCAGTAGTACCTACATGCCACTGCTTTGTGGAACAGTTATGTAAATGGTAACTCAGCCTAGAAAAATAGCACTGGTGCAGAGATGCTGCTTGCATGGGGTTTTGTCGTTTTGTGGGATACTTTGGCATTTGTGTTTTGTTCAGGCAACAGTGATGCATGAAATAATTAGGTAAGACAATTCATGTGCTAGCCCAGTTCTGTGTAACTGTAGAGTGAAGAATGGACTGGCACTCAATTCTGGCACATTTGAAATCCATTCACATTTCAAGACTGAGAGGTTTTGATGCTTATCTGTGTGACTCTTCTTCTCCCTTCCTGATATTTAGGTCTTTTCCTATTGCTAAACCCAGTAGAATAATTAAGGTATTTGGGCCATTTGGCTTTAGATGATTTATATTCCTCACACTTCAAGGCTCTTGGTGAGAAATGTACTTTGCTTTTGCCCATTGGTGTAGGGTGGTTAGGAGAGGCTGCTCCCTTGGATGAGGGGAGCTATGTGGGGATATATCTGCTGAGATTCAAAAGTTACATTTAGCATAATGCAGACTTTTTGTTTTGTGAAAAGCTTGTTTTGGTGTTTGTTTTGAAATAATTCAATTAACATTTATAACAGTGACTCAATCTTTTGGTCACCCATGGCCTTATTTTAGTCAGAATAAAAAACACAGCTGCTGAAGTTGTTCCAGTTGTGTTGTAATATGTTGTTTTTTACTGTTACAGAAGAAAACTCAGCAAAACAAGTTGATGATTTGGGGAGTCAGTTCACAGAGATTTTCATTAAACAGCAAGAAAATGTCACTCTGCTGTTGACTCTGCTGGAGGTGAGTAACTGTGTCATGTTTAGGCTGCTGAGAGATGGGGTGGTGCTTTATCTAATAGAGAGAGCCATGGTTTTGTCCTCCTAGTGAGGCTGGTGTGAGGGGTGAGGTATGCCAGGATCCAGTCAAGGTGGGGCTGGAGGTGAGTCAGGACTGAGCTGTATGAACACCACTGGTGCACCTTTTAAAGCAGGGGAACATGGAAGAGAATCACAGAAGCATTTAGGTTGGAAAATGCCTCCAGGATCATAGAGTCCAACTGTTAACCCAGCACCACCCACCTCGTTCACTGCTAAGCTATGTCCCAAAGTGCCACTTGCATGTTTCCTGCACACTTCCAGGGATTTCAGTGAAGAAATTTCCCTGAATAGCTAATCTAAACTTTTCCTGCTGCACCCTGTGGCTATTTCCTCTCATCCTGTTACTTGAGAAAGGGGTTTAGTTACTTAATTAGAAACAATAAAAGTTATTGCTCCCCAAACCCTGTGCAAGGATTTTTTTTTAGATGATCATTAAATCATCGTGAGACAGTAATGTCTGATACGCAGTTCAAGTGGAAAGGGTGACTGCTTTCCAGCAGCATGATATTTAATTCATGTTCCAATGGTTTTGTCCTCATAGACTACTTTTTGTTCCCAAACTAAGAATATGATTGTGCTTGAGAGAGAGAACAATACAATACAAATACTCTCCTCTTTTTTTCCTTTCCTTTGTAGGTCAACTTCAGTAAAAAACATGATACTGTACTTTTCCCATGTGGAACCTATGTCGTGCTTTGAGCAGTGTTAGGCATCTGTCAGTGTATCTGAGTTAAATACTGAGGAGTTTGTTTCTTAACATGCTCCTTTCCATCCTTTCAGGAATTTGATTTCCATGTTCGTTGGCCTGGAGTGAAGCTACTGACATCTCTCTTAAAGCAGCAAGGTCCTCAAGTGCAGCAGATCATTCTGGTCAGCCCCATGGGTAAGAATCCATTGCTGATGCACTTGGTGCTTGATGCTCAGCAGACGTGGCAGAGGCCTCCAGGAGTCTTGAGCAAGATGCTTTAAAGACCTCCAGCACGAAAAAGCTGCACCTTTTCATGTTTTTTTAAAAACTGTTTCTTGCAGGTGTTTCCCGCCTGATGGATTTGCTAGCAGACTCCCGGGAGGTGATCCGCAACGACGTAAGTACAGCGCTTCTGTAGGGCCCCTTGGCATCCTCTGTGTCCGTGTGTCGAGGCAGGAGGAGCCGGTGCCTGCCGTACCTGGCGCCTGTAGATGTGCTGAGTTGTGGGGCGTGAGGGTGTGCCTGTGACCCTGGCTGAGGATTATGCTGTTGATTCAGCATCCTTCCAAGAGCTGTGACTGGTGTAAAGCAACGGAGCTCTATTAAAACCCAAGTTTGATTTCTTTTCTCCTCTACCTGTCAAGGGAGTCCTGTTGTTACAGCAATTGACCAAAAGTAATGCAGCCATACAGAAGATTGTTGCCTTTGAAAATGCCTTTGAGAGACTTCTGGATATCATAACAGAGGAAGGAAACAGTGATGGAGGTACAGTGGAGTCTAAGACTTAGCCTTGTGGTTCTGCATCTATGAGCTGAGGTTTCCAGGCTTATCTTAGTGGGTGGTTGGAGCTTGGTCCGTGGGTAAAAGGATCACAGTTTATAGAGTGGTTGTAACAAAATAAGCAAAACCAGACTGACCAGGTAGCTGTGTTTCAGTGTCTTCTGAGAAATTGGCGTATGTAGTTAAAACATCAGGTTATTCCTCTGAGTGTGTGTGAGTGAGTTAGTGTGTTCTTGCCTGACCTAGGCCTGTGCATGTATCTGCTTGGAATGGCAGTGTCAGATGTGTGTGCTGCATTTGTCACTTACTGAGTTAAGCATCTGCATTCCACCGATGAGATCCCTGGATGCTTGGAGTGGCTGGAACTAACAGCTTGCTGAGTTCCTTCAGCTGCACTAATAACTTCAGTTTTCTGGTCAGCTTCTTGACAAGTCAGTCACCTGTTGGGAGGGGAAAAGAATTTTAAAAATGAGCGAAAGAAAATGCAGCACTTGAGGGGTTTTAAAATTTTTTTTTACCAGCAATACATGATGAGTTTACTGGAGTCTGTTTCAGTAACATGACAGGTTGCTGTTCCATGACCTTTCTGTGGGCTGCAGGAGCAGTTAATGCTTCTCTCCCAGCTGTATTACTCCAGGTATGTTGGCATGGAAATATTCAGCAAACCTTTGATTTAAAGCTCCTATTTTTAGGCAGTTAATAATTTTAGGAGACTTGTTATGTAAATTCGTAACACTTCTCTGCTTCCCCCCCTGGCTACTTGTCTGTTCCTCTGACAGGGGGAGCCTTTATCTGAGTGTAATCCAAAAACTAAAAAGTAGCTTTGAAATGAGTTGAAGGCGGTAGGCAGTGATTGAGGAGAATGAATATGAGAGCCAGGAAGAGCTGCTGCCTCGGAACCACAACGCAGTTCAGGAGGAACGTCATTTGAGTGCGTTTGATAGGGACAGTGTAGTCTGACTCTGCAACAGGTGAACTTCAGGACACAAAGTCATGGTGAGGTTTTGTTGGCAGTTTCTCCCCTTTACCCACTTAACTGATGTGAGCTGTACATGCTTTGGAAATTTGGACTTGTGGAAGAAAAACAGCAATGTTTTCACAAGGTTTGTAGTTATTGATCCAAGCCTAATGTGCGTTAAGAGCTCAGAAATGTGTGCTCTGTTCCATCTAGAACATCCTCAGTGTATGGAGAAGCTAATTTGTTTCCATGTGGCATATTTTGATTCACAGTGTGAAACTTTGTCTCATCAGGAATAGTGGTGGAAGACTGTCTCCTCCTGTTGCAAAACTTGTTGAAGAATAATAATTCCAATCAGAATTTCTTCAAGGAAGGTTCATACATTCAGCGTATGAAGCCTTGGTTTGAGGTTGGAGATGACAACTGTGGCTGGTCTGCACAGAAAGTAACTAATCTTCACCTGATGCTGCAGGTAAAATGCTGATGGAACTCCTCAGTACCGATGTCAGCTCTTTGTCTGCTCTCGTGCAGTGAGAAGTGTAATGTCACAACTGTGAAATCCATTTCTTCAGCTCTGAATTAGCTACCAGTGCTCAGGAGCTGTGCTGCTTTCAGCACGAACCATGTCAGAGGTGGAGCTCTGATGGCTGGCATATCACATAAATTGATGTCACCTGAGATGTAACAGCGATTTAAACTAAAAACATAATTAGGGGTGTTCTATGTAAAGAATCCCCCAGTATCAAACTGAAAATCAAGCAGCTGTATGTAGCAATGAAATAAGCATTCTGTTCATTGTCTCCAGTCTCCATTTTAAGAAGCAATTCTGTTTCATAGTGAAACCTCAGATGAGTTTGGTTTTGCATTCAGAAGGTCTCAGGCTCTGTTCACACAGCAGTGTTTCCTTCTTCTGTAGCTTGTGCGGGTCCTGGTGTCCCCCACAAACCCTCCTGGTGCCACCAGCAGCTGTCAGAAGGCCATGTTCCACTGTGGGCTCTTACAGCAGCTCTGCACCATCCTCATGGCCACCGGGGTTCCTGCTGATATCCTCACAGAAGTAAGAGGGGCCAATGGATGCAGGGGGTGGGAGCGACCAAATGGGTGATAACACCAGTCTGCAGGGATATTCAGTTAGTCTCAGCTGCTGCAGAGACTAACTGAATATTTGCTAAGCGACTATTTCAGATGCCAGAGATGTCAGCTTCCCGTGTGGGCAGCGTAAGTAGAGGAGATACTTACATTGTATTCTGCAACCAGAAAGGATTTGGATTGGCCTATTTTTTCCCTTTCAATTTCAACATATCCCAGAGCAGCTAAATTGATTAATGACTTCTCCTGGTTTGGGGGTGGGTTTCTTGCATTTTTATTTTTTGAGAGAGTCTACAAATATTCTAATTTGATAGGCTTCCAGTGATGAGGGGTTTTAGCTTCTAGAAAGCCCTGCCAGCAATGTAGGATGAGGGGTTTTTCCCTTGATAAAGCCATGTGCTTGGATGGAGTGTGGACTGGTTCCTTTATTCCAGTTCTTAATTTCTGGAAAGGTTTCACCTTTTCACTTTTTAAAAATGTCCAGTTTAGCTGTCATTTTGCTGTCATAGCACAACTGATCTGGCATACAAAATGAAGCTGGAGGTGACTGAGCTTCCTGTCCCTTAACCTTTGCTCAGCATCTTTCACAGCTGTTACATGCCTTGATTTCATGCACACTGGTTTTACTTAAGTCTCTGAGCTGAGACTTGGAATGCTCAGTTTCAATACTGTACTGTCAGGGTAATCTGGAATAATTTTGAGGGACCTAGGTGGTAGACCATGGCTCAGATTTAAACATGGACTTAACTTTTTTCTCTGCCCTTTCCCTAGACCATTAATACTGTATCGGAGGTCATCCGAGGATGCCAGACAAACCAAGACTACTTTGCCTCTGTAAATGCACCTTCTAATCCACCAAGGTAGAGGAAGAAAAGTGTTTCAACTCTGTTAGGTGATAATGTCTTAGTATGGGCAGTTGAAAGGATTTTTTAAAATTTCATGCTTGGAATTAGGATATTACTGGAGTACAGCTTCAAGTCCATGTGGGATGTATTGGATGCAGCATTAAGGTGTCAGGTGTGTTTGCAGAGAGATGAGGCTTAGAACGTGTATTATGTGGCACCTGAAAAACAAATGAGCAATGGCTGAGAAGTTCTGATGAGCTGCCACTGTCAGCCAGAGGACAGTCCAGAGAGGATTTGGAGGCAAGGGAGACGGATAATCAATCTCTTGTTCTGTGTATAAATAACTGAAAAAGCTTTTGACACCTTGGGTTTTAATACCCTTGTTTAAAATAGTAATAGATGCAGCGGTAGGCCACAATATCTTTCCTTACCCATGGAATACACCCATATTATGTACCTGCAGTTGTTTTCATGCACAACTTAGTTCTAAAGGCTCTTCCTTGCTTTCCCAACAGGCCTGCAATCGTAGTGCTGCTCATGTCCATGGTAAACGAGAGGCAGCCGTTCGTGCTACGCTGTGCTGTTCTCTACTGTTTCCAGTGCTTTCTGTACAAAAACCAAAAAGGACAAGGAGAAATTGTCTCAACGCTCCTGCCATCCACTATTGACGGTAGGCCAGGGCACCATCTCTGATAGTTCTGAACTAGCACCTGTTTAGTGCACCAGCTGGTGTCTTGTGAAAAATCGTTTACCTGCTGTTAAGTGACTGATCCAGGCAGGGTGATTTGGCTTAGATTTGTCTAAAACCTCATGAGTT